>JABSTQ010010794.1:0-264221 GCA_013358835.2 Ixodes persulcatus | reverse complement strand
CACGTGAAACTGACTTCAAACCTTTCTCGGCACTTTTGGTACGGCCCCAGTCGCGGCGTTTTGACGAGAAGGCAGGTTTTTGTCTGGTTCCTTTCAAAACAACGCACGAATACACGTCTGACATGGGGACTTCTGCCCACAGCCCCAGACCGGAAGTGCGACCGACGCGCCACCACCGCGCCGTGACGTCACAGAGATGAGTTCGTGTATATCCCTCGGCTCCCTTGGAGGTCACCCCCCCGTCTGGGGGGCCCACCCTGATTGGAGAAACCAAGAGGCACCACCTTTATGACAGCCTTCCCCTTATTTGGATGCCTCGTCTCGGATCACCACGCAGCGTCACACGTCCTGCGTGTACACGTCCCGATCTCACGTCACCCACTCCACGTCCTACTCCCCACATGTCAACACGCTTCACGTCACACTTCCATCCCTTTTCAGTTCAGGTCGTCACACGTCATGCGTCCACACATGTATTTTGGGTCGTTCCATGTCATGCGGGCTCACGCCGTCCCCACGTCATCACGACTCACGTCACACGCCGCGCTCCCCGCCTCAGGGGCTCCGTCCTCCATCGGGGAAAGCTAGGGTTTACCAGGCCCTTTTTGTCCCCCCCGCTTAATGGAAAACCCCAGTGCTAGGGTTCCCCATCCCAGGTGGGGGGGTTTTCGCCAGAGTCTCCGTTGCAGCTATAGAGCTGGCAGGGCGCACCACGGGCAGGTGAGGGTTGACTTCCCACGCGGCGACAACCGCGGGGGCTTGCGCCCCGGGGTAGTTTGGGAGGTCGAACCCCCCCCCCCCCCCTCAAAAAAAAAAAAAAAAAAAACGCCAAAGCTACGCCCTCTCTCCCCCTCTTCCCCCCGGGGCCCGCCAACACCTCCTAGAAGAACAGGCCAGAGCGCTCCGAGTCGTTACGTCACAATGGCGGATGAAGGAAGTCCATCGCGCAACTGCGTGAGAAAAAGTTCTGGGCATCGACGTGAAAAAAAAAAAAAAAAACATTTTTTTTTTCTCGAGTGGCGCGGGCTGTTTGTGAGCGTTTATCTGACATTAATATATGTTTTAAAAGCGCAGTATTGTACAATTTATTATATATATAATATAAACATAATATACAACGCGCTACCAAGGTTGAAAGTACCAATTTGTTATATTTATGATTATCCCAGTAACCGCGGGACTACGTGCAATCCCGCAGATCACCACACTTTTCGAATGAACCGGTCCGCAGGGACGTTTTCTTCCCTCGTACGGGCTCCGATTCTGGTAAATTTACGTTGTTTGTGAGCTTCTGAGACTTTCAGAAGAGAAGGGAACCGAAAAAAAAATTCAGTAATCGTCGAAGGGAGCGCACGCGAGCAAGAGATGGGTCGACGACGTTAAGCCTCCCACACTGCGGCCACTGCTCTAGTGTGCGTGTGTGTGTGCTTCTTTTGATACTCCTACTGTCGTTTTTTTATCGTCACCGCAGTCTCGGGTAGTTTTTTTTGTGTTCGCTTGATACTACGGCATTTACGTGGATTCGCGGAACAAGTCCTGCTACGGTTTGAGTGACGTGTGGCAACTAGTCAACGATGACACTGGTCCATTATTGATCCTCTCGACAGAGAGGCCTAAAGTTCGTGTTCAAATGTTTTCGTCACGGATATTGTGGGACGTATGGATACGATCGACAGGTGAGAAACAACTTATCTACGGGCTTTCTTGGTCATGTGGGACGCAAGTAAAGTTCTGCAGTCGGGTTGTTTTTTTTTTGTTTTTCGTGAGAGAATGGCATCCTGTTCGATCGTTATCCGTGTGCGGTTGCGTCGAAATTTGTAAATCTGTGTGGTAATATTCTAGTTTTCACTGGAAGGTGAATAACAAGTTTGTGTGATTATAAAAAAGTGCGTTGTTTGTGCTTATGTGTTTATTTATACTAATGTTATTTTATTGCCTTTACCGCTTTTATACTAGAATCTTAACTGTATTAAGGTAATAGTATTATTGTATACAAAATAAGATATTTTGTTCTAAGGCAGCTCGAGCCCATAGGGAGAAGTAAATTAGTTGACTGTCCACACGGAAAAGTTAATATATTTTCATTAAATGATATGGGACTTAATCAGCTCGCGGTGTTGAGTTATTATACGATCGTCGCAAGCTGATTTGTCTACCCCATAATGCAATTCGATCGAAATTACATTACTTTTGCCATCTGGCCGGGGTATCATGCAACAATTCAGTGACTGCACGCGATAACATCGCTTACATGATCGTAAGTGACATTTGTCTAGCCGTGTCCGCGTTGACTACGTACTACCTGATTTTTAATAGTGATCTGTTTTGCTGTGTCCAATCACTGCGTGTCTCGGCATTTTGTCGAAGTATTTCTGTGTAAAATATGCATTCCTACAGCAATAATTGCGTGACTCAATGTTTTCTCTTATACGCCTACCTCGTACCATTTCATACCGATTATTTAGCGGTGTAATATTTTGACCGTGTAATAAAATATTTTCGAGACCCCTTGATATATGTGCAGCTTTCATTTTAGCTAATAAGACACGCGTATGTGACTAAAAGCGCGTTACGACGGTCGATCCACGCGCGTTGCCTTCGCTTCGACGCGCGCCCCCGATGGCCTTCCTTCGCGACGTCACGAGAAGAGCGCTACGGCCTTGTCTTCTAGGAGGTGTTGGGCCCGTTCGCTCCATTCCTTACGCAGTCGGTTTTACGAGGTGCACGAAGCGAAGGGGGAGCGCGGACTATCTTCAACTCGTAGCTACGCCGATTTGTTCTGTTGGGGTTTTTGCCGCTCTGTGTAGAAGCCGCTCTGTTTTGGGGGCATTTTGCTGACTTTCACCCGAATGCCTGTGATTCATCACAACATAGGACTGCGGTGTTCTCGGAAATGAGTGCCCTTCCCTATGTTTTTTTTTTTTTTGCCAGCTGGGCGGGGCTGATTGCCACTGACCGAGGGGAGACCTTATTCTTTTTTTGTGTTTACTGCTGAAGAATCCAAGGAAACAAAAGTGCGTGGATTTTATTTTTAGGATTGTTTTCGGTTTTTCCGCTTGCTAGAAATGCTATGGCGCGACATCATTCGATCCCCCGTACCCGAGAGAGCTGGGAAAAGGGAAGGGGGGGGGGGGAGGGGGAGGCACTCTGGCTTGGGGGCGGCAAGTGCCCCTTTTGAACCCCCCTGCCGACGCCCATGGCACTGAAAAGGAAAAGGAGAAAGTGGACTTTTGTGGCATCAGGGGTGTTGCTCTGAACCTAATCAAAAGCTATTTACAAGACCGTTATCAGTAAGTTGAAATTGACGGGGAGCGTTCAAACATGCGCCAAATTAAGGCAGGTGTACCGCAAGGGAGTATTCTCGGACCCCTTCTTTTCAATCTTTTTATAAATGACACACTGAACTTAAATAGTACTGTCAACTACATAATATACGCAGATGATACAAGTTTGTTTTTCTCAGAAACTAGCATTGACGCCATTATAGGAAAAGAAAATCAATTTTTGCAGAGCTTAAACATTAAGACCACCGCAACTTTATCAACAATAAACGTTGCGAAAACTAAGGCCATTGTTTTCCGCGCAAACAATACGAGCTGAACCAGCACCCTGCCGGGAGGTCTTGCTCTTGCCTCACGAGATGTGGAAATTGTAAAAAATGCCAAGGCGCTTGGCGTAACTTTTAATGAACATATTCTGTAGGATGAGACGGTGCAGAACACAACCATAAAGCTCTGAAAGGTTTTTTAGGCGTTTTGTATAAATACCGTAATATCTTATGCATCGTCGATAAGGCTGCTTATAATCGCGCCCTGTTCTGCTCATTATTCGATTACTATTTCCTGGTCTGGGGTACCACTACGAAAACAAACGTTCAGATACTTTTTATAATGCAAAAGAGGGCAATACAAATATTATGTAATGCAGCGTAGGATCATTCCGCGAAATATTTGTTCAAAAAGTTTGACACAAAAAAATTACGAATGACTATTCGCGTATCCAGCTCGTTGCTCGCACTCCCGCGGCGGTAACGGGAAGCGCTCTAGTGAGGGTCCCCCTATTCTCCTGTTCAGCGGGCACGGCGGAACTGCGCGCGGTCATGGATCGCGAAATGCCATTTCCTAACGCCAACAACACTCTTCACTGTCCCAACGTAGTGCTGCAGCCGGTACGGGATGGTACCTAACTAGAGAGTTTTAGTATTGCGTATAGAAGCAAACGCAAAGGCTGTGTGTTTGCGTTAGAGTTGCGTGCCGCACTTTGTGCGTGCGCCTCATCGCCATGCGCCAATCCAAGACCGCAATTTTGGGCTTTGCGCACGCGCAGTGTGGAACACGCAAAGCTAACGCAAACACACAGCGCTTGCGTTCGCTCGTATACGCAATACTAAAACTCACAACTGTTTCACCGGCTTCCACGCCAGCGCAACGTGCTGCAATGAGCGGACGCGCAAGCCGGTAGGCGTTCCTTCGAACTGGAAAGTTTGAGATTGGCAAAATGACGGCGCGTAAAAATGGAAGTAACTAAATGTTATGAAAATATTGGGAATTAAAAAAAAACGTTTTTATTTTTATTTTTATTTTTATTTCGGTGCATTTGGTCTGGAAGGACTTTGGCGGCGACTTTGTAACTCTTGCCGACTGTCAAAAGTCGCGACTTTGATAGCAAAATATGCTTTACCCACAATTATTGTAATTTTACTTGGATTTCTCACATTAGCGAGAATGTTTTGATTGATTTTAGACTATTTTTAATTTATAACTGCGATTAAAAATGCTGCATTTGGCACCAGTGATGATAATTAGCATACTTTTGATTGTCATACTTGAAATATCTGAATTTTAATAATATTATTATTAATACAAATCACGGCAATGTATACCCCCAATTAACGCCACTGTCACAAAAATACGCCATTTAACCATAATAGTCTTACCAGAAAGGTATAATTTTTTGTTTTCCCCTTTAGCATATGAAAAACTCTGACATCGCTATCAAGATAGACAAACAGGCAAACACTGGATGCAATATAGACCTTTTCGGCCTCCGTCGCATGGGCGCCGCCATCTTGGAATCACGTGACGCGGCCGCCATAAGGTGGCTTCAACTCGCTGCTCCACTCTCCCCTCCGCGCCTTGGCGAAGGCGCGGCATTCGCGTTTTTCGTCGCGTGTCACCGCGTTTCTCGCCTTATTGTAAATTGCCGCCCGATGCTTACATTTACAACTTAATTGCATGCCATCATTATGTGCACGACTACATATGCAGTTAATTTTGTAACCAAGTTTGATTATTTTCACCGTCGGCGTACCGAATACGCGTGACGAGGGAGGAGATACAGAAATCAGCGTCAGACCGGGCGCATATTGAGCCCAATTATTTATGACAACTTAAATTTACACAGTGATAGTGGCGGAGTATTCGAAAAAAGTATAGTGCAATGTATATGTATAATCGCGCATTTAGAATCTTTACGAATGTGACCAAAATACTACGCAGCATATGAAGCTATGTGTGTTTCCTGAAAGCCTCCGGCGTTGCCTTCATAACAAATTTAAAATAGTTGTTTTTGATTATATAGGACATATAATATATACAGGTGACGAACGTTTAACTCACATTTTATCTGATGCTTGGGATAATGGTAACGTCCACATCGGGCGATTTGTTTGTGCACGACATTACACCTAAATCTGTTAGACGGTCTTAAATCGTTTTTGCAATAGAGACGTTTGCTTGATTTGTTTATTTGTGAATTTAGAGAAACTGTACACTATGCTCGGTCACATATCTGCAGCCATTAAAGGGTGTTAACATTTTTTGTACAAAATTTACTTAATGAATTTTATTTATTTTAAACACAAAGACCCCTGTGAAATAATCTGTCACAGGCAGCTTGGAGTGCCTAGGGCTCGCATTATGTGATGCCAAAAAGAAGCCATCTACATGGAAATCACCCAAGTTCAGGGTTGTTGATTTTAAATCGCATCAGTTTGCATGGAGATCTGTCATGAAGGTTCATAAAGTCGTGCCTAGCATTCGACTTCAACCAAACGTACGCGAGATCACTTCTCTCGTACCCTTAATTTTATTTGGCAAAGTTTGTACAAAGACGATATTTCAGATTTCAATTGATGGGCCTCACTTATCTTATTTGCCAAGCACGTCGTAATCAAATGTCAGTAAAACAAATAGTTCATTTTCTAACGCCAACGTTGTTAAATGCTGTTAATAAGTACTTTAGCAAGGTCAATAGCTAAAGGAATTTCCCACCCGACTAGCTAGGACGCGGACCATCGAAATATATCTCGAGTACTCAATTTTTTTTTAAAGAAAACAGCCGGAGACAATATCACTTATTTCTTAGAATATAGATGTTATAGGAGACATTTCGAGTTTCTAAGGTCCACAGAAAGTTGGTGTCCGCGAAAAGCAGTCAGTGAACTTGCGACTTCGTGTGTTTTTCGCGATTTAGGAGGTTTTTAATCAGGTTGTGGACCTGCATTTTTACTATATATCTACTCATTAGTCTCTTCATTAGTTTTTTTTTTTGGAAATTAGGGTCAGTGGGTCAGGCCGTAGACGATAGACTCCTCCTTGTGCATCGCAGTCGTTACGCCGCCGAACCTGACCGAAATTAGCGACGAACATGACCAGATGCATCGTAAAGCGTTCGTAAAAAAGTCCGCGAATATGACTCGAAACCACTTCGTGGTTCTCGAATTGGCTCAGTACCACAGTATTATTAGTTGTTTGCTATAGCGGGTACATTTGTATGACGAAATTAGGCGAGAATGACATAACACACCAACACAGCCGAGAGCGCGCTGAAACCGAAACCAACCAAATTGAAGCCACCCAATGGCGCCGAATGCGCCAGCGCCCTCTGTCCGCCGGTCGGGTAACTACTGAGATGAAAAGGTCTTTGCTATAAGAAAACACACACTTCAGCTCTCTGTCTCGGATTCCGTCTTTGGGTTGTTGTAGTCAGAACAGGGTTTATTAATTTATACGTTTTGTGGACATATTGTAAAAATTTGATTTATTCTGTTATTCCTGTGATGGGAATAATGTTAAAACAATTAATCATATAAATATCCAAAATCCACTAAGAGGCCCGATGTTCATTATTTCACATGACAATTATCTGATCAAGAAAAGATAGCGAGAACGCACAAATATCAGAACTGTTTTTTTTTTCTTCAGCAACTACAATATTTACGGCCAAGTGTTCACCTCACTGAGTTGGCTTGTTGCTCTCTCGTAGTGCTGCATCTCATCGTCCTCGATCGCCTCGTGCCGTGGCCATTATCACCATTCCTCAAGCGCCACTTCTGCCTGGCTTTGATTGGTTGGCTCGGACGACCTACGAAGCTGCCACCCTATGGCGAGACGCCTCAACGCTGCTTAAAAGGACTGACGCCCACCACAAACGCGGGAGTTGCGGCCAAGTGTTCACCTCACTGAGTTGGCTTGTTGCTCCCTCGTAGTGCTGCATCACATTGTCCTCGATCGCCTCGTGCCGTGCTGCATCACATCGTCCTCGATCGCCTCGTGCCGTGGCCATTATCACCATCCCTCAAGCGTCGCTTCTGCCTGGCTTTGATTGGTTGGCTCGGATGACCTACGAAGCTGCCACCCTATGGCGAGACGCCTCAACGCTGCTTAAAAGGACTGACGCCCACCACAGACGCTGGAGTTGCGGCCAAGTGTTCACCTCACTGAGTTGGCTTGTTGCTCTCTCGTAGTGCTGCATCACATTGTCCTCGATCGCCTCGTGCCGTGCTGCATCACATCGTCCTCGATCGCCTCGTGCCATGGCCATTATCACCATCCCTCAAGCGCCGCTTCTGCCTGGCTTTGATTGGTTGGCTCGGATGACCTACGAAGCTGCCACCCTATGGCGAGACGCCTCAACGCTGCTTAAAAGGACTGACGCCCACCACAGACGCGGGAGTTGCGGCCAAGTGTTCACCTCACTGAGTTGGCTTGTTGCTCTCTCGTACGTGAGTCAACAAACTTTGTCGTTTCCATTCCTCTCCGAGTATTTTTGGCCGCAAATCCCTGTCAAGTGTTGTACTACTATGGGCGTAGATTTGTCTACGTACAGGATACGCGTTGGCTGTTTTTTTTTTTCGCGTAAAAGATGTCGCGCCTTCGGCCATCCGCGTCGCAACTTCCTCCTTGTGAAATTATTATGTCCTAGCGCGAAAATACTTTTATTGTTCTTGTTTTGCGCCCAACTTTTGCTTTGTGCGGGAGATGTTGAAAACAACCCAGGACCTGATGATAAGATTGACCTAATTCTCACGAATCTTAATCAGGTCATGACATCGAACGAAACGTATCAGAAGGAAACTTCAGCTGTACTTGCTGTCATCAATGTAGGGATAACTGACATCTCAAAGCGCGTGTCGATTCTGGAGGAATCTCGTCGGGAGGTTACCAAGCTCAGAGAAGATGTCAAGTCCCTTGACCAGACTGTTTCCACTCTTCAAACTGAAATGGGTGCCCTCACCTACAGCCAACGTGGGTTGGAAAGTATCGTGGATGTTGTCGACGACCTGAACAATCGTCTACGAAGAAACAATGTTATAGTGAAGGGTCTACCTGAACTTGAGCGTGAAACCTGAAACGACACGGAAAACAAGATCAAAGAATTCTTTCAACCCACTTAAATGTTAACCCCGGCGAAATTGAGCGCGCACACCGCATCGGCCAGCATAGGGCTAGAACGTCTCGTCCGATTGTTATAAACTTTCTCAACTTTAAAAATATCCGAGGTTCAGCAAAATGCTCGCAAGCTAAAAAATTTGGAGTCGCCGAAAGCCTGGATTGAAGACGACTTTCACCTCGACTGCAACTTGCCCGCAAGAAACTCCGTGACTTCGCAAAAGTAAATCGAGGTGCTAGCAAATTTCGCCTATCATACAATAAGCTCATACTAAACGATGTTTTTTACGCCTACAATGCAAATATTGATCAAGTTGCTTTTATTCCCAGAGATAATTTGCGCGATTTCAGCACGTGACAAAAAAAAAACATTCAGTTCATGCTGCACTGCAAAGATTGGTTCCCAATCCTTTATTATTGCCAGCTTTCGAAGTCTGCTTCCAAAGCAGGACGTACTGCTTACTTGCATCGATGCATGCTCTGTTGATATCCTGTTAGGAACCGAAACCTGGCTTTCTTCAAAGATTGCAGACTCAGAGTTGTCTTTTTCTAATTTGTTCAATGTTTATCGCAAGGTTCCACCCGGTGCCAGGGGAGGCGGAGTAAAAATAGCTATTAGAAACAGCGACTCATCCTATGTTATGTCTCTTAACAGCGCGCTTGAAATCTTGTGGGTCACCATAAAGCTGGAATTTCAGACATGCGTGGTTGGCGTATGCTACCGTCCTCCGAGCTCTCCGGCTGACTTTGTTGAGGGCCTCACAGAATTTATCGACGAGATCCAATGTACGAGGGGCGTTCATAAAGTTCGTGTTATTGTCACGAAGGAATAGAGATTCAGCAATCAAACTCGAGTAGTAGTTGAGACTTTCTCTACATGTTTGCCACCAAAAGTTACCCACTTTTTTCAGCGATGCACCATATGCCGGAGGCCATTGTTATAGAACTCCTCGTTTTGAGTGTTCAGGAATCGCTCCACTTCAGCAATCAATTGGTCGCCGTCCTTGAAATGCTTTTCTCTTATTTGGCCACATTGGAAGCGTCTGCGCCATTTAACCAAAGTGTCATAAACTCGGGCGTTGACCCCGAACACCGCCACCAGCTCGGAATGAATCTCCTTGGCATTGCTTCCTTTCAAATGGAGAAAACGGATCACTGCATGTGCTTGGCACCGACGGGCGGTGCCATTTTTGTTTCGACTCCCTAGCGGCTTTCCGAGCTAATATATATCATGCGATGTTTATACTGTGCGGAAACTAGAGAGACGCGCGCTCATGCTGATGCCTGTTTTGTTAAGTTTTTTTCGATTTTCTATGCCGATAATACGAACTTTATGAACGCCCCTCGTAGATTCCCTAACTGTCCTCTCATATTGGCCGGAGATTTCAACTATCCTGGCATTGACTGGGGCGCCTGTGTTGTACCTGATGAATGTGCAAAGAAAAGTGGATGCCGTAAGTTACTTGATATGGCCAATTACTTTAATATGAAGCAAATAATTACCGCTCCTACTCCTGGAGATACTGTATTAGACTTAGTTTTTACAACTCACCCAGAACACGCTAGTGTACAAGTAATCGACCAAATTAGCGATCATCATGCTATACATTGTGACTTCTCTTTGGTTGTTAATAAGCGGGACTCAATAAAGGAAAAAATATTTGACTATAAGAGAGTTGATTCTGCAACTTTAGAGTCTATGCTACGCGAACTTTCCAGTACATTTCTTAGTGAATTTGATGAACGGTCTATGAATGAGAATTGGGTCCTTTTTCGGGAAAAGCTTTTGGAGGTTCAATTCATATGTTCCGACTTTAAAAATCGCTCCAAGCATGCATAAGTTCTGGTTTACAACTACTATTAAAAGATATATTAAAAAAAGAAACGTCTGTACAGGCGTGCCCTTCACTTAGACTCGGAACATGCCTGGACCGTCTGTCATGCTTACGCAATTATATGTAAAAAAAAAAAATGAAAACCGCCAAACAAGTATTTTATGACGAGGATGTCTCGAAGATGCTTAGAACTGATGCAAAAAAATTTTGGAAAGTAATCAATCCTAAACCTTCACCAGTATTGCCAAGCGTGTCTTGTGATGACGTGTCTTTTTTGGGCCCACGCCAATCGGCCGCTGGGTTTAACACCTTTTTTTAGCATTGTTTTCACTAAGGAGGATGACTTCCCTCAGCCAGTCACGGGGTCGAGCGTGCCATTGATCGTTTGAACGCTAACTGCAGCCCGGGCCCTGATGTAATATCAACCAAACTATTGAAATTAACCAAACACGTATCTGGAGTTCTGCTGGGTAGGCTGTTTCAACAATCCCTCTCCTCTGGCGAAATACCTGACGACTGGAAACTTGCCCACGCCATTCCCATTTTCAAGTCTGGTGATAAGAATTCTTTCAACAACTACAGATTTATTTCGCTAACCTGCGTGGCATGCAAACTCATGGAACATATACTTTCATTCCAGATTATGACTCATCTATCCAGTAACAACCTTATCTTTCCGAACCAGCATGGCTTCCAACGCGAGCATTCTTGTGAAACCCAGCTGTTTGAATTAATTCATGACCTTCATGTTTCTGTTCATTCCTCACGTCCCGTTGATGCTGTGTTTATTGATTTCGCGAAAGCTTTTGACCGGGTCCCCCACAACAGATTAATATATAAATCGGCTACTATTAATATAAACGAATTAGTTATTGAATGGATAGCGAGCTTTTTTTCAAATTGGTCTCAATCTGTCGTGATTAATAAACATGTCTCCTCTTCCACACCTGTAAAGTCTGGCGCCCCACAAGGTTCGGTTCTTGGTCCGGTATTGTTCCTTCTCTATATAAATGACCTTCCCGCTAACATTCAGTCCACCATACGCCTTTTCGCGGAAGATTGCGTCATTTATCGCCCGATATCCACTCCTCTAGATGTGTGCGTACTCCAGCGCGACCTTGAAATAATCAGCCAATGGTGTACCACTTGGTTGATGCAAATCAACGTTACGAAAACGAAGTCGTTAACTTTCACCACCAAATTAAATCTTCATCGCCACGCGTACGCAATTCGAGAGAACCAGACTGAAAATGTCACATCAATCAAATATCTCGGCGTCCCACCTTTCAGCTAACCTATCATGGAACCTTCATACTGATCATGTCATCAGCAAAGCATCTAAAACTTTAGGATTTCTTAAACGTTTATTATTCCAGGCTAATAAAGCAACTAAACTTCTTGCATATACGTCTCTCCTAAGATCGAAGTTGGAGTACGCGTCTATTATTTGGCACCCTCATCAGATGTATCTAGCCAATAATATTGAGGCACTTCAAAATAAAGCCGCCAGGTTCATAGCAAAGGATTACTCCCGATATTCAAGTGTGACTAACATAAAACATTCCCTCAACCTTTCGCCACTTCATTGTCCTAGATAGATTTCCCGCAGGTCCTTCTTCCACAAGCTATACCATGGTTCATTTGCTTTCAGAGATTCATGCATCCAGACTCCTCATGTCTCATCCCGCGTAGATCACCCTTTCAAAGTATGCCCCATTTTTGCTCGCACCAACCTATTCAAAAGCTCCCCTCTTCTCCTTGCTGTCTCCGATTGGAACAGACTACCCAGCGATATTGTGTCGATCACCTCAGCCCAGATGTTTACCAACGCCCTAACCAATGGATAACAATGTATGTAGTTTTTGCTTACCTAGTTTTCTGTAAGCACTTTTTGTTTTTTCTGTTATATGTTGCTTTAACGTCATCTCTTTGTCGCTAAGTGCGCTAACTTTGTCTATGATTGCCCCCCCCCCCCCCTCCAATGCAATGCCCGAAAGGGTTTCAGGGTAAATAAATAAATAAATAAATACATATTCTATGTTACCTCTAAGGCGTATGAAAGCCTATCTTTAAAGGGACACTGAAATCTCCAAAATATTTTTGAAGTGCCTAAATTGAACATGTATGGCAGAAAATAAAGTTTGCGCAAACAACGTCTTTAACTTAATAATTATGATGTGAGACACATCTTGAGTTATGAAAGAATTCGAAATTAAGGCCTATATCGAGAAATTAAATCCAAAATTGAGGTTAGTTTCGGTTTCGCTTCAGATTCAAAACGTGCCTCCTGGAGTAAGCATTACGCTAAACATCGTTTTTAGTTTCAGGACAAAGAGTTAACCTGCGCTCATAACACCCTAGCTTCCTCGTATTACGAAAAATAATTTGTGTCGCTCAGTGAAGCCAGCACACTAGACAGGCTCAGCAGCGGCACGCATCTCCGACCCTCACTATAACCGCCATTTTGGAAAACGAGTGGCGCCACCTATAGTTAGTTAGAGTCGCGAATAGTTAAAAGCTTTTGATGTCATATTAAAGATTAATAAACAGCCCTGTTAGCGTTTTTAATTCAGTCTCAGGTTTGGAGTCGCGGGACGCAGCATACAGCACTCGTCATACTCAAAACTGGGCCGCGCAACGCTCCAGAAACAATTATGGTGACCAGGGACTGGCTTTACTCTCCCAGGAATTTTAAATATCCTTGAAGCAAAGAGAATTTCCATGGCAAACACAAGCAAAATAGAAATTCGCGGCCTATTTGAGCGATCCATCGAATAGGTGTTGTCATGTTTTGAAGTTATAGAGACAGTTGCGTATATATTTTTTAAATTCAATGTGCATTGGTGTGTGTTCATTACTAAACTCTCGGAGCAAGCATGTAAAAAATCTAAATTATGTTTACCTTGTTTAACCCTTTGCACTGTATATGCTTGGCACCACTGTCCTGTATGAACACTCGATTGCCTGTCTTTATATATGTTAAATTGTTCATTGACTCATATGTTGAGCTTCTTCTGCGGATGTAACAGGAAGGCGGGGGCTTCGTCAAGTAGCGACATGCTGCTTTTTTATCCTGCCTACCCCTCCCAGATGGAGAGAAAATAAAATTGATTGAATTGATTGATTGATTATTTTAGTGTACAGAAACTGGTGCAGCCTGGCGCTTGAAATGCGAAGTTGAGGAAAGGTGATTAATGGCACGCGGTTGGAGCTCGGAATTGGAGGTAACAAACGACATGCCTGCACATCAAAGTAAACGACGTTAATGGAAACGTTTTCTTGTTACTCACAGGTTTGGAAGACTTCTATCTGGGCATTTGGACATCTCCAGCTACCGGCGGAATACAGATGATTATCAGCACGTACATTGTTGTAAGACGTTTTTCATGACCAGCCGCGTTTTTCTTCAAAATACGAAGTTGGTATGGGCGACCAAAATAATTATAAGTAATATTTTAATAATAACCGATGTCGTAATCGACAGGAGCCCTATTGCTTTCTTGGTCTGCGTATGATTGCTACCTTTTGTCATGGTTCGTTGACTGCTATCTTTCTAATCATGTTGTGACCTTGGCGACTCGTGTTCCTATTCATAATACCAGTGGAGTTCTCACAAAAGAAGAATGCTGAAGATCAGTTGCGTGGCATTAAAGCCTCTAGCGCATATTTCTATCCATGAGGAGCCATAGTATAAGTATAGGTAACAATAAGTATTCCTGCTTTTAGAGTGTATAGTAACAATTCTGTCGGTTGCGTCGACTTACAGTCGTGAGGCTGTTGACTCGACCCAGACAACCGCCATGTCCCACGTGCATCGCCAATACGGGCTGTCCTGGCCTACCGCTTCTCTTGAGGGAGTGCCTGAGCCGTGATGGATAACCGTTTCTTCAGAGTGCCGATATTCGGCGGCTTACGTCCCTATGGCTGTGACAGGCTCGAAGTGTTCGCCATATTACGGCAGTTCCTCGTGCGTCAACTACGTCTTTTGTGCTTGTAATGTTTCACCGGTTGTTTGCTAGAACTCTAGGAGGCGTTAAAGCTGCGTCGACGCTCAAGTTAATTAACTTATTTTTCCCGCTTCCCGAAGAAAGGGGGTAGAAATGAAGTTGTTCTACTCCCTTCCCCCTTTTCAAGAAAAAAATGCGGTATAAGAATATAGTGCTCAATTACTATCTTTTTATTTTTTAATATCCCTCTTTTGAGCCCCAACTCCAAGAGTGAATGAAAAAAAAAAAAAAAAAAGTTAATAATCAGACAATGCACTGCCATAATCCCATTACCCTTTTTTTCAGAACTGGAAAAACATCTGCGTGTGAGAGTTCACAGATTTCCATGGTGGAAAAAATATTAATCAGGAACGTTTCTACTCCTCGAGCTTCGCGGACGCGGCTTTTCCGAACAAGCGGCGAAGAGTTTGCTAGCTTTAACATAGCAGAAAACAAACAACCACGAGAACCAACTTCCATTTTCTCTCTAGAGCAGCCGGTCTCAAGTTTCTGCACGCTTCAGACTTCGTTCGTCTCAACCGCTGACAGAGCTTCCTCGCACCGGTCGACCCCTCTAGCACGCGTTAACACTCCGCTAAAGAAATTCGATTTCGTTTCAGTTCCCATGGCAGTGGAGATCCTAATTTAAGTGCGCAAAGCACGCGTCAGCACCGGAAGAGGAGAGTGCAGAAGGAGAGAGGAGTCCTTTCTGGCCGTTAATGAATTGTGCTCGTAGAAAACTCGCCCTAATTGAAAGTGCTCGCCAACACCGGGCGCGTCTCTGTCCTACTGTGTATACAGTGGACCGAAAGGAATGCACGCACAGACATTCGCGCTCAATTGTTCCCGCCTCATCGCTTCTTTCTGTGCCAAATTCTCGATAGTGCAGCACATGAAAACACACTTTGGCAAGACTTCAAACAAGTGATTGGTGAGAGCTGACAGGAGAAAACAGTGACGTATGCGTCTACGATGCGTGATAGGATTGTAGTTTGTTTCACCTAAAGTCGGAGCGCAGCCAACGCTTCAAGCTAATGAGGTAAATCATGCAGTGACTAAAATGCAGCGTCAAGGCATTCGTTATCTTTCGGCGTGTGCTATGATTGGCTAAACCAGGCAACCTCAGTGGATGCAGCGTAACTTCGCGCTTTAATATGCGCGTGTGTGTGTACCTGTATGTAATCTAGCCTTGACTACGCTCGGATGTAGGGTGAAACGGAGTGTATATATATATATATATATATATATATATATATATATATATATATATATATATATATATATAGTTGGTGTACGGCGACCTTTGAAAAGGCAATCTCGCAGCAGTCAGATACCTACATGACCGCATAGGCCCACTTAGAAGTACGTCGACGCGCATTTCCAAGCAAAGGCGTCGCTCTCATCAGATACGCGCTTGTTTCGAGAATTACCGGGGCAGGACGTCTCACGGGAGCTTAGGGGAACGGCCGACGAACCTCTCGGTTATCAGCGAAAACGCGGCGTCCGTAATCCCCTCGCGGATTGTATACCTTCCTCTGTGAAACACATCTGTTTACCCTGGACGGATTTCGTTTACACGGGGGTCTCCGTCTTGTCCTCTCAATCTCCGCCATGAACGCCCTCCCTCTGAGGCGTTTCTGATGTCGCGAATGTCGTACTTTTTTGTTGACATGTGTCTAAAAGCGCACCACGCGAGCGCTTATGAGTCTCTGGTTGTTCGTGCGCAAGCTAAAATGCACCAAGAAATACGGGCGTATTGGGCACGCATACATCGCTTTCTCGCGCTGATATAGGTTAGATTAGATCCATTAAATGTGTTACGCTTAGAGTATCGGCACTCCGTTCCCCGATCAAGTAGTGGGTGCCGCCATCTTAGTGAGTGCTTAGAGCAGAGCAGAGACAACTGTCGATTGTCACAATTAAAAAATGTGACTTCCTCAGCTGTAGGCATGGTGGTTGTAAGCTCCGGCGATATCGTTTCGCTCTGTCGCGAACTGTTCTAACATTTTTGGAGGACAGAAAAACCTTTCCTGCGATTTCAGATAAAGCTTCAGATAACTGGCAACCATAATTTTAAGTACCAAGGTGGCTGGAGTGTCGCTACTCTGAAGCGTAGCTTATTTTGTAGCTTGTTAGATGATTCTCTAATCAACTTCTATCGGCTGAATAAGGGCCCGTTCACACTCTTGCGACCGAGTAAGATCGAGAGAGACCAGACCGAGTTTTAAGCCTCTTGCGACTTTTTAGGACCGGATGCGCTGCAGTGGAGCTGGTCCTAAGAAGTCGCAAGAGGTTTAAAAACCGGTCTGGTCTCTCTCGGTCTTACTCGGTCGCAAGAGTGTGAACGGGCCTTAAACGACAGCTTATTTCGTTCAAACACTAGGCGCATGAGCGTACACTTCGCAACGCGACATGATAAAATAGCGCACAGAACACGGAGGAAGAGAAAGGACAGGTAGAGCGAAAAAGCGCTGACTCCCAACTGGTTTATTTTGAAAGAGGAAAAAAAAAAGAAGCCATAGAAATGTACCCGTAGAGACCCTACAAATTGAAATGAAGTACCAACTGGTTCAAAGTATTGCTTTACTTCGCAACGCTGTTAGCGAGATTGCTACTTTAGCGAGTTTTCCCATTTTACCTCGAAAGGGCACTGGCTGGCTTCAAAAAGTATTACTTAGGTTAGTACGCCAATTGAGCACTTTCCAACGTTATAGTAGTTTTTATCACAGTCATTCAATATTAAAGAAAAAACAAGAACAACTTGCGATGGTTTGTTTGCTGCGTGTACATATGTCTCTACCTTTCATTCCCTTCCCCTTTTTTTTTTTCAAGAAGAAACAATAAAAATTCACAAAACAATTAAGAAGACAAACAAAAATTACTCGACCTTCACTCTTACGAGGGCAAATCAGAAGGCAAATCAGAAGGCAAATCTTTATTTTTTTTTTGTCGCCAAATTAAGGCTGTAAATGCGAAGTCAACATATCCATTCTCAGCGGTTGACTTTTCTTGAACCGGCTTGGCCTCATCTGCCGGTAACTCAGCGGCACGGCGCTGCTGTCAGTTGTTGAAGATGGCGGTTGTGCTTTACACGTCCACGGCGTACGAGCAACGACGTGTGATTCGTTTTCCAAGGAGCGAGGGACGAACGCCCATAAATTTTTATAGGGAAATGCAGCTCACGTATGGAGAAAGGTGTCTCGCTTTGAGAAGTGTGGCGTGGTGGTGTTGTGAGTTCGCAAAAGGCCGTGAAGACTTGCATGACAATGAGCGTTGGAGGAGGCTGCGTTCGTCGCTGACTGACAACATTTCCAGCGTGGACGCTATGGTGAAAGCGGATCGGCGTGTGCACCTCAAGGGCATTTCCCGGGAGCTTGGCCTTTCGTATGGGAGTGTTTACGACATCGTTCACGGGTCCTTCGGGTACCGGAAGGTTTCATGTCGGGGGTGCCTAAGCAGTTGGATGACATGATGAAAGACAAGCAAATGATTGCTTCACTGAATCATCTGCCACGGTATGCCGATGAGGGTGAAAGTTGTCTGGACCGCAGTGTTACTGGCGATGAAACGTGGATACTGCATTTCACGCCGGAGTCGGAACAGCTGAGCATGGTGTGGAAACATCCGGGTTCGCCTGTGACAAAAAAAAATTCCGTTCAGTGCCATCTCTTGGGAGAGTGATGTTAACGGCCTTCTGGGATCGCCGTGAACCGCTGCTGCTGGATTTCATGCCACAAGGTGCAACCATCAATGCTGACAGTTATTTTTCGACACTGTCACGTCTGCTGGCTGCCATCAGGCAAATGCGCCGAGGGATTCTCAATGTGGACAACGTGGGTATCCTCCACAACAATGCGAGGCCACATGTGGCAATCAGAAGCGCGACAAGCTCCATTTATTTCACTGGGAGTGTCTGGACCAACCGCCATACAGTCCGGACCTCGCACCTAGTGACTTTCACATTTTCGGTCACTTGAAGAAGTTCCAGGCAGGACAACGATCCACCTGCATCAATGAAGACAAGGCACCAGTCCGACGGTGGTTCCACAGTCAGCCGGACGAATTCTACCACAGGGGCATCTCAAATTTAGTGCTGCGGTGTGACAAATGTCTAAACCGGTGAGGGGACTATGTGAAAAAATAGTGTAAGATACGTAGAATAGTACGTATTGGAATTACCTGCATTTACCTTATTTTGGCTAATAAAAAAATAGGGGCAAAAACTTTCTGATTCGCACTCGTATAACGTGCTTTAAACTGCGGCTGTCACCAGATCAGGCACGTAGCCAGGATTTTGTGTTTTTTTTTTTTTTGGGGGGGGGGGGACAAAATGCTGTATGAGGGGGAGGGGGGAGAGGAGGTCCCAGAAAAATGCAAGATTTCGGGGGGGGGGGGGGGCCCGGGCCCCATGCCCCCCCCCCCCCCCCCCCCCCTGGATACGTGCCTGCACCAGATGTAAGAATTTTCTGAACTAGAACAAAGTGTACTTTGGCTCCAGCAGAACAACTTGAGACCTATTAATTGCAATATAAATAAGCTTGTAAGCCGTAATAGAGGTACTTTAATTTAGCGACCAAACTTTGTCAAATTGTAGTGTAAGATTTTAGTTAGCTTTTTCAAACGGGTTTCTATAGAGGCCCGATTTTCGTGGTGTTCTGTTACAATTAACTTTGAACCATAAATGATGCTGCAGAAATTACTTCAATTATGAGAGTGGCTTTGTCCGAAATTTTGCTCATGAACAATTTGGTTAATATTAAAGATTTCGCTGAAACGGCGTGGTGACTATGCTGAAAGCAGACCATAATTTGCTTTGAAAGGGGGCGGTGTGAGGAATATTAACATTTGGCTGATTAAGGGCCAGAATTGTTTTATGTAACACCCCTAAAAACACACCTAAAAAATACACAAAACCACCAACAACAGCCACAACAACAACAAAAAAACACATTTTTTTGCGTGCACTAGTTTATATAAAGTAGCTTGTTAGCCGTAATAGATATAGTGTAATAGATATAATAGAGATAGTGCAACCAGCCTCTGCTGCATTGCGCGAGGACAGCGCAGCAGAGGCTGGTTGCAGTATTTCTCCACGGGGCGCGGTGCCGTTGGGGCCGAGATGCGCTCCGATTGCAAACCGAAACTTATGGCGAATTCCACTGGTCGTTTTGGAGGGCGCCGGGATCGACTTTTCTGGAGCGAGCCTATTTCACTGGGCGATCGGGATCGAGACAGACGTGTTCAACTGGTCGTTCTGGATTAGCTCCCGCTCCAGATCTCGATCTGGATCCGAGAAAAGTCGCTCCGCCGATTTCGGCGAATTCAACCGGAAGCCAGCCAGGCCAGCCCTTGGCGCACACACGTGACTTCCTTCCTCGCGGGGCATCTCGCCTGATCTCGCCCATCTCGCCTCAGAAGAATTTGTAATGGCCGCTTGCTTACCCCTTGGCTCGAAAGCCGGTTCGTTTTCCAGGAAGGAGAAGAGAAGGTCTTGCCGCGCTACGAGCATTCCGGTAATCTTTGCTAGAAGCTCCTGAGCCATTCTTGCCGCTCGTGCGTCGAACACGTGTTAGCACCGCGAATGCGAAAACGTCTTTGAAACGACCGCGGCGGCCGCGGAAAGGGGATTCCCGGGCAGTTGAATGACGGGAAGGCATCCGCCGATCCCGGAGCAGTGGTCATGTTCCACTGGGGATCCTTCGGCGGCGCGACCCCGTTCGGATCGTGTGCTCCATTCCGGATCTGGTCAACTGATCCCGGCGCGCTCCAAAACGCCCAGTGGAATTCGCCATTAAAAACCCGTCGAATTTGTGCGGTTTTTTCAGAAAGCCGTAAAATGGTGCGCGTGCTTTCTATCGTTCTGAAATTTGTTGATTTAGTGTTTTACAATGGAGCAATTTTCTAATTGAAACCATGCCCTTAAACACAATATTAAAAAAGTTAATTACGCAAAAATAATTAACAACTAAATTATCCCGGACTCCAATAGATTTCCTAAATGGGCCCCTGGCCCAGGACCAAAACGACACAAGCCCTTTTTCGTTGCGAGGAGTTTTCGAAGGAGCGATTTGGCCTGCGTTCTCTGAAACACCCTGTATACATACACACACACACACATATATATTGTGGCGAGTGCCGTGGCTAGTCGTGGCGCAAGCCATACAGCCAGCGACAGCTCCAACTTGCGCGGGAAGGGAGGAAAGGTGGGGGTGTTCCCGGGGAGGGAACATCCTCACAATATACCGGGTGTTCATTTTAATTCGAACAGATTTATCACAAAAAATCCGTAAAAGATGCACTAGTACGGTTTGTTCAAGTGAGTTATACGGCTAGGGGGTCATTATGCTAATCCTTGCGAGAAGTTGGCTAATTAATTAAAATTCGTTAATTAACTTTTTAATTAATGAAAATAGACATATGGTTCTAATTAGAAACTTGCTCAGCGTCATCGAAAACCCCTAATTCAGTCATTTTCAGAAAGACTTTGAGCGCGTGAGAAGCGTAGTAGTGCACTAAAGTTACCACTCGTGGAGCAGGTACAAGGCCGGGGCTAGATAAGAGACGGAAAAATCGCACGGGCGCCTTATCACAACCTCTAGCTTTGTACCTGCTCCACGAGCGGTAACTTCAGTTCACTACTACGCTTCTCACGCGCTCAAAGTATTTCTGAAAATGACTGATTTAAGGGTTTTCGACGACGCTGAACAAATTTCTAATTGGAACCATATGTCTATTTTCATTATTTAAAAAGTTAATTAACACATTTTAAGTAATTATCCAACTTATCGCAAGGATTAGCCACCCACATAACGTCCACCTAGCCGTATAACTCACTTGAAGAAACCGTACTAGTGCATCTTTTACGGATTTTTTTGTAATAAATCTGTTCGAATTAAAAATGAACACCCGGTATATATAGATTTTTTTATAGGTCTCAAGATTTGGCAAATATGCATAAAAAATAGAGAAGGGGGGGGGGGAAGGGAAGCTGTCAGTGCAAAAAAAAAAAGAAGAAGACGCAAGTAGAGGTGAGATTGAGTGTACTTAATCGAAAAAGATGCAGTGGTGATGGATAACCTAGCTAATACAAAGCGACGGAACTACACCCGCTTCAAATTACTTATCCGCGCAAAACAATAACTTGTTTGGGCATGCAAAAATACAATCACCAACTACAATTTACATACAAAACATGATCAACAGTTTGAAATAAGTCACGCCTTGTTCTAACAATGGCAATACAATTATTTGTGTGGAGTAAATTCACTTAATCATTTTAAAAAGATACTGAAATGAAAATTGAAATATACCTCTTAAGTTCAGAAATGAGTTAAACATAATCAACGAAATCTTCCAATGACAATCGCACGTTAGTATTTTGAACGTATGGATATATTTTTTGTTCCAAGCGGCCGATTCCAGCGAGCGCTCGAAGAGAAGACATCGGAGAGCGCGATGCGTCTCGGGAGGTCCGGCGCCTCCAGCGCGTTCGTGACTTCATGTTTTTCCTTCACGGCCAGTGCTACAGAGAGGCTGGCCTGGTTGTGAGCTTCGCCACTTGGCGTATTCAACGCCTTACAACCTGGCCGTTCGAGATGCCCGTTTCTTGCTCCAAGTAGGATTCAGATAGGCGTGGGAGAGAAGGGTTTGGCCAAGTTCGACAGGGGTCGCGCGCACGCAGCTTGCAGGCGTACTTCCGCGGAGCAGCGCTGCTTTTATGGGGACTGTTACGCAACGATATTCGGTTTCTTCGTTTTAAATAATGCTTTGGTGTCGTTTGGAGCAACAAGTAGGTGTTTTTGTGGCGTGGCGAGAACGTGGTTTACATTTAGAATATAAAATAGGCGCTAAGATTTCGTTGCAGTATCCCTTTAAAGTCACAATTGAATACGAATGCAGATAATTTTAGTGAGTCATGAATACCGTATTATTATGTCTGTTTGATTGGGCCGGAGGGTTCTGAACCAGTGCTGTCCAAGTTCAGAGGAATGCAGAGGTCGTGCAGCGGCAGCGCAGAACCGGTGCAACCATCGCGTTTGGGCTGGCGCTGTGATTGGCTTCTGGGGTGGAAGCCCAGGGCTCTTGATGCAGAACAGATCCCTGCATCAACAGTTGCAGGGATCTGCATCTGTTGGCTATCGTTTCTCCACGCCACGTCGTTTGCTATATCTAATTATTCGCGGTTTGATAAGATTATTCGCGTGTCTTTATTTTAGAAGGATATAAACGAAATCTTGTTTATGAATGTTTCTTTATTTGAGTGTACTAAAAATGTTTTCAGCACGAAATCCGTTTATGTCTGCATTTTTAACGGTTACCATCCGATTTCTATCGTTTCCAAACGCGTTCGTGCCCTTTGACTGCGTACGCCACGATAGAATTACATTAATTTGGCAATAGTAGATTAAATTCACATTTCTCGAGTTTCGCATTTTGACGATAGGTTCGCGGCATGAGGATGATTTCGCGTTGGGAGTTACTGGCGGAAGCGCGAGGTAGCAGACACTTCGAAGACGAAGGCCTGACAAGAGCGTCGCCTTCGCCAGAACCGTTACTGACCACCGTCACTTTGAAGTCAAAGCGGAAGCGTTTACTTTAATTCTCAAGAAAGGTCCACGTGGAACTATCAAATCAATGTCGATTCTCGGTATTTTTTACCAAGCCCGTTAGTGGGTGGTCACAGATACCAGCAAACAGAGCATGCCGTTACCTGCTCAGCTACGGGGGCCTGCGAGTACCGTACTAAATCGCAGGGACCTCTGCAATGTATTAGAGTTGTCAATCTGCATCCAAGAGCTGCTAAAGGCGGGGACTCTCAGGAGTGTGATACTTTTCCTGTCTTTTTTCAGAAGAAGAGGCGAGCTGACGGTGTGCCGGTAGGTTTTACCTCAGGATTTCACTGCGCTGATGGCGCCAATGCCACCCACATATTTTCTGAATCGGCGCCTCTCATCACCGCGATAGGCATGGACACAACGCAGCTGAGCGAAATTTATTTAGATATGTTGCGCTACAACGACAGCATGCATTAAACTTGTTTCATACGCCCGTACGAAGCGCAGCAGGTCGTCAGCACAACAGCCGCTTCTCCACCGCCGTGAGCCGTTTCCGCGGTATGCCTGAAAAGAAGGGGACGCGCTGTCACTCACTGGCGTAGAAGAAAATGCGCAGAGTTTTCTACGGGCTCAAGCTTTATTAATTTATATTTTGTCAGAATAGGCTCGCAAGGCAGAGTGGATAAAAAAGAAAAGAAAATGATCCAGTGCGCCATCCAGGACGATCACGACTTTGAAAGAGGACTCTACTGACAGTACAAATCTTGCCACATGCCCTTTCTACGATTACAAAATACGATGCAATCTTAGCAGAGAAATAGCAACATAAAAACATGATTTCGTGATCACATAGACGATGCGATCGTTCAAGGAATGCTAAAACTAATCACTTTTCTCGTGGGATGAAAACGCGTGAAGATTTGCATCCTTCATACATGCCTTTAAATACAGTACGCACCGGTAATATCTTGAACTTGAGCACACGCATGGAATGCGCAAATTAAAAAAAAAAAAATAACCCGGGCGATGTTTGGGAAGACAAATGCTAAAAAGAAAGCACCACTGTAGTCTAAAGTAAACCAAGACGAAGGAATGAGCGCTTCTGCTGTCTGGAGGGTGCCGCCTGAACATCGCCGCACGAGTAGATGGATCTTCCCTTCTAGGGCGCGCTGGATTATCACCCCGACACGCGACGAGAATTCAGTCAAGGATAGCGCTCTACGCGGAATGATGAGCTTTCATCACGCCGACCACGTCAACGATCACCACCGACGCCATGTTTTTCAGCAGAGAGCAGGAATCGCGAAACAGCGCAGCTGCTGTCTTACCTTTCTCTTGCTCCGTTTACCACCGTAGATGGCGCATAGCTTCGAGCATTATCGAATTCGGCAATTTCCGTGACATCACTAATTATTGAACAAAATGTGGGTCAGAATATTCAACAAAACTTTTAAGACATATTCGTCGGCTATTTATTGCCTGCGAGCCTATCGCGGTGCTGGTGAGGTAGGCTCTTATTCAATAAGCGACGTGGATTTGGCTGACGTGCCTTGGCACCGTGGATGCATCGCAGTGAAGTGGCAGAGGGCTTTCGAAGGAAAGAAGGTATGAAAGATTCCGCGTTTCATACAAAAGTTCTAGAGCGAAATGTTTTTGGGGGCTTTCTATTCTTTTGTTTTTGGTTTCCTTTTACACCTTTTACGATTTGCGGTGAATGAAATTCGATTTAAAAATCGTTTCATGGTCCCTTTAAAGGCCTTGCTTCTGAAGGTAATTCTGCGATGACTTCGAGCCTTCGCTTCTCTGTGTCCTTGCAGATCCAGACGAAATGCGTACAGGTGCCTTGTTGGCCACACGCTTTGACACGTGGGTCCGGACCGACGTCTTCAGGCGACGTTGGCTTGGGAAATCTGGCTTGCCACACTGGCGCGATGGCCGGCTTAGTTTGAAGCCTTTATACGCACACCCTCTCCCGCCTCGAGAGACTAGAAGGGGCAGGAAAATCGTCAGAAGGTAAGAGCGTGACCAGTCTTAGTTTGCTGGCCCTTCGCTTCTCCTCTTTGGCTTCTTCGGGATTTGGTGCCAAGTGTTGACTTTTTTTTTGAATGAACAGAGGTCGCCTTGTGAGGGTAGAGAGATATCTAGTTTAACCCTCGCGGCATCGTCAGCTCTCTTATTCCCGGGTATTCCGTAGTGGCCCGCGATCCATGCGATCTGTATGCCCCTCCCTTGAAGTCGAACCTTCTTGGTTCGAGACTTGACTTGCTGCACTGTTCGATTATTGCTGCTTGTCTTGAGGCACTTGTTCACTGCTGGTTTTGAGTCGGTGAAAATGTGTTCTTTCGAGTTCCTTGGGTGTTTCCTTCTACAGACCAAAGGATTGCTATAAGTTCCATTGACATCGCACTGGGGGTTTTCTGTACGTTCTTGCTTCTGGGCTCTCGGCAGTTTTCGGTGCACCGGGCGATGGCGGTTTTTCCTTCCTCGACTCCAGCGGCATTGGTGCAGATTGTCATTGTATTTTGTTTTTGCTTCTTGAAGTGCTCGATGAGTTCAAAGTGTTTCTTGCTCGTATATGCTTTGCTACGGCCATAGGAAAGCATAACTTCTTTATTTTCCCACGTGGGTGGCGGGGGTCCGTTGCTGGTCACTTGCAGTGTTCTTTCTCCTAGCTCTCGTAGAATGTCCCTGCCCTGCCAGGTCTTTTATAGCCTGTTTCTTTGGCTGATTTGCATCTCTGCTGCTATATCTGATATCAAGTTGACCTGCGCTGCCTTGAGATGGTCGGAATGGCCACCCTGTTGAGCACTTCGGTTTTTTTTTTCTGCGCCTTAGTCAATCTTAGATTATTGACTCGTAGACGGCTTTGGATACTAATAGAGCTTTGACTAGCCTCCGTAGAAGTTCTTCTTGCGCTCCCCGTGGTTTGTTCAAGATGCACTTTAGGAATTTTGTTCCGTCTTTCCATCGTGTCGTTTGCTGTTTCAGCCAATTCGCGGTTCCCCCGTTCTGGTCAAATGTGAGTCCCAGGACCCTGGTGCTGAATTTGAACTCCCTGAATGGTGAGTTCCATATTCAGTTTCGCTCTCGCGCGCTTGTGAACGATGTTCATGAATAACGTCTTGTCTGTGGATACTTGGAGTCCAGCCCTCCTGAGAAGGGACGAGGTGATGTCTAGGGCTCTCTGGAGGTTGGCTTGCATCCTTCAGCTCAAATTCCAGATAGGACATAATCATATTAAAAAGGCGTTGGTGAGATGACCGCGCCCGGTGGTACGCCTACGCGGTTGGTCTTGATCGTTCCGTCTACGTTTTCCAATAGTAAATCTGAAGCATCGACCTTTAAGAAAAGCTTTGATAAAATATATAGTTCTACCTTTCAGTCTTCTGCATCTTGCGCCCTCTATAACAGTTGCATGGGGAACAGTGTCAAATGCTTTCTTTACGTCTATGGCGATTATGGTCTTCGGAATGTTGCTTGGGGCGTACATGAACAGAGTATTGTGGATGAGGACTAAACTATCTTGCGTTGATAGATCTGGTCTGGAACCAGTTTGTAGTGAAGCGTCCTTTCCGTTTCCAGAATTCATGTTACTCTCGCTAACAACATTCGCTCCATGACTTTGCACAAATTGGGGGTTAGCAATATGGAACATAAATGTTTTATGTCGTCTGGGCGCTTTTCAGCATTTGGTATAGGCAGAACCGTTGAGGTCTTCCATTCTTTAGGTGTCAAATCTTCCCAGAGCCTGTTTATCCAGACTAGTAGCTCTTGCAGGGCCTTCTCTGGGAGGTTTTCGACAGCCGAGATCTTGATTCTATTTTGGCCTGGTACCGTATTACATTTAGCTCATCTTAGCGCTGCCTGCAGTTCGCCCATACAGAAAGGTTAGTCCCCGTCCAGGTCATGAACCTCCCTCTCTGGCTCGTACATATATTCGGCAGGTGGTGCACCAGGCCGCGGAAAGAAGGAATCCGCCACGTCACTCAGTGGTTCTTCCGACACTTCTAGTCGAAGGGCTACATTGCTTCCGGTGCACGGCGTTTTTGCTTTGCCGATCATGCTTCAATAGGTTTCCATACTTTCTTGAGGCTTGTTTTGTCGTTGAAGAAATCATAACGGCTCTTCCAACGCTGCCTGCTTAGCTCAAGAGTGTATTTTTTAGCCCTTAACGTTGCCAGATTTAGCTTCCGCTTTAGACTATTCTCCGATTTCTTCTTACGGTATCTCTGCAAGGCTTCTAGACTGCTTGCCCATAAATTAAGAAGGTGCAAGTCGGGGGCTGTGTCTTCGCATTTCACCTTGTAAATTTCTCCTGGTTTTCTTAAGGCGTCCTGAATTCATCTAGTGATATTCAGATTGTGATTTTCTTCTATGGTTTTCCTGAAGTTGTCCCATCTCATGAACGGGACGTTTTTCTTCTCAAGGGTTTTTAGCCCTAGAATTGCTTAGATTGGAAGGCGATCGCTCCCCAGAGGGTCTGGTCCTACGCTCCATCGGTACTTTATCGATGTTGGTAGCCATGTTAAATCGGGCGTTGGGTCCTTCTGGTTGGAACCCTGTGCGATTCTTGTGCATCTGGTTACTTAGTCTGCTAGGGCCAGCCTGTGTTTTTTTGGGGATTTTCTTGATTAGAATGCTCTCGTTGTCGTTCGTTTCGTATTTAAAACTCTTGTGTTTGAAGTTAAAATCCCCGACGATTATGATTTGAACGTTTGACTTTAATAAGCCTAACAGCCACGTTCAATTTTCTGATGCGGGTGCGTTTGGCCGTCTGTACAAGTTGAGCGCGTTGAGGACTTTAGAGCCTAGCTTCACGGTGATCCCAACCTCCACTTTGTCCGTGTTACAGAAGCTTCCTGTCTTCAGTTGGGTTTGCGGTATGACGTTTTTTCACAAATGTCGCCGCTAAGCCAAATTTTCTCACCGACGTGTCTTCGTTCCTTTCTATCGATGGTGCAGCATAAACACAGTCTCTCTGTTGCAGTAGGATGATTGCCGGCTTGTCAGCATTAATCTCAGTTTTAACTCGGCCGCTTTTTCCTTAAAACCTCTGGAATTCCATTGTAGGAGCAATGACTCGTTTTCTTTCGCTCAGGTGGGATTTGTAACTCGTTTCTTTTTTTTTCGGTGTCCATTCAGCTTTAGGAAGAGGTGGCTCATGGTGGTGTTTATTGGGGCTGGTCGTCGATTAAAACTTTTAAGACGATTAATCGCCACTTTTTAATCAATTAATTAATTGGTTAATCGGTCTCGTTCATTTCCAAGCAAAATATATCAAAAATCAACCTTTTTTGTTTTGCCTTTGATGAATATGTGACAAACGGTGTAATATACAATTTTGATTTCGAATCAACCTGATGAAGAGTTGAAAGACACTCACACTCACACATTATTAGTTCAGTTGCATGAGGCAAAACGTTTAATTGATATTCTCCGGCGAGATCGACCTCCCTTGATTGATCACAATAGTTTCTGCTGCCCTAAACGTACACTCGAACGGCGTAGAAATTGCCGGAACACGTGTAACCTTCTGCAATTCTCTGGAGTTACAAGTTACGCTTCTACAATATAGTTTAGACTAAAATTTCCCCTAAAGTTTGCTCTTCCTACATGTGTACTGGTCTACGTCTGCTTGGTGAAAGCGTTGAATATGTGCTTCTTTTGGTTTGTCAAAAATTGATCAATTAACCGAATACAAAATTGATCGCAATTAAAGCAATAATCGAATAATTGGCAGGTTATTCGATCAGTTGACCAGCCTTAGTTTTGATAGGTTTACTGATCAGATTGACAGTTTGACTAATTATTTCTTTCCTTTCTGCTTTCCTCACTATTCCGTTTGTAGCTTGAGAGGAACGTGCGTGATTGAGGGGATATTTCATGCCCCTAGGTTCTTCGCCGTGGTGGGGCTTTGCTGTGGCAGCTGCTAAGGTTTGCTCTGAGTCCGCTGCATTTTCTGTCAGTCTGTGTTTTTTCTCTCTGGCTTCGCTTGCGGCATATTTCTTCTGGGGCTCTCGTTGCTAGTTGCAGAGTGTTGGCCCCCGCAATAGCGGCATTTGGAAAGAAAGATACAGTCTTCGCCTTCGATGTGCTCGTGCCAGCATTCGTTGCCTCTTTTAGCTTCGTTTGGACAGACACTTGACTTATGTCCAATCTCGTTTCAGTCATAGCGGACCAGGGGTCTTGGCTTAAACGCCTTTACTCTGTATGCCTGGTAGCCATGTTGAACGTCTGTCGGGGAAGTCTTTCCTTCAAAGGTAATCAATATAATGTTGCCTGCTTTCCCAATGCTTTTGGCAGTTACTGTCTCACGAGTTTTTTTTTTTTTTTAATGCAAACTGCATGGAGCGACCTCTCTGTCTTTCTAAATAAACCTCTTCTTCTTCTCACGAGTTCTGCGGTTTGGGGTAAAAATTATCCGCTATAGATTTGTCTGGAATCACTGTGTCGTGTGACACTGTGATGTATGTGTTACGTGGCGTAATGTTAGGTGACGTCTCGTGACGCACAATTTCCTCGCTCAATTTAGCGGGAAAAATGACTCCCCTGAATCTGGTGGGAAAATGTACGCATAAAAGATTTCGAGAATCTAGTGTCACATAACGTCATGAGGTCACGTTACATGAAAGTGTCACGTGGCGTCACGGTGTCACATGAACACCGTTCCTTAAGTTTAAGCACGGTAGTATAAAGAACTGACGACAGAGAATGAGATTCCACGCACTTCTATCCGCTTAGTGGACGAAAGCGAACGGAGTCGTGTCATGTCAGAAAGTCCCTTAGCCGGATGCCGCAAGGTGTGCAACACCTCGGCTTCCGCCGCAATTTATTTGCGGAGCACGGCAAGGAAAAGTTCCGTGTTATATCTCTAAGATGCGCAAAACGGTCAGAGAGGTTTTAATTTATTAAAAACGAGAAAGCGACTTAAAGCAAGCTGGAATACGTTGCTCTTTGTTCTCCTCAGCTGTTTAATGGGAGGAATGAGCAGTGAATTTAGGCAAGTATCGTTGGAATGAGGGAGGAGGGTGTCGTGGCGAGAGAAGGAAAGGTTGTCGCAACAGGGGTGCCGAATTGGCTTTTCTCGAAGAAAGAAAAAGAGGGAAAGAAAAGGGGAAGAGAGAGAGAGAGAAAGAAAGAGAGAGGGATTAATATATTTGCCGGCGAAGTTTCTGCGCGCTGACCCAACGGAGCTTCTGTTTCGCGACCCTCGACGATTAGATTAAGACAGGGCTCGTGCCACTTGCAGGAGCCAGTTTCGGCGAAAAGCTAACTAGCGGCGAGCTCTATTTCTGGGTACAGCCGGCGAAGGTTGATTGTGATTGTTTCCTAAACTTTGGGAAATGAATGAACACGCGTTTTCTGTTAGTGTACAAATGTCGTTCTGGCGAGATTTCACATGCGTTTCTTTTCGGCAAGAAACCACGACGAAGCTCACTAAATTGGATGCTATCCGATTTCGCTCCTTCGAATAACTCAGTATTTCGCTTCTAAATATTTTACTCGGCTGCCTCTACTTACCAAGATCAAGCGGCAAGCTCAAGGGCATCACCCATGGTGGTAACTTGCCGGTAGTTCCCGGTCCTACGACTTTACCATGCTGAATCAGAACCTCCTATATAAGCTTCGCTATGCCTGTTAATATGGAGCACGCGACATAGGAAGGTGTCGGCCAAATAGGACTTGTGGTTTCCAAGTGGTGGCGCTCGTAATACAGCTATACGGTGAATATTATGCTCCGCTTCGCAGAAAGTAGATCCAAGTCAGTCAGAGCATTATATAGAGCTTGAAGCACCAGCAGAAAAATATAAATTCGTCATATCCGGTTTATGTTCAAATTTAACTTGGTATCTGCATTTGCGTTTTTGGAACCGAGAAGGGAATACACAAGAAAATAATTAGTCCGCAGACTCCTGTTTAGTCTACTTAAAATTGTAGGACCAGCTGAATGTTGTTGTGAAGAACCCTTTGTACACTCGTTTTTATAATAGTTGGGATTTGATATATTTTTATGCTTATGTTCTAGTGATGTTTTATGAATCCTTTATGAATTCCAAACACTGAAAAATTTATTCACAGCGATGCCGACTTTTTGTAATTAAAATAAGATGTAGAGAAATACCGGCTCGCTTGTACTGTACCTTTGCATTAATATGCACGCCGTTTACCCTTGTTTGTGTTCGACTGGTGGCAGCTGATAAAACCCGTTTGCTCTACTAAGGCCTAACGCCTGGTTAGCTCAGTTGGTAGAGCGTTCCACTGGATATGGAGAGTTACCTGATTTGATACCAGGACCAGGCGTATTTTTTCGATCGCGCACCAGTCACCTAGCTGTGTTTGGAGATTTGTGTTTGTACTTTGTCTTCCTTGCTCCCCTTCACCGGGAATTATTATCATCATTCTTGTCCAGCTCGCTTGCACCTTCGCATTAACTGCATTATCAAAAAGAATGTGTGCCTGCAATGACAAGAAGAAAGAGAGCATAAAGTTGCTCGCTTTCTGGCCTAAATGCAAGCTGTTTATTAGATAAAACGCGACTAATATCAAGACATTTTTATAAATCCAGTTCTTACCCCAGTTCCCAAGATCCCAGTTCCTGTGGGAATCTGACCACCGGAACTGGGATCTTGGGAAGTGGAATCACTGAAAACACAGTGAGGGCTCAGGCGAGCAAGTGTAAGTTTACCATTTCCTACAAAGGAAAGAAGTCAATTGTATGACTGACTTCTTTCCTTGTCTCTTCTATATTTGGTTGTTTCAAGATTTTCTCATCCAGTCTCGGGTGTTTTAATAAAATGGAATCACTGAGCATATGCATAATGACCCGCCTTTCCGAAGAGAAAGCATCTACGCATGCTGGGTAAATTAAAGGAAGATCCTTTGATGGATTCTTAGGGAACGCGTTAGCATGACCCTTGGGAAACGCCACACGCGCCCCATTTGGGAAACGCTAACGCTGACCCCTTCACTATTCTGTTTTGGCTTTCTCCTGCTGCCTATATTTTTTGCTGCCTCTTTTTGGCTTCGTTACGGGGTCAGTGTGAGCGTTTCCCCAAGGGGGACGTGTGGGGCGTTTCCCAAGGGTCATGCTAACGCAATCTCTGGGGATTCACCAATGAATCTTCCTTCAGTTTTTTCCGGTGTAGCGGGCTCACCAGCCCACTTCACCCGGCCTCTGTCGCACGCAGACCCATGTCAGCCTGCCGCTTCTTGCGCCCCATTTTGGCCAGCCGAGCTAGGCGCTGCTTCCGTTCCTCTGTCTTGTTCGCCAGCCTTGCACGCTTAGTAGCGGCATCCGCTGCCTGACGCTGCTTTCGCTGTTCACCGGTTTTCCGCGCAAGCGTTAGCTTCAGCCCCCGTGACGTTGCCTCCCACTCACCTCGCCGCTCCTCGGGCGCATTGGCTCCCGCCCCGTGACGTCGCCTCCGTCTCGCCTTTGTCTCTCACTAATCTTCTCCTCTCTACACGGCGCGCTTCCTTTTATCTGTTTTGTCCACAGACGGAAGGCGTCAGCTTTTCGCTGTTATGTAGGTTTTAATGCTAACGCATTAATAATCTAAAGCTATATATGACTTGCTAGTGTGACAAAAGCGCTGCATGTTGCAAATATGCAGCGAATCAAAATAGAATCTCGCCAAGAGGGCTCACTGTGCCGTTGATGTCACCTGTTTATTGATCGCTTGAAACCACTTTGCTCGCTCAAGTGGGTCAGATGGTATTTCATGCTGTGATACGGTGTTGTTATGGAGATGGCCCGCATTTGCTTGCACCGCAAACTGGTACGCAGCAACCCATGTCTGAAATGGAACCTCAGTATTAGGACCCATAAATATTCACCTTTTCATGTCAAAATGTTTCAGCAGTTCCATGTTAATCTTAATATCGCTAAGTGTTTATTTTTCCCATTCGGCACGCTAACCATTTTAATCTGGCAAACAGACTGATGGTCACAGCGCGTTGGTCAGTTTATGGGTCACGTGACACCACGGTGTCACACTACGTCACAAAGTCCCGTGACGTCACATTGTCACGCGACGCCAGGGTGTCACGTTCCATCACGGTCACGCGAAGCCACAAAGTCACGAGGCGGCATGATGGTACGCGACACCATGGCATATCGCCGCGCGCGCACCCAGCCATGTAGAGAGCGCGCCCGTGGCCGAAATGTGTTGTTTGTGTTGCAATAAAGAAAACAAAAAGCGCGCCCGTGGCAGAATGGTTATCGTGCTTGGCTCTCACGCAAAGGGCCGAGGTTCAATGCCTGGAAGAGGACGCAACTTTTTGTTATCTGTAGATGTCGCATTCTGGTGTAATCGAGAATCTTGTTGCTTATTCAAGATCCGAATGTTCTACGCGCCGAACCTTCTACGCCGATTGTTCCAGAAGCCCACGCGTCTACATAGGGGCTCCGCACAGCGAGCCGGAGTTAGTCTCGCCCCAGCTCTCGATCCTGCTGTTACGCCGCCATCGACCTGCGACGGTATCTTTTTTTGTAGCGTGAGCTACACTGGCCGAGGTTGAGCAGTTTCGCGTGGCTGTCAAAGAGCCGTGCTGCGCAAGCGCGAGGAGCAGTCACGTCACATGGCGCACAGCTGGCGCGCCGGAGCCGCTACCACCGCGCGCCCCGCCGCCACCGCGCGCGCCTCGCCGGTCTGCGCATTCCAAAGGAGGGACGTCATAACCGCGGCAGACGCACTGGCGCCGCCGCGTGCCCAGCTGTGCGCCTCCGTTGCGCAGTAGCCAAGTCTGACGCTGCACCGGAGCCGCTTGATAGCATCTCTCATTTTGTGTGCATAAGCTCACGCTACGTATATCCTGGCATAGCCGAGCTAAGCCACCGCAATTTTTTCTAATTTGTTTTGGGCACAAGTTCACCCCATTCAACGTTTACTTCCTTTCAGTCATTGGTCACAATATGGCATAGCTATGAGCTTATTATAAGGTCATAGAGTTCATAAAACTGTAACGCTGGAACGTGCCAAACAGATTAACCTGTCGTTTTTTTCAGTTAATTCGGCTTATAAAACATTTTGGTAATAATAATCATAAATGTTACGACCTTTAAATATTTACACCTGATTGCCCACCACCATTATTATCTAGCGAATAAATACAGCAATGGTAACAATATAGTGATAAGCAATATGCCACTTACGATGAATGGACGTAAAACAAATACATCACTACATTTTTCCAGACACAATTCTTCTGGGCAAAACAAAAACAGCTAAAGGTTTAGCATCGGCAATTCTGCTATAGCTTCCCGTTACTCACCTGGTAATATTGACGGTGTTTTGATATCTTCTGGATGTGGAATCTCGGTAAGCTGAGTCGTTGAAGATTTACAACTATTACACCTCTGCCATCAGGCCCTGATGAGCGAGAGCCGAACATTCGCGCAAGCTTGCGTGGTTTGCGTCGTGGGCAACTCATTTTGTAGCCACGGCAGCCAAGGGATGGCTCTTTGCGAAATAGTTGAGCGGAGAATCTCCAGTTGTGCAGGGGTTGTGGATCGACAGGAATAGAAGCTTATATAGGACGTTCTGGCTGAATCCACCACCATCACCAGCAGCAGAGATCACAGGGAGCGGGATACCCGTACCTTCAAATTCCAATGTTTTGCATTCAACGCAGAACGTAACAGTTCAACCGTTGGCCCCGGTCTTTGAACATTCCATGAAGATACCAGTTAAAAGAAGATGACCAGATTTTGACGAAAACCATGAAACGGAGGACGAAATAACTTCTCTCTACTCAATCCAAGACACCACCATCCCATTTGAGTGAGCTTCCATGATTCATGACTGGTGCCAGAAGATGTTGACCTGCACAACGATTGAAGTTCATTCAAAGGTGTTCGCTACAAGAGAAACCGTCCAGCTGGAATACCGGTCGTATTCAAACCTTATAGAGAACATTCATCATTTTTAGCCTTCACTGATGCCTTACGGAAAGAGTGAGTTGCAAAGGCAAAATAAAGACGTTATATCAATCATTCATGCATCCTTTTGGAGGTTAAATCCAAATATTGTGACGACAAAAAGTAACAGCAGTTTGCCAAAAAAAAATTTGCTCTTTCATCGAATCAACAAGGACGGTACCCTACCCGTCAGCGTCACATCCCTTCCGGCAGAAAACAGACCCCTCACGATGTCCTGCCTCTGCTTCGTCAAAGTAACTGCGGGCGTACCGCTCTCCTCCTCTGGCGGCCTCTGAAAGACCAAGAGGGTCCCACTGGAGTATTCTAACGGAGAGCTACGAGAATACTTAAAATACATTGGGGTACTTTCGGTCCAACGCCAGATTTCATATCGTAGACAGGAAAACGGGGATGTTGAGTAGCACAAGAGTAAAGCCTAATTAAGTCCCGTTGTGACCTAGGCTTTCACTCTTGCACTGCTCAACATTTCCATTTTTCTGTCTGCGATATGCGATCTGGCGTTGGACCGAAAGCACGCCAGTCTATTTTAAGCAGAAAACAGTCTGCTACCGACCTGGTGGACACCCTATTCGCAAGGTCGCCAATGCGCCCTCAACAAAAACCGTATACCAATTCAGCACGTCACTACCCACAAGTACTTGAGAGTCATTTTTGCCGACCGTGTTACCTGGACACTGCACATAAAACATTTGAATTACCAATGCACTCAACTGTTAGCAGTGATCCGCCATTTTCATTAGGAAAATATGTACTTCCGCCACAAGGACTGCTAACACTTTAACGTGTCTTATTATTTTAAAAGATTCTATACAGCACTCCAGCAATTATACTTGGGGCTTATAGTTGACCTGCTAGGGACGATTTCATCGGATTGCCCTACGCCAATGTCTTGGTCTGCCACGCTTTACAGGTAATACGGCGACACTTAATGAAGCCAACGACTAAATGTTCGGCATGCGCATTCGGTTAATGGTAATCAACCAAGTAGCACGCATGCATGCATCTTCATTGGCATCGTTTTTTTTTAACCAACCTTATCACACGTCTGGCTTCGCAACTAAGCCACTATATATTGGAATTTGACCAGCAAATAGGTCCACCTAAAGAGCACTATTCTCCCCTTCTACCTCATATTAGCCATACATCTTATGTTGTGGAAAAGTCACGTCCTTTCTTTGCCAAGAAAGATTGCGTTCCCGCCGTTGTTGAAGAATCACTAGCAGCGGACCAACTCATGTAATCTAGAACGGCTAAATGTAAGTGTACACAAATGGTTTAACCAACCCTGTCACAGGAGCTTCCACCGCAGCGCTCGTCGTCCCCCAAAAAGGCATTGAGAAATATAAGCGACTCAACTTTGCTACAACCTCAACAACAGAAGAGCTAGCGGCATTAGACGTGCTTGGAGATGTTCCATATGATAGTGAAGTCTTGCTGTCTGACTTGAGAAGCGCACTTTCAGCACTAGACCGCTTGGACAAGGCTCCTATGCTGGCCCGATCAGTTGCTCACAAGGCTTACACGTCATCGATCGAAGGCTGGGAGCTTGCCTTTCAGTGAATACTATCGCACATGGGCATCGACGGAAATGAGCGGTGATACACTTGCCTCAGAAGCTCATCATCGGGAAGAGCTAAACCAATTCCTTTCACGGTACAACGAAGCACGGAGATTCCGGAGCCTCATCAACAGAATGCGTCACCCACTCCAAAGAGTCGCATATGGGAATCCACCGCCACCTATTCCGGAATCTCGAAATTTCTGGATTCTGGCAATATTACGGAATATTTCCGGAAATTTCTAGAAATATTCCAGAATATGATATCCGATGTCTAAGCTTACAAGACGTGAAGCCAGTGTACTTCACTCATTGCCTGTGCCTACACTGCCAAAACTCTACACGAAATATCCGAACTTAAGACGTCACACTGCGTTACCTGTGTTATATCTGAAGACATTCATCATATTTTCTTTGTGTGTCCTCTCTTCAATGAAACCCGAAGCTCGCTCCTGAGCACCCTGCGAAGTGCTAACTTGCTCGTAACCCACAAGAATGACATTTTATTCCCATCTAGTTAAAGACAAAAGGCAGAATTCCTCTATCGTTTTCTTCTAGAGATTTTGCGATCGACAGGCCTCAGACACGTTTTTAGCTGACCGCTGCAAAATCACCCTTAAGGACTGTGCAACCCATAGGCCCACATATCGCACTCTTCAATCGCCCTAAGCCGAGAATATACCAAATTGACTGAAACGTAGAGCCAAACTTGAACCCCTCCTTCTTTCTCTTTTCTCCTTTTCACTCTATTTTCCCAGCCTACGCGAGTCTTGTCCCCGCACATGAAGACTAACGATACGCGCAGGCATGCCCTCTTTCCCGTTCTCAACAGTACAACAACAACAAATTTCTCTTCGGCGTTCTCAGTAGTTGTATTAAGTATGGCGTTCTTATGTTGAATTTAGGTGTTTCACGTTCATTGGGGATATAATGTAGCACTTAGTTTCTCGCCCTACCCAATTAGCAAATGCAAAATCAGAAGAAGAAAAAAAAGAAAGCAGTTCCGACTTTTATGTGGAGGTTCCTCACTAGACATCTCCGCGTTGTCTTCAGGCGAAAAAAAAAACAACAACAATAACCGAACAGCGCACTGCTTTGTTTTCATGCAAAATTATTTTGGTGCTTATTAACATGTAATAAAGGAACATTAACAAGTCGGTTGTAGTTTTTCTAACAAAAGGTAATTTATATTTAACTCTTTTTGTTCATTAGTACACCATAATCAATATCAGTAGGCCCTTTAAAGCAAGAATCAAGAGATCCGCTACACCAGCTCGCTTGCTCTTTAAACGTTTTTTTTCCCCTTTCCGTTGGAAGGAAAGAATTTGACCTCGGGCGTTTGCCTAATATTGTTTGCACGGAGAGTCCGGTTCTTTGTATCAACGTTCATCCCCCGTCGAGCCGAGGTTTAGGTGACGTGAAGGAAGGTTTTGAGCACCTAAAGAATGCCAGGCATTTCGTTTTGCAAATGCAGGGGGCAGTGTAATTCCAGTAAAACTTACCCTAACAAAAAGTTTTTTTTTTTTTTAACAATTTAACAACAACAGCAAAAGGCGGGAGCAAAACTCCCGCCTTTTCCGTCCGTGAATGAAAACAAGAATATTAACGGATTACAATCATTCCCTTACGTAAAAAAGTGAAAAAAAAGATTTATAATTACCTTCTAAAGAATGTGTATTTATTTTCTTGCAAAATTACTGATAAATGTAAGCGATTATAAGTAATTTTATTACTTGTAACGATTGCGTACAAGTCTACAGATACGTATATGTAAATTGTAACGAATAATAAAACAAAATGTGCCAGAATATGAATGCTGGAATGTTGCAGAATGACAAAAACGGCTTGTCGAAACGCATTTCCTGAGGCAAGCCGCACACGGTTTCTGCGAATACGACCAAATTGTTTTCCTGTGGCAGCGCGAAAGAGGATAACTGAGCGAGCATTTCCTTCATCCTCCTGTCTTTATTTGTTCTTGGCTCCCACAAAATTCAGCCACGTTTATATACAGCGCGTGGAAGCCCTAGGGGCACAGAACTGGCGGCCAGGTTTCCGGCAGATTAATCATCCTTGCCCATTTCCCCTGCGAGGTGCCAAGGGGAGTCGGCCACATCGGGAGCGCTTTGTCGTAGATAAAAGGTCGGCGCAAAGTATGTGCCGAAAATCGTCGGGTCGTAACTCACGACGATGAATGTTGACGGTTCATAAATGATCACGCTCGATTGATAAATAAACGAATAAAGGAATTCGTTCCTTATTCTTCATTAAAACGTGTCCTACAGTGCCTGAATGCATTATAGCATTATAGTACCGAGGTTCAGTAGTTTATAAAATATATAAAAATGATTTTATTACAACGCATTTTTTGCGTTGTATGTATTCTATGTGTTGGACTGGTGGGTTTGCCGCGTTTTCAAAAGTGGTTCCTCGATTTCCTCCTGATGACATCATAGAAGAATCATGCTGCTGCCTGCCACGTTCCAGGCGGTTGGATGACAACGAAGGTTGATGAGAAATACGCCTGTTCTGCTGATGTCTGGTTGCAGAGCAGGGAGACAAACGACCGAAACCAAAGCAGACCGGAGATGGGGACGCCGCGACGAAGACGACGCTTGCGGCCGCTCGCTTTTTTTTCTTCGTGCAGATTTCGAGTAGCAACCTCGAGAATCGCGACATCCGACGGCATAATACACGCTCCTGTGACGCAATTTGTTAACATTTGTGGACCACTTTGAATGCATGGGCGGGATGGACGCTAAAAACCCCGCTCGGAAACGCGTTCCAGGCTCCATAACGTATGTCCGCAACGTGGATCTGATGTTTTAGCCCTTTAAAGGGCAACTCAGGTCAAGAACGAAACCAAAATGAATGACTGGTATCGCTTTAGTTGCACGAGTTATGATCACAGCCGGAATATTACGTCAAAGTGAAGCCGCGTACTCCACTAAAACCGATTTTGAAGATGCGACCAGTTGCTCTTTAGCGGGCGGCATGCGGGTTAAGGCCCGTTCACACTCTTGCGACCGAGTACGACTGAGAGAGACGAGATCTCTTAAAACTTCTTAAATTTTTCTAGAACGAGGGAACACACTGGCATTGTGGCGCCATCTATGCGGTGACCCTGGAACTACATTTCACAAGAGCGAAGGTTTTGCGGGATTTCCGAGGTCAAATGGGCGTAATACCCATAGAAAGGCTCGTTTATAACATTGACAAAAGTTTTTCGAGCCAAGAAAGAAAGGATAATGCGCGAGAGAAATAAAAAAAATATGCCGGACCGCCGAGTTTACACTGCTGCCCAATAGATGGCGCCAGTGTGTCCTCTGGTTTAAGAAGTTTTAAGGAACCCAGGCTTAAAGGCCCGTTCACACTCTTGCGACCGAGTACGACTGAGAGAGACGAGATCTCTTAAAACTTCTGAAATGTTTTTAGAACGAGGGAACAGACTGGCATTGTGGCGCCATCTATGCGGTGACCCTGGAACTGCATTTCACAAGAGCGATGGTTTTGCGGGATTTCCGAGGTCAAATGTGCGTAATACCCATAGAAAGGCTCGTTTATAACATTGACAAAAGTTTTTCGAGCCAAGAAAGAAAGGATAATGCGCGAGAGAAATAAAAAAATATGCTGGACCGCCGAGTTTACACTGCTACCCAATGGATGGCGCCAGTGTGTCCTCTGGTTTAAGAAGTTTTAAGGAACCCAGGTTTAAAAGGTCGCAAGAGTGTGAACGGGCCTTTAGAGGTCGCAAGAGTGTGAACGGGCCTTTAGCTTTTAGTTAAAGAACATAGGCGCAGCACCTTCGTGACGTCACGTCGCGGTGGAGCGAACGTTACCAGATTACCTCAGTTGTGGAACTCCCGCGGAAGGGGGTTCCCCCCCCCCCCCCCCCTCACTCACTTCAGTACGCATCGCGTCATTTGAAGCGCCATCTAAATTTTTGTTTCATAACTATATGTTCTATAGAGTACGAGGGAACGCCATATAGACGCTGTGCTTTGAAGTGTACGTATTACATAGAATACACTGCAGTTACCATAGCAGCCGTCAGACGCGTCGAACAACGGGAGGCGAGTAAGGGTGAGTGAGGGGGGGGGGGGGGGTGCTGCTCGTGCTAGCGGCGTTTATGAGCAGTTCCGTAACTGTGCTAATCTAATAACGTTGCGTGGAGCAGTAGTTACTTTGTTGCACCGCGTACCGCAGCACCAGGATGACGTCACATCGCAGCGTTACGGCTGTTGTGCTTCAGGAAGAACTGACAAGTCTGGGATTCCCCTCTCTCTTTTGTTCTCTCTGCTTGTAATGTTTGAAGTTGACAATGGGTCTTGTGCCTTCTCGTGTTGGCAACCTCCGGGCTTACATTCCGTCTGTACACGGTTCTAGAAGGTTCCACCAACGAGCCCTATTGTGTTCTCTTGGTGGACATTCTCAGCTGTAGAGTTCAACTAACGTGTTCAGTGATAAACGTTGCCATACTGTCATACTGTCTGGTTGGCTTTCGGGTTGCCCATCTGCCTTTGTCGCAATAGACGCATACTCAGGTTAAAACTAAAACAAGGCTGTTTGAACGGAGTTGCAGACGTGACTCATGGAAAGTAACTAAATACCGTTACTTGGCATTAGAGTAACTAAATACGTTACTCGTTCCTTTTCTAAAAAGTAACTAAATACGTTACTCGTTACCGAAAAAAGTAACTAGGCAAAAATAACTCCATACTAGTAACGCGCTACGTATATGCGTGATAAAAACGTAAATTCAGAGTTTAAAAAACCTATAAAAAACGTACGTTCCTAAAAAGATAGCAAAGTTTCTTGAAAACAGAAATATTTGTGATCATCTATGGCATGTCGGTGTGTGCTCGAGTGTGCGAGCGAGTGTGCGTGTTTGCGCGCGCTCGTGTGTGGGAAGGAGCAGCCTGAACTTAATGAGGTTTTCGCAAGTAAAACCTAATCAAAATGTCCGCCCGTCTAGTCCTCAAGGAAGGGTACGTAGGAAAGCAGATACGATACACAGAGAGCCCAGTGAATGCCGAAGCTAAGGAGAACAACATCCTGAGTCGAAGAAACGTCTCAGCGGGGGTACTGATCAAATAAAACGGGATCTTCAGTTCTCCAGCGCTGAGCGCATTCAGGGTACGGACGGTTACTTTTTTCCGGTCTTCCTATTCGCCGATTCTCTTCATTCGATCGCAGATATTTGTTTGCCCCATGCTGTGCTGGGAAGTATAGTCACGCCCGTCATTATCCCGAGTGTGTTTACCGTGCTTTTTAAAAATTTGTTCGCTGAATCGAGTTTACTGAATCAGAATTGAGCATTGTCTGAGATGGTCACGACACCGGGTTATTGCTTTCGATACCCCGGACGTATTATGAACCGGAAATTTAGCGATTGTTCTGGCGTGGACAACAGATGACAGTTTTTCTGCAGCCTGCCTGCCAACTGGTCAGTTCACAGAAATTATCTAGTCACTGACAGATCAAGGAGCGCAGGTCGTGGCCTTTTTTTTATTAATGCTTCTTGCTACGTGATCTGTCTTCCGTCGTTAATTGGCTGGGGTGTAATATTAAGATGCCCGGAATTCGTCCCGCCCCGTGTTTCTTAAGCTGCCTGTAACCGCAGCTGAAACGAGTTTGAACGTCACGGTGTCAGCGCAGCGTGATTCCGTTCGGTTGTCGTGACCTCTGTTCCACGACGGGCCGCAGTGAATTGCGGTCCGTTTGCTGCCTTTTCAATAAATGCTTCAATGAATGGGAGCCGTAGAACGCTAAACATGTGCGGAGCGGAAGTTCTTTTGCTTCTTGCACAGGGGTTGCGACGATGTCAGAACGCCGAGCTCTTAAGTGGGTAGACCTCAAGGCATCTTAGCATCGAGGCCTACGCACTCTCCTTCCAATCAAAGCCAATCAGAGCTCGGCGTTGTTCTGACGTCACCACTACTCCCGCGCAAGAAGCAGACGACTTGCTTTCTGCGTACCAATGCTCCGAGAAATTGAGGGAGAGGAGGAAACGAGAGCGCGAGGGGACGTCAGAACGCCGAACTCTGGTTCAAATGAGGGAAACTGAAGCGGTTCTATATTTAAGAAAAAACACTTCAATGGCCTTCATTCGGCCTCCAGGATCACGAATATCGAGATTATTTTTCAACTCGGTGCACGGAGGCTGCATAAATTAATTTTTAAAGTACCGCCGAAGCCCCTCCTTTCTGGGGCGTGACGTCACACTAGGAGTTTTCGGAGTCTCTGCTCTCGCGCAACTTCAGCGCCTGTCAAAGCTTTGCACGCGCACTCTTGCTATTTTCAAAAAAGTCAGAAAGAGACGTCACGGCTGGGGTCAGTGCGGAAAAATATACCTGTCCAGCTTGCAATAGACCATTTGCTGTATTACCCAAGCATCAAGGAGAATGCAGGGATTGGTGTTCCACGCGCCGCACGTGCTGGCCTCAGCAGTAGTAAATTTTCCAAAGCAAAAACCTAAAACAAATTGTATCTTGCACGCGCGTTCGTCAACGCTTTATTTTGGTTATTTACTTCGAATATTTTATACGGGGAAGACGTGCGCGTGTGGCGCGTGGAACACCAATCCCTGCATTCTCCTTGATGCTTGGGTAATATAGCAATAGGTCTATTGCGCGCGCTGCCCACACGTGCGGCACGCGCTTGGCGGCCCAAGGATCCTAGTATGACGTCACGACTGGTCGGAGGTTTTTCGTGTTTCCTCGCGTTTAGTTACATGTTCGGGGAAAATGAACATGATATTCAGATTCACGGGATAAAAATACGCAAGAATTCACCTCTAACTCGTTTTTTTCAAGAAGTGTTTCAGCTTCCCTTTAACGCTACACTCTAAGAAATGCATTAGCGTCTACTTACGCGCAAAACACTTTAGGAGCCAATCTCTTCGATCTACGAAATCAACTCAGCGAACGATGAGGCGGAACATCTGTTTAGACCTCCAAATTAAGTCTGCGCTGTGGCATTAAGCAACGCAACAATGACACTTTGCATTGCGTAATGCCACAGCGCAGACTTCATTTTAGGTCTAAACGGATGATCCGCCTCATCATTCGCTGAGCTGACTTCGTATCGCAGAGATTGGCTCTTTGAGTGTTTTGCGGGTAAGTAGACGCACAGGCATTTCTTAGAGTGTAGCTGCCTTTGTCTGTACTGCAATCGTCGAACGCGTTAGAACGCGGAACGCCGGCGTCTGGCGTTTGGCCCTCGCATTCAACGCTTTCGACGAGTGCGGCGGAGACAAAGGCAGCTACCTTGAGGCCTACCCACTAATTCGAACCCGAGATCGGTGTTCTGACGTCCCCGCGGTCCTCTTGTCTCCTCCTCTCTCTTAGTTTCTCGGCGCATTGGAAACCCTGTTTCATGCGCCATACTCTACGGTGCCTGGAGCGCGTCTCTGACTGGTGTATTGAGAGTCCTATGCTGCCCATACGTCAGAAGTGGTCACGAGGTGGCAACAAATGACGTCACAGAAGCTAGAGTGTCATGCTGTCGGATGTCGCGATCCTGGTGGTTGATCATAGAAATGGCGCGCAAAGCACGAGCGCACGCGAGTGTCGCTGTCGTCGCGGCGTCCCAACTTCGGGATGTCGAAGCTTCCGTGGACTGTAAAGCTGGAGAGCGACCCGCAGCAGAACAGGCGCCTGCTACATCCACCAACGCTGCTGGGACACCGCTAGGATCGCGACCGGCGGCAACATCACCCTTCTATGACGTCACCAGGCAGATATCGAGGGACCACGTTTTTAGACGCTGTAAACACACCAATCGGAGACGCGTTCTAGGTACCCATACTACATGATATAATAAACAAAGCATGTATTGGAGGATGTTGCGACCAAAGGCGTCATTGTGGTCTGCCCCTCACGATTGGTCAGACGCTTACTATGACGCTCCCAGTAGGATTAATTCTTCTTCATTAAAGGAATTAAGCGTGCGGCAAACATCAACTTCGACGGCATTGGTTCAATAATGCGACGACTTGAAGCTTGCACCGCGCTTTTATACCGTCGAAATTACCATTTACAACTGAAAATTCTTGTTGCGATGTCATGGGCATGACGTATATGAGAGCGCCACCAAAACATCTCGGCTCTAGTGAATCTGCACTCAGCATGGAGAACAGCACGAGCAACTTGCAGTCATTCAATTTCCCCTACGTGTTTAATTGTTTGGCCTGGCTTTTTTTTTTCTTTTTTAACCAACGGAATGGAAGTCGTGCGAGGGACATAGTTCCCTGGACCCTCTTAGTTAGGCTGGTTTGCGGGAGGAAATGACCATTGGGAATTGGCCGGTCGTGTCGTAATTAAAACACCTGGTATTTCCTGGACGCCTTTATCTGGAAAGACTGCCGCATCGTGGATCTGTACTTGGGAATGCGAATCATTATGCTGGCTTAGTGCACAGTCGTGCACAGCCGTGCACAGTAGAAACTTGAATATTTAGACGAGTCATTCTTGATGATGATGTTAATGATATTTTATGGATAAGAACGGTAGACAAATGTTAAACGGAAAACAAACGTTTATTAACGGGAACTAAACTTGTGCCTAAAACGAGACACATAACTTTGGCGGCAACCTTTATCTCTAAAGTCCTCTAGAGCACGAAATGCTGTATTTAAGGTGCGTTTATTTAAAGGTATTTAGAAGGCATTGAACCGTCGTTTCGGAAAGTAGAGGATAACCCTACTTTTTGTCAATTTCTCGTTACATTCTGAGGGGAAACTGGGTACATAAGTCATGCGGTTTCAATATTCCCGCTAAATTTAGCGGGGAAGCTAAATTGGTGTATAGGTCACTTGACGTCAATTTTACTGTTAGATTTAGTCGAGAAATTGTATTCATGTATGGGTCACGTACAATCTGGTCAGACAACATCAAGTTCCCCGCTAAATTTAGCGGGGAAACTGGAGGTGTTTAAGTCACGTGACATAACTTTCCCCGCCACATCTGGCGGGGAAACTGAATTGGTGTAGAGGTCACGTGACATACCTTCTTCCGCTACATATTGTCACGAATGACAAGTGATGAGGCGATGGTAACTGAATGATCTAAACGTTTAATGGGGTGAACCCGTGCGCGAAACAAAAAGGAAACAGAAGTGAACAGTAGAGCGTCGCGGGCGTCGATGGCGGCGTAAGAGCAGGATCGTACGCTGGGGCGAGACTGCCTCGACAAGGTCGCGGGCGGCCTCTTATCTAGAGTGCGTCACTATCTGAAAGATTCGGCGAAGAAGGCTCGAGCGTCGCGCGCTTGGGGCGAGAATGAACATGCACTTTCTAGAACAACAAAAGCAGGAATAAATGATAGAAGTTATGTCCGGAGCAAGAATAAAACGTGAATCTTGTAGACGTCTGTGACCGAGCGTTGATTTCTCGGCCTTGCGCGCAGCAATATAGACCCCTTTCGAAATACTGCCCTCTGTTGGCAGCTGTTGAGCCCCTGCACAATGGCGGACTAAAACCGCAACGTCACGACACACTTGATGCGGTTGGTTGAAGTATATAAAGAAGACAAAAATACACCCACAGAAAAAATGTGATGAGCGCAATGACGTTGCACTTTCGACGCTGTTTGAGTGGCTCGTCGGCTCCTAGCGTTGGCCGCGATCCGACGTTCGCTATCTTATGGAATAACTTGCACGTTCCACGATGTCGGTTGTTCCGCCATTGTGCAGGGGTTCCGACCTTCTAATAATCGGCATGCGAATTTCGAAAGGGGTTTATAGCGTGGAAACTAAATTTGTGTATAGGTTACGTGACGTACATTTTCCTGCTAGATCTAGTGGGGAAATTGTATTCACGTGTGGGTATGTTACGTGTAGTCAGGTCACGTAGCGTTAATTTCCCCACTAAATTTAGCGGGAAAATGAAGGTGTTTGTCAGGTGACACTCATTTCCCCGCCAATCTAGCGGGGAAACTAAATTGGTGTAGAAGTCACGTGACATTACTTTATCCGATAAATTTGGGGGAGAAACAAAATTGGTGAATAAGTCTCGTGACGACAAATCGCGTGCAATAAATATTCGCGCTAAATTTAGCGCCGGGAGGTAATTGGTGTATAGGTCATCTGACGTCAGGGCCGGCTCGCTAGAAACAGAGTCTCAGCCGAGACTGAGTGAAAGAAAGCACTGCCAAAGCCAGAGCACGAGCTCTGGCTTTGGCAGTGCTCGCGTGGTTTGAGTGGGCCTCAAACCGCGCCTCGAGACGCTCGCCCTCTTCAGCCTTTGCAGTGCTTTTTTTCACCAATCTCAGCCGAGACACTGTTCTAGCAAGTCGGCCCAGGTCACGTTATATCAAATTTCTCCTCTGGATATACAGGAAAAACTGAATTGGTAAATAGGTCACGTTAAGTTAGGTCACTTCACTTTAAATCACGTGATAATCAATTTTCTCTGCCGACTTTGTTGGGGAAACTTAATTGGCGTATAAATCACGTGACGCGAGGTCACGTGACATCCATTAACGTCGCGTGACATAAACACCAATTCAGTTTACCAGCTAAATTTAGGGACAGTGCGCGGACGGACGGACAGACGGACGAACAATCTTTTGGAATTAGTGGGTTCCGTTAAGAAGCATTTTAGGCTTTATTATTGCTGTTCATCTCGAGTCGTCTAGGGAGTGCAGCCAATTTGAAGCAGCCCGCTACCAATGTTTTTTACACACGCGCTGTGTTCAGGAATATTCTGAATCAGAACACACATCACAACCGAGAAGGAACTGGAACTTTCCAGAAGAGCAAACATCGGTAAACAGAAAACGGGGCCGGCGGGGTCGAACCATGTACCACCACGTATCAGCCGCGAGCGCTGACATACGTCGTTTTATCGTAAGTCTGACAGCAGTCGAAGGAACGAACACGTACAGCGAAGAAAACACATACTACAAGCGCAACTCACAGAGTCTTCTATGTAATAAATAAAAAATAAATAAGCACTTTATTTTCATTTTCTATTAAAGGCAGTGGTAGGGCCGAGAATAAAAGCCGCGATAGACGGCTTGACAAGCTCTCGGCCCCAGTGACATTTTGCATCAGTCACAGGGAACATTCAAATAAAACACAGATATTCAATCACAAAGCAAGCCCATTCAATCGATATCAATCAATCTGTCAGTTTTCAAAGCAATATAAATATACCAGATCTACGTTTACATAATAAATAGAAATACATGCGCAAGAGGTAAAATTACCACATAAACTACTTAACCGAGAACCTAAAGCTACAACGTACAAATATATACAGAACCAAATATCAGTATACCGGCCATGTCAAAGCTATACATGGCAGTAGGTAGTTCATTTAAACTTAATTTATTTCTATAAATATTCTGAAACTTTTTAAATTGAGAAGTCTTGGGACTCCGTAGGCTAACATTCATTTGCCGACATTCAATCGACACGTGGGTATTTGCCAATAATCGTGGTTACGAGTTTGATACATCACAACATGTTTTTGTAAATTTTACAATTTTCCCAAGGAGGAGGTGTTATGCTCCAGTTGATTTTAAGCCTGTCGATAGTCTATAGCTATATAAATTTTTGATACTAAGTATATTATAAATTTTGAACAACTTTTCTATATGCGACAAATATGGTGTATTTGCAATTGTTCTTAGCATACTTTTTTAATTAAGTGTACTTTCTCCTAGTTTGTTATTGTAGTTGTACTCCAGACTAAGAAACAACATTTTAAATGAGAATAAAATGACGATTTATATAACAAGAATCTAATTGATGTTGCAAGTATATACCGGTGATACCATATCAGCCCTACAACCTTAGATACCTTTTTATTTCGATATGCAATATGATGGTCCCAGGTCATATTATGCAAAACACTACACCAAGTGTTTTAAAATCATCTACCAATTCGATTTCAAGTGAGGTTAAGGTAATCCTACATATTTATGGAAGAAATGTTTGCTTTGTTCGAGGTATAACAGCTTTAGTTTTGCTAGTATTTATTTCTAAGACGTTCCTGTTGGTCAATAATTATATATTTTCTAATACTAAATTAATTTTTGACACGAGCTCTTCCACGTTATCAGCAGCATAAAGAAGTGTTGTATCATGTGCATACATTATAAATTTAATAAATTTGTCAATATTTACTCTATAATTTACGTAGACGTTAAATAGAAATGAGCCTAAAAGACTTCCTTTTGGTATCCCTGAGAAAATGGGTCTTAGATTGGAACAAACGTTATCGCAACACAGATATTGTTTCCGATTTTCGAGATATGACCGCAGTAGATGCAAGGCTTGCCCACGAACACCATTAAATTAGAGTTTTTGTAATATTAATTCGTGGTTTAAATAATTGAGGGCTTTAGTAAAATAGATATAAAACCCCCAACCAAGTTTTTTATCCTCTAAATTGCTCAAGATAAATTCTTAACACGATTCGTTAACGATGATAGAACTCTTAAGCCGTGGTCACACTGCTTATACATCATGCAAAGGACAGTGTGCAGACATCAGACATCGCGATATTCGTGGTTTGAATGCCGCGTGCCAAGTCTCTCCTTGAACGCGTTGCCATGGGGCATTCGAAACATGGAGCTCGTGGTGACTTGCCTTCGAATCTGTTTGGAGACTGTCTTTTGTATGAAGTATAAGCAGTGTGACCCCGGCTTTAAGCCTTTGCCACATTGAGGAAACAGTTATGCGACGTCAACACAATACGTTGATCAGCAGTAGGACAGCATGTTGCTAGTTGGCTTTGTTTCCCAACAGAGCTGTCACATTCCGGAAACATCAGCGCAACATGGACGACAGCGGCAATGTTACCTGGGAGTTACAGCTTTCGGCGAGAAAAACAGCAGCAACTTATGTTTGGCAGCGTGTGTTGCCCGGTTCGGTGGATGAGCGAATTTTGTACCGACAGCAGGACAGCACAAATGGCTTTGAGGGTGAAGCGCCGGGTCAGTAATGTGTTTCTTTCAAAGAATTAACCCTGATAGATGCCTGACAAATGCTATTTGAGAATATTCAATTTCAAGCCTGGCTACTGAGATAATTTGATAAACTAATCAGGGAGTCGAACCTGTCATCATTCCAGTCCGGTTCGGGTTCGGGTTCAGTTGCTTTGCATTTTGTTCCTGTTGGGTTGTGGTTCAGAGATGAATTCAAAATAACGGTTCAGTTACCGGTTCCATCAAACGCGATCCGATTCAAACCGGTTTTAAAAAAAAATTGTCTGCAGAAACGACTATTGTTGGTTGTCTATGAATTGCGTTAGCATTCGTCATGATACTCACGACGCAGCTCACTGTGAATACGACGACAAATTTTGAGTAAACACTTTATTTTATGAATAGTTTACGATTGAATCATTGACGTTAGCTCGACTGCAGCGCTCCACTTCGAAACTGAGTGATTGCTTCCGTCTCTGTGTAATCATTTCATCTTCTGTCTCTGTCTAATCGTTTAATGCGTTATGCAGTTTCCCCACCATCATTGCAGCTTCGTTTGGGTGTCTTGTCCTGTCTCTACGTAATCGTTTAATGTTCGAGCTGTTTCACAACCATCATTGATAATGTACCAACTAGCTGAACTCAAACCGATTTTTGCTTCGTAGCTTCGACGCAAATTGAATGTGTGCGTACTGCCGCTCCGCGTATGCGCGGCGCTGGGTTCATCTGCTTTCTAGGACGACGTCAATAACGACGTCCTTGAGGACGACGTCAGAGGCGACGTCTAGGACGTCCTCTTGGACGACATTATAGACGACGTCTAGGACGACGTCAAGGACTACCTCTAGGACGACGTCAAAAACAACTTCTAGAGCGACCTCTCGGACGACCTCTAGGACGACGATCGCAGATATACGCGCGGCGCATTCGAGGCCAGATTCCGTGTCGCAATAACGTCGTGAAGGAGCTAAAAGAATGATTCAAATAGATGCCCACAACTCCGAGTCGTTAGGAACCAAAAGTGTGTTCGACACCTCGTCATCTGCATTACAAAGAAGGTAATAGAAGCTGTGCTTTGATACGAGGACATCATAACAAATATATGCTTAAATCCGTTTCGTGATCTGTACCTTTTATCGCAAACACCGTTCTACGCAAATTAAGCGGTCATTCAGGCGCTCAGAAGCAGAAACAAATTGCAGTAATCCCATTTGAAGTAAACCAGCCGGAAGCGGCACAGTGGCACTGCGACGGTAGCAGGCGCCGGACTCGAAAACGTCCCACCCCGCCCGCCTGAACGTCTTGCTCGAACGACTTACTTCCAGAGGAGAAAGACTGTGAAGGGTGGTATAAAAATGATTAAGACAAAACAAAAAAGGAGATAAAATACTATTTAAAATGTGCAGCGAAACAGACGGGACGGAAGAAGGGAGACAAACAACCGCTGAACTTACAACTGAAGTTTTAATCGTCAAGGAGCAGCCTATATACACGATCAAAAAAGGAAACACACAGAACCGATAACACCCCACTTAAACCCGCACAATCATCGCGCAGGCTGTCGTCGTGAAAGAAAATCTAATTCTTTAGCCGACAAAAGAACTGACGGGGTGCTGACACACTCTTCCCCTAGCGCGCTTGGGGAAGGGGAGGGAATTGCTCCCGTTCCTCCATTTCACCAATTCATAGGCGGTGCCGCCTGGTGGCGCATGTTCAATGGCGGTGACGGCAGGGACGGCAACTTGAGTGCTTGGTTGCTTTTTACACACTTAGAAGTATTAGAATGGCACGTTGAATTTAGATCGCATTCATTATAATTGTGTTCATTGTTGTTGTACTGTATGCACAGTCTATCATGTGCATTATAACAATAGAGAGTTTTAGTAGATCGTTCTGGTTCTCCCGCTACTCTATACGCCAGAGCGACCCCACTACTGCGCATGCGCGGTGCTAGCGGAGAAATAGCGGAGCTGCGGAGGCTGGCGGAGGTACGCTAATTTAACAAAATTGCAATGCGCACAGCGAGGCGTGCTAGCGTGTGTCTCGCGAGAACCACGTAATATGTGCCCACTTCGAGATCGCTTTTGTACGTGGTGCATGACACCTTCTGCTGCGTGACGTAGCCGCGGCCAGTTAATTCCAGGACTGCGACAGGTGGCGATTTATCACTGGCATTCGAAGTACGGCCGTTTTCGTCGTGTTACTTGCTACACGACGAGTATGGCGCACGGGACATGAATCGACGTCATCTTGAAAGTTTTTAGCGTGATCACGTATCTGCCAAGATCGCGGCTCTTTTCGAGTAGACCCGTGTGCACACGTTTTTATCCCCGTCATCTCCTTGAGAAACGCATACTCATGAAATAAAGCGAAGCTACCATACAACAAAAAATAGTCAGTACGGCGTTTACTTCACTTCCATGTAAAACAGAACAGAATTTCCAGTTGACAAGAACGAGCACTGAATGCCTTACGACGAGCGACTCCGTCCAACTCATGTTGTAGTTCGTCACCATCGAGACCACGACCGGCTTGCGGGATACACGTATTTTTCGAAGAAGAAATGACACTGAAACGACGATTCGGAGAACGAACGAAGCAACAGGTCCAGAAAACGAGGTCGACTGACAACTATTGATTATGGCTTGCGGAAATGCCTATATAGGGCAAACGGGAAGGTGCATCAACTACAGGGCACGCGAGCATGCCCTATCTGTTAGAAATTCCCCATCGGGTAATCTAGCGATTCACTGTGACAGGTATCCGTGTACGCCAAATCCTAATCGTGACGAAACAAGAATAGTTGGAAAACTAGTAAACAAAACTGAGAGATAATTGTTTGGGGCCTACCGCCTTAGAGTAAAAGGCGAGGATAGCTGCGTAAGTGCACCGTCAGTGTGCTTAACTGAGAAAGAATTTGCCTTTTTGTGTCGGGAGCCTGAATTTGTGTACAAATATCAAGTGTGTTTCAATAAACGTTCAGTTGTGAGTTAGCGCTTGGTGAGGTCTCGTCTTCCTCGTGTCCTCGTTTTTTAGGCGCTTTACAATTAAACATGTACAAACTAGCCCACCTTTCCATTTTACTGGAAGAGTCCACTTGGAAGAAAAGGTCATACATACATTCCATTCAGGTTGAGGGGCGAAGTGGGGGAGGAAAGGGTGTTGAAGGAATGGATGATTCACCACAGCCGACGGTTCACCCCTGCTTTTTTTAGTTTACACTGTATATCCTGCTCTAAAAAAGTAGCGTACTCCTACAAAATAAAAAAAATGCGGTCGCATTTTTTTTTTGTTTGTGGTTGACTTAGTTCATTATCGCGCGGTTTTGATCATGTCTCGACACGATAGCGGCTGTACACGACCAAGCCAACCCGGAGTCAACAACGTCGATCTCAGGCCTCCTCGTCGCAAACGTACTGGACGTAATTAAGAAAGAAGCAAAGATGAACGTAAGCGTATTCGATAATAAATTAATATTCTATTTACATAGCGACGTGAATAGAAGATTACTAACAATTGCTGTACAAGCCTTTATTTTATGTTAGCTTTTGTGTCAAAAAGATTCGTTAGTGGCATTGCGTTAGCTCTTCTAACGTTATATTCTGCAGCCGGTTGCAAACGCTCTACTAAAGCAGGGGTCGACCACCTTTTTGAGCGGCGGGCCGAGTCGTCACGAAGCCGACACGGAGGGGGCCAGACGCCAAGTTACGAAGGCTGGAAAGGGGGGGGGGGGCAGGCCAAGAAAAGACAAGAAGGTAGTGAAGGCGTCCTCTGCTCCAGTTGGGGATGCCAGACAATGCCAATTGGAAGTGCTCCCTGTTTCTGTCTTACCCCATTTGAGGTCAAAATTGCCGTGTGGTCCTTGATTCTGTGTGAGGAAGCGGCAGGGGGGATGCTTCTCTGGTGTCGTGCCGGGGGCCGCGCGGGTCGTAGGTTGCCGACCTCTGTACTAAAGCATAGAAACGTGACTCCGCTACGGTACATATAGCGGAGGTAATAGCAAATTGCGAATAGAGTTGCGGGAGAGACTAAACGATCTACTTAAACTCTCAAGATGGGCTTTTACACTTTCTGACTTGGGCAACGCGATGTTTTTAAGCTCTAACATTATATCACCAAACACAGCTTCATTTTAGTTTTGTAATTTAATGCGATAGTCATGGTTCGTGTGTCCTTACCACTCCCGGCACGTACTTTTTCTAGGAAAAACGCTCCAGGTAGAAAATTATAACAATATGAAGTTGCTGTTTTGTAAGAGCAACTTTCTTCTTTTTGAAGAAACATAGGGGACACGTGAGTTCCACATTTTAAAAGAGGAAGTACAACTACCCCCTTTTTAAGAGTGTGGCTTTGGACCACTCTGGATGATTCACGTCCCGGCGACCGGCGCCACAGTAGAGAGTTTTAGAATAAGGGCCCCAAAGCTTGAGGGCCCTTAAAGTCCGACCTACAGAATTGTCTTCTACCGGGGAAAAAACCGGTTCCCAGTTTCCTTCTCTCCATTCCCATTCTCCCAATTTTCCCCTCCTCTCCACACAGGAGCGGATCTCTGAACTACTCCCGGTAGAGAGGAGGAGGGTCTCCCTCTTTCTCAAATGGAACGGAGGAATTGAGGGAGGGTTTCCTTCTCTTGCCTGTTGGTCGGCCTTTAAGAAATAGGGGCTCACCTCTGCGCATGCGCCGAAGCCAAAGTGCGTTTTGGGTTTTGGGTTGGCGCTCGCTCCAAACGCCAAATTCGAGGAACAGCGTGGGACCCTGATATTTGCTTGGGCCTGTTTGCGTCGGCAAACATGGCGGCGCCCTTTCCACTCGCTTCGGAGCAAATTCGTCATGGTCGCTGCCGTATTAGCCACGTTCACTTCCAGTGAACGGTGCAGCTGGTTTTCGCTTCGTTTTATCTCGCTCCAATCACAAAGAATGAGCGGTAAACTCGCCCCGTTTTTAAGATCGTTTTTGATTCTGACCGTTCCTAAGCAGAGACGCGGTAACCGTTGATGTGGTAAAGTCTCGCTACTCCGAGCACTCCGAGACTCCGAGTGAATTTTTTTGGCTCGATAGGTTAAGCGTGTTTGTGGCATATTCACTGTGGCTTAAAAACAAGTCTTCCAAGTCGCTTCCGCTCAGATCTAAATAAAGCAGCTGATCGCCGAGTTTGCTCGCCGGCGTTAGTCTCAGTTTCCGCATATTTTAAGGTGTAAATCTTCGGCGACAGACGGCCAACGCAGCACACAAACGCCAAGAAGAATCCGTGAACGAGCGCGAAATTAGTGCGCTAAAGGTGGGTTGGATTGGCTGAAAACAGCTAACAATATTTCTACCGATTTTACTTTTTTTTCACCCTGGTTGGTTTGGTTTTATCTTAACTATTATTTGTAAACAAAAAGTACTTGTTAGGCGCACATGTTTTTCTGTTTTTAATATATTTTTTGAATATCACGCTTATTAGCCGCATTGGAGCTGCAAGCGGGAAACGCAAGCGCGCCGGCTGCGTTGGTAAAAAACCCATTCTATAAGCCGGCGGCACGAAGCTTGTGGCGTTTCGGTCTCCAAATTTCTTAGGTGTACCCAAATGCTGGGACACTCTATTCTAAAACTATCTTGTGTCGGTTGTGCTCCTCACGGCTTCGGCTCTTGGCGACTCCAGATTTTGCCACAGCGGAACGAACACGCCAACAGCCGTGTACTCTTTGTTTTTATTCTGATGTTTATGTTTATTTTTTTTTTACTTGAGGAGTTCTGCTCAGCAGCATGAAAAGGAAAAACACGGACACACATGACACACACATGGACATGCACAAAAATAGTTTTTTAGCCTCTTGGCATAGGCAGGTATACTCCTTTCACCTAACGATGTTCCACGATGGACGCTAGGAGCTACCCGTGCCAATTCATAGCTCGTAGCTTGTCACGTGATTTTGCCTTCCCCGCGTCGCACCGCCCAACAGGAAGGTCACGTGACACCCTCAGAGCTATGAGTTAGCTCGGGTGGCTCGTATCGTTTTGCGGTCCATGCATGGTGAGGTGAAACCAAGTATAGACGTGTACGCCACCGCGTCGAACTACCGGCGCCAAGGCGTGCTGCACATTAACGTGAAATATTTTTGGTTCTTTTATTATTACTGAGATGTCTCCAAGTCACCGCTGTTTGTTTAGTAAAAACTGCGGCGTTGAAGCCACCGTCGCGAATATTTAGTCGACTTCGCGCCGCCACCCGCAAAAAGGTGCGGCTTATATTTTATTACGCCGAACCGTTTCCTAATAAGCCGCTAACCGCCACATTAGATTACGGTTCGGTTCCGGTTTGAGTTTAATCTTAAATGCATGATTTCGGATACAATTTTATTCAGTTTCGGTAAAAAAAAAAGGTTTTGTTTCGGTTTTTGTTTGGGCTCGGGTTCGTTATGACACTCTGAAATGAATACGTAATTACAAAAAGCGCTGGTGTCTCGTACACTCAAACGATCAGTTGAAATTAGAATTGCTGGCAATGAACAGCATACACATCACTACAATAATAAAACTGGCATGCCCATAATGCTCACTGAAATAATGTTATTATTCATCCACGAAAGTGAGCGAAACGCCAGAGCTTGAAAACCACCACTGCCGATCATGATCGTTGATATTTGGAGCTTGCAAACGGAAGCTGGAGATTTGTAAAATTGTTTTAAAACCTTTTAAGCTTTGGAGAATGATGCGATGACAAAGCAAACATAAAATGCAAATAGTCAGTGTTGAAACCTTTTTTATTATACCAATCATTTTGACGGCTGAACTGTAAGTCGCACTTTTTAAATGATTGCAGCTGAGCACCAGGCTACACAAAAACGCTTTGAGGCACAGTTGAGGATAGCGTCCTGTACACTAGAAATGGAAATTTCATGACATGCAAAACGGCTTTATACACTGGAGGAAATCATGAAAATAGTAGCGATCTTGCTTCCTCGATCAGAGCTAGCTGCTTTCTCATCAAATGAAGAACATATCGATAAAATAGGGAGGGAGAAAACTTTCCCCGTTAATGTTTACAAGCACTGTCACTGATGGATGTCGTCCGGTGGTTCATGTCATCAATTTATATGCTCTGGCACATTGTAGAGTCACATTTCTAGCGACACTGCACCGCATACTAACGAAGGTATACTAACAAACTGATGGAACGTTCTCCATGTTGGCCGCGCCGTTAACTCGGTGTGACAAGGTATTCTCCGACTGTCGGAGAACAAATCAACCAACATGTTTGCCGAGCGACCAAACAAAATGTTTCCCAACAGTTGAGGTTGTCTCAATGCGACAGGGTCGCCGGAAGCATGTTTCCCCCGTGTTGACGGTCAAAGTTATGAGAGAAAGAGAGAGAGAGAAAGGAGTGTATATACACCAACTCATGTTTACAAACAAACCGGAGCGGCCCTAGCGGACGCCACCGCCGCCGCGCATGCGCGGTGGGGGTGTGGGCAAGAAGCTCGCCGTCGCCCATAAACAAACCATTGAAATGCGATGTTGTCGGCGTCGGTGTGAGTCCCCCTGCCCTTTTTCGCGTTCGAATTGTTGAGTCTACGTCTTCCTGGCAATGCCTGACTACTTGAGCTGCTTCAGCAAAATTAACGAGGCTCGTTACACCGCAAAACGTCGCGTGAATAATGTGACGTGTGGCGATTCATTCCGCGTTGACGCCGCAGAATGGACGCTAAAGCCTGATTCGCATGGTGAGATTTCCCTGGCAATTTTGAGTCGCGACGTCGCTCGGGCTGCTAAAGCGTGAACCGCAGCTGAGATGGTCGACGTCAATACTGAAAATCGCAAGCAGAATCGGACGAAGTGAATCCGGCATAACAAGTCGGTGATGGCCACTGGTAACTTGTATCTACTGTTTACATCGAGCCTGCTTACCAACCTTCAAACTTAAGTCCTTTGAGGCCTGCACTTACTTCTTATCGCAAGTACCAGGCCCACGTTTGGTCTACGGGCCGGTGTCGGCTAAAAGAGCAGACGACAAGCAGACACGTTTGAAAGAGCAGACGACAGTTCGAACGATCAGGCGGCCGTTTGAACTTGAAGACGCACTGAACGTAGTCCACAGGTGGTCCGTACAACTTGACGGTTTTCTGGCGTTCATGTTGGAACAAAACAAATAAATCGGATGACCAGAAGTATCCGTGAATTCAACCCAAAATGCTTCCCGCCGAAGCAATCGTGGTCCGATGGCGTCTGGTTTTCCCTTTTCACGGCAGATATTTACGTTCTAGGACGAACGGAGCACATGAAAACTGGCCTTCAAACCTTTCTCGACTCTTCTGGCACAGCCCCAGTCGCGGCGTTTTGACGAGAAGGCAGGTTTTTGTCTGGTTCCTTTCAAAACAACGCAGGAATACACGTCTCACATGGGGACTTCTGCCCACAGCCCCAGACCGGAAGTGCGCTCGACGCGCCACCACCGCGCCGTGACGTAACAGAGATGAGTTCGTGTATAGATTCTGTATTTAATTTCAGTCACCATGTCATTGCTATAACGAATGCATCTTTTAAAGTCTGGGGAGCCATTACACGTGCACTCCAACACGCAATGTTTCGAATTCACTTTGCTTGTTACGTTCGTTTTGCTCACTCGTGCGTAGTCGTATTGAATACGCCGCCTCGGTGTTGTGTAATTATATTGGAGTTACAAATTCATGTATCATCGAGCGTGTTCAAAGAAAACTCATTCGTATACTTTATGATCTCTACTTTTATTTAGACTATTACTGCAGTTATGATAGAATATGCAGACTAATGAAACGGGATACATTGCATAACAAAAGAATGAGACATGATTTGAAGTTTCTGCACAAGGTCGCGAATGGAATAATTGATTCGTCTGTATTACTTTGTTGCATTCACTTACGTGCTCCTCAGATTTCTTGCAGATCGCAATCAATGTTTTATCCTCTGATTTGCATAAAGCAGAACCCATGACACATCTACAATTAACGTATAACCAGTGTGAACTGATTGCTGCGAATAGTAGCCTTGATATTTTTGATGACGCGCGTAGATTTAGAAATTTTGTTGATCATATTGTTTTGTTCTAAAGTTTCTCTTTCTATTCATATTCTCGTTCTGCTGTTACATACTAATTTGGAAAGTGCACCATAAAAAGGGGTCATGCTGTTTGTGGGCCACGCAAAATAAATGAATGAATGAATGAATGAATGAATGAATGAAAGTTGTCCAAAAGTTGCCTCATTGTGACAGAGCCTTTACAGAAATATGACGAACACCATGACGTTGCACTTCTGATACTGTTCTTATGGTCCCATTTGCGCATATAACTCCGTAACGCAGGCGAAAGTATTAAGATAACAACGGATGTTTTCTTTGAACCAGGCAGTTCCATATTGATCTCGTATCTAAGAAGTAAACCAATCATCCAACCTATTTGTTGCTCTTTCGTGTCAGTTTCTCGTGTTGGCTGCCCTGCTGGTGATATAGGAATCATTTGGTACATCTCACAGATAAACAACCGTTATAGACTAACTCCCCAATCTGTTAGTCCCCCCAGAAGGACAAATTACTCCCCAGTTACCCTGAGCGATCCGTGCGCGCCGTCCACCGGGAATTCTGAGAATGATCTTCCTTCTAGAATGTCGCTACCGCAGCTTGGATTGTTTACTTTTTTGTTGTTGTGTGTGTGAATCTTCATTCGTCTTTTCGCATTGTTTAGAGGTTTTGCTCAATGCGGATAATTTTTTTATCTTGCTGTTTGCCGTTTATGTCGCTTTTTAGGGATAAGGATGGCTAGTTGGGCTAGTTGGTTTTGCATCATGGTGTAATACGCCAAAACAACAAGGTCGAAAAACGAAGGGAGAACTAGACAGGACGTGGCGTAACTTTCAACTGAATTGTTTATTTGGATGACAGAATTTTAAAAAAAGAATATAAAACCAGGCACACTTGGCAGAACACCAAAGATATGGTCTAACCCCCCCCTCCCCCCCCCCCCCCTCACAAATGCCAGTGTCATTGGTTCTTCAAATAGTAGAATTCTTTATCAGTCAAGGACAAAAAGGGTGCGTTTATACAAGTATTGTCGTGGTGGGACCTAATCGGGAAGGCTTCGTGAATTTCTCTGGCCGTTTTTGTTTTGTAATGGCCCACGACACAGGTGTCACCAAAGATGGGGCTGCACTTTCCAGAGTTGGGCCCGCATTCGCAACGGTCACAGTGGACCGCTAAATGGCCAGACGGGGACTGCCTGATCGCCAACGCATGCTCTCTGACCCTATCAGTAATGCGCCTCCCCGTCTGGCCAACGTACACCTTACCACATGACTTTCTAGGGGCTTCTGTGTTTATCTTGACTGACTGAAAAAATTAAAACTCTAACCAAGTTTAAATGAAAAACTAAATTCCTGTGTTATCTTCACTTCAGATGTGTTTATCTTGACTGTGTTTATCTTCAGATGTGTTTATCTTCAGATGTGTTTATCTTCAGATGTGTCTATCTTCAGCCTGTGTTTATCTTCGCTTCAGATGCCGGCACTAACGTTCGGCATGTCGGTGCTCACTCCCTTTGCAAGATTGAGTATGATCGTTCACAGGCTGTTCTGTAAACGTATGTACATGCAACAATTTGATTGTTTAAGCTGGACATGCCTTTGCTTATTTTGTTCGTTAATAAAGAACCATAATTAAACTCGGCAGTAGTTCGTCCCGTTCCATATTTGCCCGATCGTCCGTCATTTCTTTCTCTTTTACATGAATGGATCATCCCGACTAATGTGTCCATACCTGTATGCCTCGCGCGCGGGCATATAGAAATGTAATATTTATCGACCTTTTTTTTCAGGACAAACTAAAAATGTTCTTGTGAATAGTTGTTTCAATTGAACGTTGTTCATCAGCGCATACCTTATGTACCTATCTGATGTTTCCAGCAATTTTAGGCGATATTTTAGCGAAAATGGTACGATCGTTGGTACAGTATCAAATGAAGCGTCCACTCCTCCTTTAATGGTACTGTAGGATATACCTTCCATTATACAGGATGAGTCAAAGGGATCGATGGCTGTTTAAGGGGACGGCATAAATCGGTTTCTGAACGCAGCAAGCTAAGAATTTACACACTGGTGGCCGAAGAACGTGAATTAAGTGGATAAAAATATCGCTTTACTAACTTACCTAAGTAACAAGTTAATAATAAAAAACTTAAAATCTATACCTTCGGCGGCCGTCTTCTAATTAAAGGCGCCTCATTGGCGCAACAGCCGACAGATGGCGGCACGTAAAATCCCAGGCGGCCAGGACGGGCGCTTCCCTCGACCTCGGCAATAGCAGACAACGTTCCTGAGACAGACGCGATGCGCTCCTTTTCTGGACGCAATGTAAGTGCATGATTGTTTTATTCCGCCAATAAAACATAAAAAATTGAGATAAAACGAGAACAAATCAGATCTGTTATTTCGATTTTTGCTGTCGACGTCTGCTTTGTACTCGCCGGTTTTTGTCTCGCCCTTTTACTTCTCAGCAACTTTCGTCCGTGCTATTTTGGGGTGGAAGTCATCTTCATGGTGCGCTTAGCTCTCAGCGAACGAATTATAATGTTCTCTGGTACGGGTAGTGTTTAGAGGACAGAAGAGGTCCGCCGACGTTTTAGAATGGAGTTTTGGTGGCAACCTCTGGGCTGGGGAGGCGCCTCAACGAGGAGGGAAACATTCAAAACAAGACACCAGCAAAAGTGGTGTCATCACCGAAGCTCGGCGTCTTCACTGCCGACACCCACCTGTCGACGCGAAGAGCACTGCTGACATCTATCGACTGTTGCGATACATCTTTGGTTAGCAGATGGCCGCCGTAGGAAGGAATTTAAAGTTTTTAATTTCCAACATTTTATTCGGGTAAGTTTGTTGAAGGAAAATTTTATACCCTCAATGCACGTTTCCCGGCCGCCTCTTTGTACCCCTGTGCAAGAAGCAGACGAACGTGCGCTTCGCAACGTTTCTGACAGCTTATTAAGAAGCGCTGGGCATGGATTGTGTTCTCTGGACGCTTTTTCTCTTTCTTTGTTGAATGGAAGTAGGAGACAGCACAACGTTGCCCCGACTCATCGTCTACTGTCCTTTTTCTTTCCTTCTAAGCAAAGCGGGACGAGCAGACATATCAACCACAGGCTCGGAGAGAGGGCAACTAGGCCAATAAAAACATTGTCTGGAGCTATCTTCCGTAAACGACACCATGAGCTTAGCCTCTCAGCGGGTGCTTTTTGCCCTTTTCAGCAGTGCGGCCTCGAAGCAAAGAAAAATTCCCTGTCAAAGGAGTTCCGCGTATCTTGTGCCGCTGACGAGACATTCGCCCTGTCTGGTCCAACGCTGAAACAAACAAGGATGACCGTACCACGTCTGTTATGTTCCTCACGTGTCGCCGCCAGGGTTGTATTGGGACGTTGGGTTGTTTGTTGGTGCTGCCGGGCTCTGGAGATGGCGGTGAGTGAGAAGGCCGAAAAGGATGAGTCACGCCCAAAGGGCGATATAAAACATGAAGTGGGTTGCCATGCTTAAAGTAAAGATACACATTTCATTCACTCTGCGTCCAAGCATTTTATCTAAAGCATAAATGTTTGTTTTTCTTTATTGTGCTTGTTCGCGCTCTCTCAGAGAGGGCCATATTATTACTGGCTTTGTTTGCTACATCTATTTGAGCTCAATGGAGCTGTGATAGTTAATAAATTTTTAACTAGAATGTTTGCTTTCCAATTGGATAAAGTGAAAACATGATGCACTTTCTTCCCCAAAATAACTGTAAATATGGTGCTACTTTTTATTTAAACTAGCAAAAAATAAGTATGCTAAAACTATGTTACTTATAAAAAAAAACAGGTAACAAGACACAATAAAAAATTCACTAAAAAATGCCCGTGCGTCTACTTTCACGCACAACACTCAGAGAGCCAATTACCGAGACTTACGGAGACAGCTAAGCGAATGACGATGCCGAAACATATGTTTAGACCGAAAAGCGCAGTCTGAGTCGAGACATTAAGCAATGCAAGCGTGACGTTGAATGCGCTTTGAAGTCTGTAAATGTCGGTGTAATAGTTTATGTACCGGGATTCATACTGCAACTTCCGACGAGAACGCCATTGGTTATCGATATGATCACGTTATTGCTTCCGCCAGCCAATGGGAGTAAGGCGCCACCACGATAGAGCCCTGCGGTGGCGGTGTCATTAGCGAGTTTTAGTAGACCATTTTTCCCCCTCCGCTAAGCCCCTCCGCTATCCGGAACTCTTCAGCCAAGGCCATTGGCACGCAGGCGCAGTGGCGCTTTCTTCGTAGCGGAGAGTTAGCGGAGGGGGAAACACGGTCTACTAAAACTCCCTATTATTCCCGAACGAAACGTATTTGCGGCTTGGCTTTACGTGCTGCATCATCACCAAACTAGGCAGTAATACAATACTAGTACTTCGACAATACTCAAAAGTAAGGACTGAATAAAGTTGAGAAATATTTTTTTGTTTATTTGTGTCGCGGATATTATCCGCTGAGGGAGCAGAGAAAAAGGCATTGTACCTGGCAGTGCCTTTGCTCCCCGAGTTCAGTTCAACAGCTTAAAAAAAAAAAAAACAAAAAAAAAACATACACAGTGTGATATAAGAAAACAATACAACAGCAACAAAAACACAAACAAACAATACAACACTCGTCATTGACGTAGCAGCAGCATCAATAATTGAGAATATATAAGCTCTCAAATACATGGTAGTATAATCATAAGGCAATATATATATATATATATATATATAAACTCGATTTTGAACGTCATATGGTGACACTGCAGATACACAAAGGGAACACAGAAATAGACACCAGTTCGTACAAAAAGATAACTTTTAAACCAAGGCTACAAAAATTCTATGGAAAAAAAAAAGAAATAATTTATATCGACAAATTATATTAAGATTATATTATCTTATGAAAACGGAAATGCGATATCACTGCAAACAAGGGATCGTCTAGTCTTGTTTTAACCTAGAACTCTGGGCACTGTAATCAGTGTCGATACCTGGACAATTTAATAATGTAGCAATTTGACAATTTAAATGTTTGCTTTTCGTAATTAGCTCGAATGTTTGGAATTCTGCGTTTTGTGTCTCTTAATGCGTATGAACTGGAAACCTGTGCGGGCACCGAGTAAAGCTTATTTAGGTCTAGCCTCTGAAGTACAGTCCAATCTCGTCAATTCAAACTCTCTTAATTCAAACTTGCGGATAATTCAAACTAACATGCAGGTCCCAACCTATGTGTCTCCATGGGAGGATACTCCCGATAATTCAAACTTTGCTTTATTCAAACAAATCTTCGGTCCCCTTCGAGTTTGAATTAACGAGATTGGACTGTGATATGAAGTGATATATTCGGATCGTGTTTAGCATAATATATTTAATGAAGAGTGGTGCGGTGCTATTTTTGTATTTCGCTTCTGATTTTCGCAACTACGAATAATTTTTTTTCTGGATGATAATTCGTTTATTATAGTTTGATTTCATTGTCGTACCCCATACTGGTATTCAATAACTAACCTTAGAATAAAATAGGAATAATATAACGCCATTTTTAAGGAAATAGTTATCAAATTTCGTATTTTATATATTATACCAGTAATTCGAGAAAGTTCAGATTTCAGTGTATTTTCGTGCGCAGACCATGAGAGTTCTTCACTAGACCAGACGCATAGAAACGTTTGTTCGTTGCGGCCACTTCCTCGAGAATTGTTTCTTCAAATTTGATGTTAATAGCGCTATTGTCTCGTTTACTGACTGGGTTGAAAATTATACATTTAGTTTGACATGTATTGAGTATTTAGTCTTCAAGTCAGGAAATCCTTGTAATGTCAATAATTTCCGCCCTGTGTCTCTTCTTTGTGGCTTCTCAAAGGTTTTTGAGATGGTGGAGTATGAACGCTTGTACTCATATTTTAAACAAACAATTTCACCTTTGCAACACGGATTCCTCAGGGGCAGATCAGTGGAGACGAACCTTGCTACTTTCCTCGGTCATAGTGGTCCTGCAGTATCCAACCGTGGTCAGGTGGACACAGTCTACTTTGACATGACCAAGGCCTTTGATAAGGTTGACCACCAGATACTTTTGTTGAAATTAAAAGAATACGGACTGTGCACCTTATATTGCGCAGGGTTTGAAAGTTACCTTTCAAATCGCTAAAATTTTGTTAGATTTTTTAATTGTGTATCGAAGACATTTGCATCTTTATCTGGCGTACCCCAAGGTTCTAAACTTAGACCAGTCCTCTTTTTGATATTTGTTAACGATCTACCATCTTCCATCAGAAACTCGAAAGTGCTAATGTTCGCCGATGACTTTAAACTTTTCCGTGTGGTTGACAATGTAAATGACTGTATTCAGATGCAAAATGACATCCGCTCCGTTGAACATTGGTGCATAAAAAATAGGCTTCAACTAAATAAAAAAAAAAACTGTAGTAATGTCCCTTACTAGGAAGAAAGGGAGCATATCTTCGACTACACTATATTTGAAGAGCAAGTGCTGCGGGTTGTCAATGTACGGGATCTTGGTGTCTTTGTGGACTCGAGATTGGATTTTCGCCTCCACGTCTCTCGCATTGTTGGTCAAAGATTTCGCCAACTGGGTGTAATTTCGCGGCTGACAAAAAAATTTCGTCGCTCTGAGTGTCTTTTATGTCTGTATTGTGCTTTGGTCAGATCACGCCTGGAGTTCGCGTCTGTGGTTTGGAACTCTGTAACGATGTTACATAGTAATCTTATTGAAAACGTGCAGCGTAAGTTTATAAGAATTTTATACGACCGATATATTGGCCGCCGCCGTTTCTACAATTACCATTTCCTGCTCACTGACCTCGGTCTAGTGCCTCTGCACGATAGACGAATTGCAAAAGACATGCATTTCTTGCGTCAAATTGTGCATGGTTCTCTTGATTGTGCCCAGCTGCTGATGTCGCTGAGGTTTCGGGTACCGTCAGGGAGGGCATCAAAGTGTAGAGATACGTTTTATCCTGATGTGCGGGCCGCTTGCCCAATGACGCGTCTGCAACAGAATCACGATGCCTTTTTTGGTGAAACAGACATTTTTGCCTGATTGTGTTTTTATGCTATACTTTTATGTATCTGTACAGGACAGTGCACTGCTGCTCAGGCCACTTGGCTGTTTGCAGGCACGCAAATAAACCCCATCAATCTATCAATATATAGCTTCAGGACAAAGTCATTTGCAGCAATTTCTAAGCACTCTTTGGTAACCCCAGTAAAAAACAGCAACAACAACATTTGTATCATCTGTGTGTTTTACCTGCTCGGGGGAATCAGGTAATATTCGTAATATCATACACCTAAACTATAAATGATAGAGGACTTAAGATAGAGCCCTAAGCGACACCGTGTTGCATTTTCATTTTACCACAAAATATGGGGTTAATAGAAACGTGCTGATAACGATTCATTATATAATTTTCAATTAGTTTTAGCACTACAGCTCTCATACCATAATTCTCTAGTTGTTTTAGTACGAGGTCGTGTTGAACAGTGTCGAATCCTTTTTTTTAAATTTCGAAACAAGCCGAACGTGAGCACTTTACTTTCAATCTTTTCTTAAATTTTGTCTTTAATATCCAAAAGTGCTTGCTTCGTGGATTTATGTTTCTGTCGTTGATTACGCGATCATAGATTTTAGAGAAGATGCATAGAATGAAAGTTTGTCTGTACACTCTTAATCTGGGGCCGTCAAACGACACGGCCATAGCCGTGACGTTCAAAGTTTTCAGGACTTAGCCGCGAATTGATCCGGCCCCGTCAAAATAGCCGTGTACAACGTCACGGCTGCAGTTGGCCCTTCTCCTCGTTGATGGTGCGAATAGCTATATAGGTGGCTCCGTAAGCGGCCCTGTAATCTTTGGCGGCCCGTTTTTGCCGGCAAAAACGGGCCGGCTATGCGCATAATAGCGGTAAAAAAAACACTATGCTATCCGCTAGATGGCGGCAGTTGAGGCCGCCCTGCGTTCCCCGTGGGCGCAGCCAGCGGGCATGCATGCGCATAACGATCATTTCTCTTCTCGGTGTGCAAGGACGATGAATTTCGAACGTACGAAGTTCGAATCTAATCGGAAGCATTTGCGGGTGACATTTGTTTCTTTATCATGATGATGTAAGCCTATGTTAGAGAATGCGCCGAAGTCGCGAGACAGTGAGTTAGTTCTTCAGGATGCTCACGTCAAAGGATACCAAAGGAATTCGACGCGGGCGGTGTAACTATGAGGAAACATGTGAATGCGATGGGTTCACACGGCCCGCTGATCTGGCGGCACGACCAGCACGACCACCACTACTGAGCCAACTTGGCTGATGCTGTTACTGCGGGCACAGTCCTCTTCAGCATAACCGACTGGGTAATTATGTAGCTCACTGGCTAATAACGGATTAGAGTCAATTGCGGAAAGAGTTCCTAACTACTAACTTTTATTCTCGCCAACAAAGGACAAGTGGGACCCTGTCCTGGACGATACAGGTATCTATACACAATATTTTTGTATTTTAAAAAGCACGTTTGGAATCGCCTGTTTTCATATTATTCGGATACCGGCTGGCGTCGCCGGTGGAAAACGGAAAACAGGTTTACTTGGTTTCACCTTAGCATGGAGTTACCATAACGGCTACAAGCGCGGACTCTTCGCGTTTGACGCCGGCTCGGCTGTGCACGAGCACTCGTGGTGGGTGACAATTTTTAAAGTTGTCGGTTCAAAGTCGCAGCCCTTACGCTTTGCCAATGGTAAGGTGAGGCAAAGAAAGCTAGCCGGTTATGCATCGATGGTGGCCACCAGCATTTTACAGCGACAAGGTGTAAATAGTTTATAGGGGGGTACTTTTCTCTTGCCGAAGTGTCCGCCGATAGAGTACGGCGTATACGGCGCACTCATCAGCTTGCCGTCCGAGGTATATAGTCGCGCGTCTCGGCCGGCGTCGACGATCGCGTTGAGCAAAGGAGCACGGCCGCGCAAGGAACATTTCTACTAAAATTGATGATGAATGTAACATCTAGAATACACTAAGTTTGTCCTTGTGTGTGCACCCTCCTTTACTCACGCGACCGTCGACGTCGGCCGAAACGTTCTTTTTGTGTGAATGAGTTTATAAGCTTTTATTAGGCTAACTGAATTTAAGAAATGTATTGTATTAAACAATATTTTTGAAAAAAACAGTCAAACTATCTGTTTTACAATATTTAACGCAGTTTAGCAAGGTCTTTACCCTGACCCGACCATACTTTCAAATTTAGTAGTTACAGAAATTTAATTATTCAAAATTTCGACACCATAATTATTTCAATGTCAAACTCATGTTAGACAAAGGTAGCTTTTTATGTGCAACGTGTAGTTTTTGAGCAACGATTTAGCAGGCGTTTCATGACGCAGCCTGTATGATATAGCCATGGACCTGTAGATCCTGGCAAGTGGACAGCCTCAGCTCCCCTGCCTGGTGGCGTCAAAATTTACTGTTTTGTTCCCGCTCTTCAAACTGCCACCAAAGCTGTAGTATATATAGCTTTGGTGGCAGTTTGAAGAGTGGGAACAAAACAGTAAATTTTGACGCCACCAGGCAGGGGAGCTGAGGCTGTCCACTTGCCAGGATCTACAGGTCTACAGGTCACTTGCCAGGATCTACAGGTTCAACAAAGCACAAAAGCAGTCTGACGTCATATGGATAGACCCTAGAGGGTCTATTCATATGACGTCAGACAGCTTTTTAATGTCGAGTAACTACAAACAAGCATGGCCGCCGAAAGCAAATGCGGTTATCTAAGTGCCGAATTTCTTTTGTTTTTCGTAGAGCATATGAATAAACGTAAGGTTAGCGGCTATGTTTGTGGCCGATGACTCAGCATCTGAACAGACTCTAACGTCCAGCAAGCTACTTTCTATAAAACCAGCTGTTTGATAAATTTTAGAACGTAATTAAGATACAAGACATGTTCTCTCTCCCTTATTTTCTTATAATAAAATGCTGAAAATTTTTAACCGCAGCAGCATCATGCCTTGACGACAAAGGCAACTGGCCTTCGGACGTGCCGCGGAGACCCGTCTTGTGGCACGAAGCTCCGGCGACTGCAACACACTTGGCTCGGATAGCGCACCTTCAACTGCGGCGGGTCCTAGTTCGCAAAGTGTGTCAAGTGAAAGCAACGACCATGCTTCCACCAATGTTTCAGCAAGTGACACACGTTTTCATATACTTTCCTCTTTTATTGTTTGAATGTGGTGTTTATTACAGCAAAGCACCACCTGTATCTTCAGCGGTGCATCTAATTTAAACAAATAAATGGATTGTTTACCAGCGGACCCACTGTTCTCTACAATGTTTAGAACCCATCGTCCTTGCCCTTGAAACAATTCATATATATTTACTTTCCCCTAGAGCACTCGGGAAGTCAATCTCTAAAGTAAACAAATTGAGCTTTTCCAATATATTTTGCGACTCAAAAATAAAGTTGCGACGTGACTTTGTGCATGACGTCTCACAAGAAGACGTCAGGCTCAGCGCCACGTCACAGCTTTATTTTTATGGTGAAAATTTCGTTTACTTCTCATTCCCCTGACTTTTTTCGTGGATCACAGTCCTGGACCCTCCCAGATACTCTGCGGGGGAGTGGACGACGGGACATTTTTATAGCCAACAGAAAACGGGCCACCTAGAAGACGGGCCAGCTAGAAAACGGGCCAGCTAGAAAACGGGCCAGCTAGAAAACGGGCCAGCTAGAAAACGGGCCAGCTAGAAAACTGGCCAGCTAGAAAACGGGCCAGCTAGAAAACGGGCCAGCTAAAAAACGGGCCGGCAAGATCCAACTTGTCACGGCAAATTTTGGGGCCACATAAAAAGGGACGGCAAACGGGCTAGCAATTTTAGGTGGCCCCAAAATTTGCCGTGACAAGTTGGATCTCATTTGTCACGGCTATAGGTGGCTCCCTAGGTGGCCCCGGATTAAGAGTGTAGTTATAAATTATTGTTTCTCCACCTCCCTTATACACAGCAACACTCTAAAAAAGTTTGTGCGTCTATTTTCACGCACAACACTCGGAGAGCCAATCACCGCAACTTACGGAGGCAGCTCAGCGAATGACAATGCCGAATATGTTTAGACAAAAAAAAAAAACGCAGCCTGAGTTGTGACATTAACCAATGCAAAACGCCACGCTTGCATTGCTTAATGTCACAATTCAGACTGCGTTTTTTGGTCTAAACATATGTTTCGGCATTGTCATTCGCTGAGCTGCCTCCGTAAGTTGCGGTGATTGGCTTTCCGAGTGTTGTGCGGGAAAGCAGACGCACGAGCTTTTTTTAGAGTGAATAACTTTTGCCAATTTCAGCTCGTCAGGAAAAGTATCAGTTTCAAGTACTGAATTTATAATGTAAGATAAAATTCGACTCAGCTGAGCCGCTACATATTTAATTGGCAGTGCTTCTATTTCGTCGTCACCAGCAGAAACATTTTTTTTTTAATTTCCAGTACTTTTATTTTTTTCGCTTGGTGTCGTCGGATCAAGCATTATAGTTCCCGAAGGACTAGCTTTCGTTGTGTGGTTGTCTGCTTTGCCATGTTGTTCAATGTACGGGGGGGATGCGTACATGTTGTTTTAAATCCGATGCTGCGGTGGTAACCAAACCGGTTGTGCTCACACACCCTGTCATGGGGTATGTCAGCACTCGAACTCGCGGGCGTATACGGGCGGGGGAATTTCTGTTAGTGGGGGATTCTGTTCTGACGCAGTCCTTCTCCATAACAATTGCATTATTAAAGCCTTTCACGCTTTAGGAATAAAATTGTGTTGTCACATTACTATGTCACAGGGGAAAGTACAAAAAGTACCTTTCCTTGAGGAGGTCCCCATACAAAAGGGGTTTCAAAGTCGCAGTGACGCCGGAAGTGGGAGACGTTGAGTTTCGGTCGCGTAAATTTTTAAGTAGACCCTTGCAGCTTTGTTTTTAATCGCACCAGTTTAAGTGTAACCTGTTTTACACGAGAGCTCAATGAGGCTTTGAACTAACTTAATAGCCGCGTAGCTTAACAGACCGCGTAGCTTAAAAACTGAGCCGATAAGTAGGACGAGACAGATCTAGATGGCACAATGAACTATCTGCAGGACTGTGCAGTGGTGCCGTTCGCTCGCCTATTAACAAAGGTACAAACACTTCACAGTCTTATACATCATGGAACTTCAAGCAATACATTAGAATAATCACGGCAGAAGACTTTGATCTCCTCGGTGAGGCTCAACGTGCAGGACTAAGACGCTGAATGTTTAACGTCGTAGAAGCTCTGACATCTGGTCTTATTAGAAAATCTAGGAAATTTATGTAGTGCGTCAACTAATCGTAGTCGGGTATTAAAAACTCTAAAAAATAGGGGGTGTATAGGGGTACACCCCTTGTCCCATATGTAACTCCCCAAAACTATATTTGGACATTCAGTGCACTGAAATCGAGCTGGCGATGCAAACTTTTACGAGCGGCTTAATAGCTGTTGGATAAAACGTAATAAAAAGCTAATGTGCGTATCAAAGACTAGAAAAAAAAATACACTGAGGTTTTGCAGCAGGGCCAAAAAAACCTTGATTGTCTTACGGTAGCCTTTAATGCGTACATTATCTATTTTATTAAGTTGCATCGGTGGACTATCAAGCCGCTCTTGAAAGTTGGTATCGTCGGTTCGATGTCAATGAATTGATAGTCCAAAAGCAGTTTTGTGGTGTTACATATAGGACAAGGGGTGTTCCCCTATACACCCCACATTTCTAAGAGTGAATGCGCGACCTTTTCTCTTATTCCACCCTCACTCTTTGTTATCCGACCGCATATTTCTAGACTGGTATAGCCAGTGCTTCCCACCGTCACGTTCCTCTGCGTTTGTTTTAATCGTCGCCTTTTTAAAATAAAATAAGCGACAAGAGATTCGAGTTTCACCACTCCTCGAATTATTCTGCCTTTCTTGAAATGCAGATCTTCTCTCCCTTTGATCTTTCCTTTTTTTTCATCTGGTATTCTTTATATCCTTTCTTTCGTGACACTTCACCTCCCGCTCAACATAGGAATGAAAGGTTAAACGAACGCACTCACATGATTGCTCGCACTCGTGTATTAATTATAGTATTACTTTTTAAAATAAATCAATTATTTGTAATGTATGCCTACCTGAACAACGTCCCTCTCCTTCGCTGACAGACGTGTAGCCAAACTGTATTCCGTCCGGTATTTCTGCCAGGTCTGGGCGGTGTAGAGGACGCTAGTGTTGCGACCTAACAAGTATGAATCGTGGCGCCACCTTCGGCTTCTGTGATGGTGTATTTAAACGGTGTGCTGAATAAACCGGGGGCTTTTTTCTCAACCGACACACGTGGCTGGCGGGTCTACTCACTCTCGGCCGCCTCGGCCGCTCGCGCCTGTTCCTTGCGCGCTCGAGCCTTCTTCATGGTGTCAGAAGCCAAGATGCCGGACACCCAGGAAACTTCCGCTGCCTCGCCGCTCCTGCCATCAGCCGCTGCCTTCTCGCTACGGGCCCCGCCGCCGTTCACGTTCGACGAAGCCAGCCTGTGGCCTGCCTGGCTCCAGCAATTTGAAGACTACTCCTTCGCATCGGGCCTGTCCGCCGCTTCTGAGGAAACCAAAGTACGCACCCTCCTATACTGCATGGGTCCCCAAGCTCGCGTGGTGCTTTCGTCCATCATGCCGGACGACGAGGCCTACCGCTCCTACGCCGACGTCGCAGCCAAGCTCACGGGCTACTTCGTGCATCCCGTCAACGAGGTGTACGAGTCAAGTCGCTTCCACAAGCGCACGCCGTTGGCGGGCGAGACCGTCGACGCGTTCTTCACGGCGTTGCGTAGCCTCGTCAGAAAGTGCAACTGCCCGGCACCGGAGGTGGAAGACCGTATCGTACGAGACCGGTTCGTCGTCGGGCTGCAAGACTCGCGCCTGTCCGACCAACTTTGCCGGAATCCGAAATTGACGCTCCAAGAAGCGCTCCTCCTGGCTCGACAACACGAGGACGCTGAAAACGAAAAGAAACGTCAAGCAACGACTTCGCAGCCGAGTCCCCTCAACGTTGACGCTGCGTCGAGAAAGTCGAACAAGATGGCGCCTGCCTCCAAAGTTCGAGAACCTTCTAGAAGCCGGGACCAGGGCCGGGACAGCCACCCTCGTGGGTCGAAACCGTCGTGTGACTACTGCGGCAACGCACCGCACTCACGTGCTGAGTGTCCAGCCAGGAGAGCTACATGCAACCATTGCCGAAAAAAGGGACATTTCGCAGCAGTTGGCCGCTCCAGAACGAAGTGCCTCAGCCATATCCAGCTGCACTCCGTTGAATCGTCGCAAGCGTCCGGCCGGTATGTTGTGGTACGCGTCAACGGCCTCCCCCTACAGTTAAAGGTGGATTCCGGTGCGGACGTTTCTGTCGTCCCCCGTTCTTTTCCGGGATGTCCTGCCTCGTTGGACCAACCCACGGGCGAGCAACTCGTCGGTCCTGGGACGCTGCCGGCTCAACCTTCTCGGTACGTTCCCGGCTACCCTGGCATGGCGAGGTCGGACAGTACACCAGAAGCTATACGTCGTCGGCGGCGTAGACACTCCTCTGCTAGGCTACGCTGCAATCATCGCTCTAGGGGTCGTCGACTTCGTCGACTCGATAACCGACGCCGACCTGCCGAAGGCCACTCCGTCGCCGCCCGCCCCGTCGTCGCCCGCCCCGACGCCGCCTGCAGCTGCTGCTCCGCTCTTCACGGGACTTGGAACAATGCCTGATGTGTACCACATTCGCATCAAGCCCGGAGCTGTGCCCTTCTCGCTAAGCGTACCCAGAAGGATCCCCATTCCTCTCCGAGGGGTGGTGAAAGATGAACTTGACCGAATGGAGAGAGAAGGCGTCATTCGGCGTGTTGAGACACATACGGCGTGGTGCGCCGGCCTCGTCGTGGTACCCAAGGCTGCTGGTGGCTATCGCCTCTGCGTCGACCTTACCAAGCTTAATCAAGTCGTTCTACGGGAGAGACACCTGATGCCGACCATCGACCAGGTCCTGGGACTACTGGGAAACGCTGTCGTCTTCTCGAAACTCGATGCGTCGTCAGGGTTTCATCAAGTTCGTCTCTCCGAAAGCAGCCAGGAATACACAACATTCATCACGCCCTTTGGGCGTTACTGCTACAGACGCCTTCCCTTCGGCATCACCTCAGCCCCGGAGGTGTTCCAACGCCAGATGTCGCGTATTCTCGAGGGCCTTGACGGGTGCGTCAACATGGTGGATGATATCCTCGTTTTCGGCAGGGACAGACCGGAGCACGACGCTAGCTAGACTCGACGCCGTCCTCAAGAGACTCCAGCAGGCTGGCGTCACCCTTAACGCCTCCAAGTGTCAGTTTGGGGTGTCGTCCGTCAAGGTTTTGGGCGTGATCGTCAGCGCCAAAGGCATCGCACCAGACCCAGACAAAGTTTCCGCCATCACGAATATGCGACCTCCGACGGATGTGCACGGGGTGCGACGCCTCCTGGGCCTTCTGAACCACGTCGGACGATTCTTGCCGAATGTTTCGGCCACGACTGCTCCGATCAGACTCCTTCTCAACAAGGATACCGTATGGACCTGGGGATCAGCTCAAGCTACCGCCTTCGAGTCGCTGAAGAAGCTGGTGGCCTCTAGCTCTTGCGTCGCTGCTACAACCCCGAGTACCCCACGACTGTATCTGCTGATGCCAGCTCGTACGGCCTGGGCGCCGTACTCCTACAGGATCAACCGTCAGGGGAACGCCGAGCAGTCACTTTTGTGTCACGTGCCTTGACAACCGCTGAAGAACGGTACAGTCAGATCGAAAAAGAAGCGCTCGGAGTCTCGTGGGCTGTTCAGCGCTTTGAAGAGTTTTTGCGCGGCCTCAGCTTCATTGTGGAGACTGATCACCAGCCACTGGTCAGGTTACTAGGCACTGCCGACCTCGACCTTATGCCTCCCCGCATCCAGCGTTTCCGCATCAGACTTCTGCGGTACCTGTTTTCTGTAAAGTACGTTCCAGGGAAGTACCTGGCCACCGCCGACACGCTGTCACGGGATCCCAAAGGCCCCTCTCTAGCTGCCTCGTCCTCCGACAGCGTCGAACTCTTTGTGTCACAAATCGTGACAGCCCTTCCTTCGACTCTGGCGGCGCGCCTCGACGACTTCAGAAGCTTCAGATGCTGAGTGCTCCGCTCTGAGGGTCTACTGCACGTGAGGTTGGCCAAGACGAGATAGACTCCCCTTGAATATGACCCGCTACTGGGACCACCGGGGCGACTTCTCCATTTGCGAAGACCTGCTGCTCAGGGGTGGACGTCTCGTCGTGCCTTCGCTGCTGCGCAAGGACATCGTGGGCCTGCTCCACGACGGACACCAAGGTGTGAACCGATGTCTGGCCCTGGCCAAGGACTCTGTGTAGTGGCCGGACCTCAAGAGCCAGGTCAAGACTGCTGTCGAGAACTGTACTGCGTGTGCAAGCACCCGAGTTCAGCGTTGCGAACCCATGCTTGTCACCGAAACCCCTTCAGCGCCATGGGAGCGGGTTGCTGCCGACTTGTTCTACTTAGATGGCCAGGACTTCCTCCTCGTTGTTGACTGCCGTTCAAGGTACCCCGAGGTCATAACGCCCCGGTCGACGTCCGCAGATGCAGTCATCTGTGCTGTCAAGAGCATTTTCGCCCGGCACGGCATTCGACAGACGTTCTTCAGTGACAATGGGCCGCAGTTCGCCTGCAAAGCGTTCCGGGACTTCGCGAAATCCTACGGATTCACACACCTCACGAGTAGTCCTCGCTACCCTCAGTCGAATGGTGAGGCTGAGAGGATGGTCCGCACAATCAAAGAACTGTTCCGGAAAGCGGAGGACCCCTTCCTGGCACTGCTAGCATACCGGAACACTCCCGGTGTGTCGGGATACAGCCCGGCCCAGCTCCTGATGGGACGTTCTCTACGAACACGCCTACCCGTCACCGCCGCAAGCCTGGTTCCGGATTGGCCTCAAGTCAAGGACTTTAACGAGCGTGACGCTGCCCAGCGTCGTAGACAGCAGAAAGACTTCAATTCTCGCCACGGTACGCGGGATCTTCGCCCTCTCCAAGACGGGGAGGAAGTGTGGGTACAAGACGCCCAGTCCACAGCGACGGTTCTGAGCCCTGCTCAGAGGCCACGGTCGTATGTCGTCCAGACGCCCTGCGGTGTTCTTGTGCGAAACCGCAGGCACCTCGTCCCCTGCAGCAGCCCTCCGTCATCTTCTGCGACTCCTCAAACACCTGACGGGTCGGCAGCCCTGCAGCAGACTTCCGAGGACAGCGACAGCGGCAGAGCACCTCTTGCATCTCCGCGAGCCCCTCCAGCATCTCCAGGGACTTCACGACCGCGCTACTCCCGTTATGAACGGCGTGTCATTACCCCTAAACGACTGAACTTGTAGGGCATGTTATTTTTGCAAGTAAGGCATGTGTGCTAGAGAGCAGAACTTTGCTGAGCATATTTACGTCGCTCTCTTCATCGCTTTTTTTTACGGACTGGGGTGCGTAAAGTTCCGGAAATGTCGGTACGTAGCTTACTCAAGTTTTGCTTTCCGTTAAGTTTCCGAGTTTCGCGAGCATAGGGCTCCCGAAGGGGGGATACACTTTGAATACACTCGTGCTCCTTATGCGTGTCGTTATTATATAAGGTATAAATTACCTGATGTAGTTGAACAAGTCACTTTCTACGTTTATTTTCTATTGTCTTTCTTTCTTTTTTTCATTTTCTTTTTCTTTTCCTTTTATTGTATTTCCAGTAATATTTCTTGAGAGTGCTGCCTTCCTAATATGTTATTATTAAAATGGGCCCAAACTAGCCAAAAGGCTATGGGCCCAGATGGTTCTCAATAATTTGTATGCTGCAACTCATGACAATAAACTTGATTGATTGATTGATTGATTGATTGATGTAGAGGACGCTAGTGTTGCGACCTAACAAGTATGAATCGTGGCGCCACCTTCGGCTTCTGTGATGGTGTATTTAAACGGTGTGCTGAATAAACAGGGGGCTTTTTTCTCAACCGACACACGTGGTTGGCGGGTCTACTCACTCTCGGCCGCCTCGGCCGCTCGCGCCTGTTCCTTGCGCGCTCGAGCCTTCTTCAGGCGGTAGCTACTAAAATCAAACTTTCATTTGATCACACAAAGCACAAATGCTGTCCCGTATGGTTTCGCAATCCTACATTCAGTGATATCTTCTCCATTCTGTGACACATTTTGTTGAAGTAGCGCAGTGCGGACTCCTCCCTGATGTATTCCTGATATATTCAGCGAATACAAAGGCCCCATCCGCGCCTCCGCGAATAACAGGAGGAACGCACAGATGCGTGGGAGCGTCCCGTTCCTCCGATGCCGGAAGGCGCTCATACCCTCGTCCAGCACCTCGCGACAAAAACTGCCCCAACCCCGGCGCTGCTTTGTAAGTTCTTCCACAACGAACCCAACGAAGGAATCTGTCGCCGATGCCGTAGGCCTGCGACCGCCACTCATGCAGTCTGCGAGTATGATCGCCATGCGCGCCTTCGAAATCAAAACCTAGAACTCCCCACAGAGATCTATCCGGCGAAGCACGTCATTTGGACACTTCCCATCACACAAGACAAGGTGGCGATCTCTCTGTCGTGGACGAAGCTCTCGAAGCTGGTCTACGGCGGAAATATACATACACAATAACAGAGTTAAAGAGGCCACAAAATGAATTTTGGGCTGGGATAAATGATTTCAAATTGGGATTTTACTAATCGCATATCGTTTATACTTCGTTTTAACTCCAGACGCAGCCGATGCCACGAGCTCATGGAACTAATCGGACAGTGTCAAGAGTGCACCATCGTGGTGCTCGTCATGTTTCTGTGCGTGTTCTATCATCATCGAACTAGTCATGAACATGAAAGTGCCAGTGGTTTGCGTTTTTAAAGTTGCTTGATCGGTCCCATTACCTCGTAGCGTCAGCTGCGTCTGGACTTAACCTGAAACGAAGTATAATGGACCAAAATAAATAGGGTAGAAAGCAAACAAAACCTGCTGTTCGGTTCGAAACTATGAAAATATAACGGACCATTTCGTATCCCCTTTCCCTCAAAAAATCACCACCTTTTTCCTGTGACACATCAGCGGAACCAAAAGCGAGTCAGCTGACCCCTGCTCACACATTGGACACGTGCACTGGGTCACTCGGACGTATGCGCTCGTCATCAATCAACCCGTCGACAAATATGTGGATTCGCGTTCGTGGCCAATGAGTGCCCCGACAAAACTTAACATCACTTGCGAACGACATGTTCTGCGGTGTGCTTAGAAAGCACGGTGGAAGCTCTTGGAGTCATCGCACCGGCGCCCAAGCACGTCACGGCCACGTGATTTCTTAGTTTGCTTTTGAGCTGAGGATTAAAGCTAAGGAAGAAGAATTTAGAAGAATCACTTCATGGCCTCTTTAAGCGTCCTAAAGTGTAATCAAGAAAACTAAATGTTTATCTACCGCGCTACCGCTCATACCGTATACAGTTTTTTTTTGCTAGGCTTTACAGGTTTCCTTAAAACAAAAGCCGCAAAATTTATACGAATACGTTTTGTTTGGGTGAGTATCCTCACCCGCAGTTGGACATAACATGGGGGCTATATAAATAAACATGGTTCCAAAGAGAAACTTGCTGAGCGTCATCAAAGACCACTAAATCAGTCAATTTTCGAAATACTTGGAGCACGTGGAAAGCACGGTGGTGGAGCGGTACAAGGTTACCACTCGTACAGCAGAAGCGAGGCTACCGGTGTGATGACGTGCCCGCGAGGTTTTTCCGTCTGTTCTATACACGTTTTCTCACCGGCTGTGTCACGAGTGGTAACTCTAGCGCACTACTGCGCGGCCTCCCGCACGCGCTCGTGGCCTTCCGCCGTGCTTTGGCTGTGCGAGCACGCTCGAAGCTCACGAGGTGCCGAACTGCTACTGGAGATAGAAAGGTCGCGCTGGGTTCGGGACTACCGAAATACATTCCTTCCGTTCTTTTGCTGCCAGGGACTATAATTTTGTTGACATATTTTTCTTGACATATTTTATTCCTCTGTCATTCTGACTGCCGAACATCTACAAAGAAATGTATGTACAATTCAGTCATAGTTATGACAATTAGAGCATGGTCGCGTTGTTCCCCGAAGTGCCATTCACGCGCTTTTCTAGGGCCGAGGCTAATCATTATATAACTCACCGGCTGGAGAAATGTGGTCGTCACATAAATATTTCGCTTCTTCGGAAGTGGGCTTGCATAGTTCATGTAGCCGCGCAAGTTTTGTGCACATCTCGAGAAGCACGTATGATGAGGGCTACCACGACCTGTTATTAGTGAGTGCGCCCGTATACCTTTATTTGTTTATCCAAAAAGACCATATTCTCGTAGTTTCCTGAGTGATGTTCATCCCTAATTATATACGGGATATGCTCGGTAATAATAAACTTTAAAAACGCCACCTTATATGGCAATAAGTCTAGCTTTTTTGCAGTTATTTTGTAGTAGAACGTTTGAACCGTGTGAACGACTTTTTCTCGTTTATGTTTCTATCTTTTTAACTGTTAATTGGATGCTGTGATCGCGCTGTATCATGTTGATATCGAACAATGTACGCCTTTAAAAAAAAATATAGTTTTCTGGCAGCGATAATTTCAAGTTTTGGCGAATTTGACACGTGCCACACTTGCATGCCAAGACGTACGGCTCGCTTGGCCGGCCGTGGTGTACGAACGCTCGACTGTGGCAAATCAAATTTTGGGGATCTTACGTGTCAAACAGACGAAGGGCGCCTGTACGCCCCAAAGAAGCATTGAGGATTAATTTTGATTACATGGGAATCTTTTGACGTGCTACCGAAATCTCGGCTACACTAGCTGTGCCTTTTCCGCAATATGCCTCCGTCATATTGCAGGCTCCTCGGCCTAAATTGGAACCCGCTACCTGGGAATCAATCCGTCGGCCGGCGCTTTGCTTTACACTTGAGCCACCGAGGTATCCGCTGGACTGTGTGAAGTGTAATCGTGCATATTGCGGCATTTCGCTTGTTCAATTGATGACACGTACACCAGGAAGGGTTCGACCCAACATTGCCACAGGCGGTATGAGCACGCGCGCGAAATTATGGACCTGCGATTGGTTCATTCACTCACCACCACACAGACAAAAATGTTAGAAGTTTTGATCAATTAGTTTCGAATGCTTGCCACGGTTCCTTTAAGGCAACCGAAAAAACAGTATGAACCCTCAATAATCAATAATCGTCTGCAAAATAAACTCCGGTTAAAAAAAAGTGTGGTTCAGAACGGTGGTTTTAACTTTGCGTTCTTCCAGTACCGTGTAAACGAGAGAAGACCTCAGCGCTTCTTCCGTTACGTTAAACCATCGGTCGTGGGCACTGGCAGCTAGTGCGTCTTTCTGGATTCATATGCGTATGCCGTTCAGAAACGTGCGTACCGTTTAATAAAAAACGCCCACGTAGCTATTTTAACTCATAGAACACATGTATAGTCAATCTAATGTACCTACGCAAGGAGCCCAGCAAATAACAGGGGGTCGGGAGTGAGGGGTGTTCTCAGCGAATGTTTACCTGCACTGATACGCTTCGCGCATTGAAAATTGATTGTGAATTTCATATCTTGGAGCACACTTTTTTTCTTCGTCTTTTGATTGATGAGCAAGGCTCATTCTGTAAATAGAATAGTGGCAAATTGCATATATTAAATAAATAAGTTTCCCCGATGAAAAAAATAAAAAAGACGCTCGAGACATTTTTGTAAACAGTCGTATATTATTCGAGCGAATTCGATGCTCGAGTGTAGTAAACAATGAAATTTTGTTTGCATCAGATGTAAATTTATAGGTGAACAAACAAAAAAACAATAACATTTGAAGTAATATTTATTTCCATATTACAAATCTTCCGCAGGCAGTAAGACTGAAAACGCTAGAGGTGTCCTCTCAAACACAGAAATGTTTAATCTGCGTGCCATATATGTAGGGTTCTGTGTTTTTGAAGTTTATTTTTCGTCAAATTCGGAGGGTGTCTTTCGGAGTTTATTTTTCCCCGAAGATTCGAAGTTTGTCGGAATTTATATTTGTCTGATTCACATTCTCCGAAATTCGGAGTTTAATTTCGCAGTGTTTCCTATTGCGTATGCCCGTTAGAAAAAAAAAAAAAGAAAAAAAGAAGAAAGACGTTTACAACTTCCTGTAATGCCGAATAAGAGCGCCGCTCTTGAGGAGGAGGAGGAGAGGGTACGGAGCGGAGGGTACAAGGGGAACGCGCGGGTCGCGAGTGAAACCCGCGCGTTGCATCATAGGACGTTTCCCATAATGCAACGCTTGGGACCCTCGTGACCCCCGTGACGTCACTCATGACGTCATAATGGGAAGAATCCCATAATGCAACGCGCGGGACCCTCGTGACGTCACTCGGGACCCTTGTGACGTAACGTGTGACGTCATTATGGGAAACGTCCCATAATGCACCACGCGGTGCATCATGGGAAACGTCCTATAATGCAACGCGCGGTTACTGCGAAACGTCCCATAATGCACCGCGCGGTTACGCGGAAACGTCCCATAATGCAACGCGTAGGTCATGAGTGAGACCCGCGCGTTGCATTATCGGACGTTTCGGCGTAACCGCGCGGTGCATTTTGGGACGTTTCGACGTAACTGCGGGTTGCATTATGGAACGTTTCCTATAATGCACCGCTCGGTTACGCCGACGGCGACGCCGCTCAAGCGGAAACGGGCGCCTAAGAGCAGCGCTCTAAAAAAAAAACGCGCTTGCATCAATTAAAACTAATTCAGTTGAGCTTAGCGTTGGTGCCATTGGCAATACAAATTTGTCGCACAAGAAAAGTCATACACAAGTGTAGCTTTGATAAACGTCGATTCCTTAAAATCAATAAACTCCCGGAGGTAGCTGCCAGGAAGCTCATAGTTAGCCCATCCTATTCCATCAATCTAGCCCGCGGCCGCGCGAGGTGGAGTGGTTAAGGATGTAATAGAGAAGTTGAAACTGCGCCTCTTCCATATTTATACAATCTCTATGGTCCATAGCTTTCACTGTTACCAAACATACCCTTTCCTTTTTCTAAATCGCAAATCACATGGCCCAAGCTGGAAACCAAAAGAGTGGCTTTTGTCGTGACCCGAATGTACAATGACCCGTTGCCAGGCACGTAGCCAGGAAGGGGGAGGGGGGGGGGGGCGAAATCATTCTTTTTGCTGGGACCCCCTCTCCCCCCTCCCCCTCATACCGCACTTTGTAATGGGCGCCGCCCCCCCCCCCCCCCCCCCCCCCCCCCCGGAACAAAATCCTGGCTACGTGCCTGCCTGTTGCCCACAATCAACCTTGACGAGACAAGCGCTAAGACTTCTTTTGACAAAGGTCCGGTATTTGAAAGATAATTATGGCGGCATTGTCCCAGGAGGATTGACCCTGCGGTGCTTTTTTATTTTATTTTTTGCCGGGGGGGGGGGGGGGGGGGAGGGTGGCATTGGCACATAACTATTCCCAGTTTATTGGATAACTCCAAATTTTCCCGGCGAGTGTTTTTCGGAGTTTTTCGGATTTATCCGAAAACACGAAACCCTACATATAAGCCCTCAAGCAGCTTGTAGAGATCGCATTAATGGAAACAACTTTGTAGAACATCAAATCTCCGCAAGCCTTTATCCGCAAGCTTACATAAAGTTTGTGTACTTCGCACACACTGACCAACGACGTACACTTTGGATTAAATTGCGCCTCGGGAGCGCCGCGCGGCTCCATTTTCCTCCCGCTGGGCTGCAGTCTGAAGTACGTCCGACAAATCTAATTACCGAAGGCTTTCCGTCACTATCCTGGCCCCCAGCGGAGACTTTACAAGCCGCGGCTCCCTCCCGGTCCCCCACGAACCCGAAGATGATCGATCGCCCATGATTGAGTGCGGTGCGCGGGCCTCTAGATGCTCAGTCAAGCCGATGAACGAACCGGACAGGGCCTGGTCGCGACTGCAGCGTGCATCGCTAAACCTTAGCGAGAAGGAAAGCGCATTTGTAACGAGCGAGACTATATATAGTCAATACCAGCTTATGAAGCACCGGGCGTGGCGAGTCGCCTGTTTATGTTGTTACTGCTGCAATAAGATTCCAGCGATGGTCGAGAAGAACGCCCTGTAACGTTTCTCGATTTGTCAGCGACTACACTCTAAGAAATGCCTGCGCGTCTACTTACCCGCAAAACACTCAAAGAGCCGATCTCTGCGATATACGAAATCAGCTCAGCGAATGATGAGGCGGAACATATGTATAGACCTCAAAAATAAGTATGCGCTGTGGCATTACGCAATACAAGCATGACGCTTTGCACTGTGTAATCCCACAGCGCTGACTTTATTTTTAGGTCTAAACGGATGTTCCACCTCCACATTCGCTGAGCTGATTTCGTAGATCGCAGAGATTGGCTCCTCAAGTGTTTTGCGGGTGAGTAGACGCGCAGGCATTTCTTAGAGTGATATTGCGTACGTCTCGTTCGCGTCACTCACCCATAGATCCCACGAGGGATACCGCCGCTTTATACTCCGTTCACCTTCAAGAACTGACCGCGGAGTGTAAACTATATATGCTTGTTTACCGGACAGACGAATGGTTCGACTACACTCTAGAAATGCCCGCGCGTCTACTTACCCGCAAAGCACTCAAAGAGCCAATTTCTGCGATCTAGGAGATCAACTAAGCTGAGGCGGAACATCCATTTAGACATAAAAATGAAGTCTGTGGGATTACGCAGTGCAAAGCGTCATGCTTGGATCGCGTAATGCCACAGTGCAGACTGAATTTCGAGGTCTAAAGATATCTTTTGCATCATCATGCGCTGAGCTGATTTGGTAGATCGCAGAGATCGGCTCTTCGAGTGTTTTGTGGGTAAGTAGACACGCATGCATATTTAAGAGAGTGTATACGCCTATATAACACACCACTTTTTTCCGCGTGTACATCACAGATTAGGGGCTCTATAGGTCAGATATTTCGGCCAGGAAGTTCGGCCAGGTCGTCGACTGCCATGATTGGCCAGCGCCGCGCTCTAGACCTTGGCGCTGGCCAATCGCAGCGCGGCGCTGGCCAATGCCGACTTTCTCGACGAGTTTCCATCTTGGGGCCCTCTGGTGAGCGCTCCACGCGCCGAAGGGTTGGGCAGTCATCGACAGCCTAAGAAATGAGGTGTCGTGGTTTATCATCTTCTCTCCTCTTGCTTCGTGATCGGTCCTTTGGGGTTCTTATCGCCTACTGCCGTAATTCCACTTGGTGCGGAGCGATGCGAAGATGCGCCAGATCGCCACGCCGTCCATTTCTCAGGCGGCCAGTGACCACGGTATACGTTCGACTGTCACTCATTGGAGCACAGGAATGGGTCCGTAGGCACTGTGGCAGGTTTACCTTGCTGCGTGCCAATCCGGGAGGAACAACACGAAGCCGGGGTTTCCATTTTGAGAAACTACATTTATTAGAGTAACAGGAACGGGTCGTTAGTATCAAAGTAAATCATTGCCGGAGCGTTCGAACTGCACGCCTCCGTGACCTCGGACCATCTCCCCTCGTTCTGTGGGCGTGTCCTCCTTTTATTGGCACTTTCCTCGTGCGCTGTCGTGCGTTTTGGACTGTGTCCTCTTTTGGGCGTTCGGCAGCGGCCTCTGGCCGTGGTGGCAGACTCGCTCCCACAGCACAGAGTCAATCGCACTGAAATAATTATATGGCGTTTCAGAGGACGACGAGGCTGTTTTCTCTGTACTCCTATAAACCGTCGTCACACTGCTATTATTCATCATACAAACGACGGTGTGGAGACACGGTCTGAGGTGTGTTTCTTTCTTGTATGACACATCCTGCCACATTTGTCGTTCAAAAAGAAATATGTCTGCAGACACGTTTGAAGCATTGATATGTATGAAGCAAAGGTTCTTCAAACATGCTTGAGGCGTCTCCGCGGATAATTCTGCCACCGTGTCCGCGGCGAACTCCTTGTCTTTTGTATGATGTGCGAGCAGTGCCACTGCAGCCTTACTGTGTTTCGCGCATGCCTGTGTTCGCTGCACGTTTCTTTTTTCTTTTTAATAGAACATCGCAGTCTTTGTTTGTTTTGTAAGCGTGAAGATCTTGCTGTGAATTTTTTTTCGTGGATTCAGTCCGCCTTGCGTGGGTAAATGTGCAAACGCGGGAGCCACTGGCACGGTGTTGGAGGCCTTGTTGGCGCGCTTTGGAGGCACGGAGTCAAACGCCTCGCGGCGTCCTATAGCTGTCAGTAAACTAGAGCATGGAACATATGAGTGGTGAAACTGGGCGCCGCGCGCCGTTCGCCGCTAGGCGCACCACAGGCGTACCGCGCTGCTTTATCTGGATCCACTAGATCCGAGCGCCGCGGCGCAGTGCGGAAGTGGTTTAGGGACGCTAGCACTGGTTGCTATGGGTACTGCAGCGCGGTGCCGCGCGGAATCTGTTTTTATCAGAACATGAGCAGTCTTTCCAAACCAAATGGGTATATTTAACCAATTCGACGACAGTTTCGACATACATCAGCTCGCCCAACAACAGTGTCTACAAACCACCAATCATGGTAGGAAGACAATGGAATCCCTCAAATATCCGATTCATAACCTGCCCTCAATATCTGAACTCTCTCCGCTATGGGACACCATGTCCCTAATAACAGTGCAACCTATTCCCAAGAATATGAGCCCAGAACCACATCGAGATAGACGGGCTGTAAGAGCAGGGCACACAGCATCATACATATTATCGCTACCAAAAACAGAACCGGCATACTTTATACTGATGCCATCTTCGACCAACTCACCAGGAAGGGACGAACAGCAGTAGGAATTCAACTGTCAGTAAACCCATACTTCAGCACGGCGTAGTGAAAACTGTGGTGGGCCAAAGTGAAAGGGGTTGACTCGAACGCGACGTTCACTTACATAATTTCCAGATGCCCCGTGTTGGTTTGGCACATAACGCCCCCCCCCCCCACACACACACACACACGCACACACTCTTCCATAATTTGACAATTGTTTAATACATTAGCAGTCCTTGCTAATGTAGTAGAACCTTGAAATACAGAGCACGCTACAGTTAGCACAAATCTTCTTTCTTCCTTTTTTAATTCTAAGCTCAAAATCTCATAAATATATTAGTGTACTTATCATGTGGGACCTGTGGATATAATATCATTTTATGTACGAAACTACATGAAAAAAACAAAGCGCGGATGTCGTGTTTGTGGCAACTTTGCCGCGCGGTGTTGTCGTTTTTTTATCTTTATTTTCCGAATTATTACACTGAGGCTCTTTACATATCCGCCTTGCAATTAGGACCCACATGTATACTTTCACACTACAGATGCTATTCCTCCTTGCCATTCATTAGAGAGTGCTTGAAACTCAATGTGTTCTTTTTACGGTAATGAATACTGAATCTGCCATTAAAGGACGGACCAAATATAATACTTTCTTGCCATCTGGTTAAAATTCGTGATGTTTGTTGCTTCCATTTGGAAATTTCAAACAGTTGCTGTGACCTAAACCTGAGAACAAGGAGCAAAACTAAAATGACTCGCAAATGTTTATGTGCCATATTGCCTCACTGAATGCCCCGCGCCGGTTTACGACGAGGTCATCCGTATTTAATTTCACGATGAGTACGCCAGAGCATGCCCTCGTGATTTACAGAACGAAATCAGCAAACGAAAAGCTACAGATAAGGTTTCGACTGGAAACAGTGAGCTGCGCGATAATTATTGATAACGACATTTACCTCGTTTGACAGCGTAACTCGCTCGTTTGAGAAAACATAGTACCTTCGCAACCTTGCTCGCTGGTATCTTTTCGTAAATTGAAAGGATAGGTGCCCACCTGCTCAAAGATAAATCAGTTGCGCGGGTCCTCAGAAATATGTTAGTCATACCTGTGAAAAAATATGGTAGTTCAAACTGCTCAACTATTTCAAAGAAGGGCTGGGCATTATCGTAACACAAAAATATAGCGATGGCATCTTGGAGATACTTTCAAGTATTTGTATCCCTCAAGGTAAATCTAACAATGGTACTTGTATTGCACTAGAATATAATGTTCCGATTCATCGATTTCATCTCGATACTTTGACAGGCTTAAGGTATCTCGTTAGGTTTGTGGCTGCAAATAGAGCCACGATTTTTCAGGAAAACAAAAATAAAAAAAAAAAAAACTTTCAGCCTTTCCACTCTGGTGAAGAACGAAGAGCAGTGGAGCTGTAGCTTCTGTTCTCGGCGGTGGCTTTCCAGGAGAGCGATCTGCTCTTCTTTCGCAAGGTATCGGAAGCGCTGGACGCAGTGGAACTTTAGGCGATAGCGGCCTCGCGGCGGTTGCGGAACCATTCGCGCTGCTACGCACATCGCCGCTCGTTCTGTTCCCGCTCTTCTTCCTCCGAAGAAATGTTGCCACCATTTATGAGCGACGGCTGCAACCATTTGTCTGGTTGCCGAGGTTGGAAAGGTTGACGCGATCTATGAGCGACGGTGACAAGCAGACAACCGGCAAACACAACAATCTGGACAGCTACCGCCATCTATGAGCGACGGCGGCAACCAGAGTGTTGTGTTGACCACAGGTGTCGACGTTTGTTTGGTACCGGACACGATCCTGGAGAAACTAGCCCTTAACAGCTCCGCTGTTAAAGTAGTTTTATAAAAAGGATCACAGTTTTTACGCCAGATTACTGGGAGATAAGCTCAGTGAAGAGACTGTAAGTGCGCAGGCGAGCTGGGGGTAGCTAATCATGTCGTTTAACACCTGAAACTGTGGTGCAGAAAAACAAAACACTTTTAGTCGAAGGAACATACACAGAAGGGAACCTCTCTTTTGAGACGTTTCCTTCTCTGTCTGTTCCTTCGTCTAAAATATTTTTTTAACTTTTATGCACCGCAGTCTCAGGTGTTAAACGACATGTTTAGATAACCTCCTCTATAAACAAAAAAGCCTGGCACTGCGGTGCTTGTGAAAGCAATAACCACAAATGGGACAGGTGCAAAGACCAAGTAGAAAAGGAGTGCGCTTGACGACTTCTCAGCTCTAAAGGCGGTATTTATTCAGTTCAACTCGAATTTATGCTCGTTGTAGCGGTAAAGAGACGTAATTCTTCTCCGATAGTTTCTTACAGAGACCAAACCGTAGCTTCCCAGAAAATAAGTCATTCTGAGGACGGGGCTCACTAATGATATTTTAGCTTTTGACCTATTTCTTTCTGATTGGTGGTTAAGGCTACTCGGGGAACAAGTAGTTGCCACGAAATATTAGCGCATCATATTTTAATCCGATCAGGCAAAAACAGCTCAACGTCGGGTGGCGACACAGTGTGTTCAAAGCGCGCGACCAGTGACATCTGCGGTAAGCATTTTGTGATTGGCAGTCGGCAAGAGCTGTCAGAATTTTTTTTTTCATGCAGGCTAAATGATGTGTATTGCTCCGTAAATCATCGTTGTTCTTTCATTGAAGTGCTTTTATTGAGCGAGAAAGATAGAAAAAAAAAAATATTTTTCAAATGTGCAAAAAGAAGAAAAAAAAAAAAAAAAAATAGCAGGAGACGCCCGCTTCCCAGCGGCGGAACCAGCCAGCGCGCATCCGCACTCGCGCTGCTAGCGCATTGATCTGATTGATCGCTGCCCAGCTAGCCCTCGCGCGATCGACGAGGGCGCCCCATCGTCGCAACGGGAATCGGCGTGTGAGACCATGTGCGCGACAATTATTTCTGCGATTTCAGTCTGCCGTTTGTCGTGTACTGTTCTCGCCGTTCAGTATAGTGACTCCGCGTTTCTGTGTATGTGTGCACAACGTCCGTGCGCTCGATTGGGCGAGTCTGTACATGGACGGCTCTACGCGCTACCCTGATAGGATTACCAACCGTTTCGGATTTTGAGGGACTGTCCCGAGTTTTCATATAGTGTCCCAATTCCCGCATCGTCCCTGGCCAACACATCCTAGACAGCTTTCAAGCCTGCACGTCACGTGACATGACGTCACGTCCCGGAGGCCCACACGGCCGCTGATTGTATTCGAGTGCGGCGTCAGCCTTCGCGTAGGACTATGATAGGAAACGAGTGCCACGCGAACGCTGACGCGCACTCGCATCCAATCAGCGCCCGTGCATGCCTCCGGGACGTGACGTCATGTCACGTGACGCGGAGGCTTTGAAGGCTGTCTAGGTGTTGCCCTGGCGGGACAGCTGTATGTCTCGGACTTGGTCCAGACATTCCAGTTAAACATTTTATGTGATCCAACGCACGCCCAACAATGTGCGTCACGCTGTGAAACACTAAGAGCACGAATCGCACGAAGCAATGCTGCGGTGGATGAGTGTTGGCTGCGAGAGGCTTTAGACACTTCAGCATGCAAGCCATAGCGAGCCGATAATCGGGGCGATACTAAGGCCGCTGGAGCCGCGGCGAGCAACTCCTGTTATCATCATCACCATTATGTAAACCCGTCTGTGTCTCCCTTCTCCTCCCTCGCGCTGCACTCATTGCATCTTTCACCATTGCTGCGATATAAAGTTTGGAACATATGCTCTTCAGCTTTTCTTGCGTGAACAATTTATGCCGGAGTTTATTCCCCCGTGGAGAGGGTATTCACGGCTATGAAGAATTTGTGGGGAGACAAAAAAAAAATCATATGCGTGTAGAACTTGTCCAGGGAATTGCAGGTAAAGCTGAACTTCCCCGTGGGGTGCGACAACTTTTACCAGTACATTATTCAGCTAGAGGAAGTGTTGCGAGCTGCGTTTAGTCAGCAGAAGTAAAGGCTTCAAGAGGCCACAGCACTAAAGGAGCGACAGATTGACGGATTTATCTGGAAGTGGAGCTGTAAGATGCCGCAATAAAGGACCAAAGGTAGAGTTAATTAGAATTCAGGACGACCTCGTGTATGATTTATGTATACGATTATGTGCTAGTCGTATCTCGCTGGCAGCCGTTCCCTCTCGAAACAACGAATTGCAAATAAAGAAACGTTGTGCAACGAAAACAAAGTTGAAGCCCGGAATGTTTATTCGGAGTAATCTACTATTTCGAATGCGTAAACGGCGTAATTTCGGGATCATCCGCTTCCTTCGATCTGATACGTAATTGAACGTGGAAGGCTACTGCGAAACGCGAGCGCATCAAATCCGTCGAAGCCGGCCGGCGGATGCTTTAACGGACGCGACATTGTGATCTTTTTTTTTTTCTTTTCGCAGACTATGTGCGATCGTTGGTAGAAAAGACTTGTTATCCCCAGTATTTGTTTTTCTTCTTCTGAACCAATTACGGTGCGACTCTCTGCCCCGTATCACTTTTTTTTTTATCCCACCTCGCTAAATTCTATGGCGGAGCGCAGCGAAGTGGACGACGAACATTGTTCTACGCCGGCGTGCGTTGGGTTCGCCGACGCCGAAGTATATACACAGCCTATATCCATGGGTAACGCCTATCGCGTTCGGAGCTTGAACTTATGACGATGCAAAGGGCTTTAGCGACGAGGCCGACGAGGCGACGATGTGTGCCCGTGGGACCGGACATTTCATCGAACGCCGTTTCGTCGAACGCCGTTTCATCGAAGCCGTTTCATCGAATGCCGTTTTATCGAACGCCGTTTCATCGAACACCGTTTCATCGAAGCCGTTTCATCGAACGCCGTTTTATCGAACGCCGTCTTATCGAACGCCAGGGTGGCATTCCCGCTTCCTGAAGCTGGTCGGAGGTGCCCATCCCGGGTTCTGGAAGTTTTTGACTTGCATCGCCGCAGAACATCAACTGACGGAAGACAAGCTGGAGGCGATGCTGAGTTCCCTAGAGCCTCCTCGCCAGAAGAAGGCAATAGCGGCAAGAAATGAGAAGTTCCGCCTTTTTTATGAGAACCGACGGAGCACGGCTGTGGGGGACTTTTTGAGAGCAATTGCTCATCATTTGAAACGGTGAATGGCTGTCGCACGAACACATGAACCCCCGAAAGTTTTCAAATAAAATTTGAAGTGACGCACTTACTTTTGACTTCATTGAGTCTTAGAACTAAAAAAACAATGTTTCGTTGTAGTTTCATAAATAGCACCGCAGCTTTAGCTACTGCAAGCTTCGGGGGAAAAAAAAAGTATCAATAGAAAGACATGAGAGGCTAGGAGGCTCACTTGGCTAAAGTTGTTGCGCCTGCGCAAAACCTAAGTCGCCTTCTGGCCTCCATGAGTTGGAGTGCGCTCTTACCGGGAGTGCGACTTTTTATTTTATTTTTTGTTACAATACCCTCAAGGCCCATCGGGTAATACAGAGGGGGTGAACAGATAAGCACAATATGCGAAACAAACATAAAAATCGGTACAAATATCCTCATGGGTTACTTGCATCAAAATAAATTGTAACAGCTACAAGTTCGGACATTTAAAAACCTGACGATGAAATGGGTGAATGACACGAAAATGCACTCGATCCGTGCATAAAAGAGCATCTTTCACACTTTTTATATAAACGACATTCGATGAAACGGCCATCAGCGATTCGATGGAACGGCGTTCGATGAAACGGCGTTCGATGAAACGTCCATTTTTTCGATGAAACGGCGCTCGACGAAACGGCGTTCGATGAAATGTCCGGGAACCGTGTGCCCGTCCTCGGCGCGGCAGCATGAGCATAACCCACAGCCAATTGTCTAGCCGCATCTCCCCAATCCTGAAATCATTGAATTTTTCTGACTTTGTCAAGGAGCAAACATATGTTTCTTTCTTTTTGTAACTTCAACTTGCTTATAACCCCCAAAATAATTCGAATTTTGGGGAAAACATTTATCCTCCTGTTGTATTACACCTGAGACTGCGGTGGATGAAATCGGAAGAACTTTCAGTAGAAGGAACAGACACAGAGAACGTCTCAAACTCAGCTAACTGGTTTATTTCTCAAACAGCCTTTAAGTACCCACGGAATTTTTTCTCAACCACACTCTACAGATAAACTCCTTTGTTGCAGACATTTCGAACCGGATGGAACACGCACAAACGATACAAAACAACCCCACATGAGACGAGGACTTAACAAAGGGACACTGCCGAACATCGCAGTGACCTTGAGAGAGATAAGTCCCGAATAATCCTAAGTCGCGTCAAAGCGCACACACCAAAAAAAAAAACACACAGACAGGTGGCCTCTAAACACACACACAAGTGGCCTCTAAAAAAAAAACAAAAAAAACATATACATTGTTTTTCCCCCCTTTCCTCGTGAACCGACTGCGTTCGTTCAAAGTCTGAGAAACTTTTTGGAGTTGCGTCCAAGTTGCATTGACGCTTGGCTTATGCAGTTTCCAATAGAACTTATTCTTATTGTTTCTTTAACGACCCTCTTAATGTCATTTCGTTCATTATGCAAAACCTCTGTCTCTGACCAATGCGCTTTACAATTATTGCATTCCTCTATGTGTTTTGCTATTTCGGAGTCCGGCGCATGCATGCGTACATTCCTCTTGTGTTCTAGTAACCTGTCATTGAGGCTTCTTGAGGTTTGTCCCACGTACCTAAATCCACATGTCAACGGTATCTCATATACTACACTCTCCTTACAAGGAACTGAAGGTTCCCGATGGGCATTCTGACAGCCCTTGTGGTTTGACAGGAAGGGCGTCAATCTGCTCATTTTGAAATCTGCAGAGAACACTACGTCCACGCCGAACTTTTTTGCGAGAGCCTTTAGGTTGTGGGAAATCCCGTGGTAATACGGGATTACTGCTATCTTCTTTCTTGCTTCCTTTTCCCGTGGTTCGTTGTTAAATTTCAGTTCTAATTGTCTTTTAATGAATTCTTCTTCATATCCTGCAGATTCTAGCCTCCTCCATTGTTCTTTCACAGCACTACTCATAAAATGAGCGCATGATTTACCCAACGCGTTTGTTACTAAGGACTTAACTACCCCTGCTTTAACCGACTTGGCGTGACAACTCTTTCTACTTAACACAGGTTTTCCGGCTTTTTTCCTGTATTCCCAACAAAGACCTTGTTCGACATGTACGCGTAAATCTAGAAACTGCAGGATCCCATTTTCAGGTTTTTCAGTTGTAAACCTAAGCTCCGGAGCTGTTGCTTTTGCAAAATTTGCGAAATTTTCGCAAAGAGGGTTGAATGTAATTCAACTGGAGGGGAGTCTTTCACTGAGAAATTCAGAGGCACTGATTGATGTTCTAGAGGGCTTTCATGGAAGACAATGCACTGTAATGTCAATGGACATTAAGGAACTATACTATTCGCTTGAGAAAGTGCGCTTGATGCAAAGAGTTCGGCAGGTGCTAGAGTTAAACCTGGTAAACTTTCAGTCCAGGACGGGCATCGCCGTCGACAGTTTCCATTCACTTCTTGATTTGTACCTTCAAGCAACAGTTGTTGAATTTAATGGGCAGAAATATGTTCAAAGAGATGGAGTATGCATTGGATCTTCGGTGGCTCCGATGTTAGCAGAAATCTATCTTAACACCTTAGATAGTTGCGTAAGTGAAACACTTAAAGAAAATAACTTGAATGGTTGCATTGTTAAAAGGTACGTGGATGATATTTTTATTTGCGCTTTTCGAGAGAGTGATGCTCAGGGTTTAGAATCGATTATAAAAGCAGCAGCTCCGGAGCTTAGGTTTACAACTGAAAAACCTGAAAATGGGATCCTGCAGTTTCTAGATTTACGCGTACATGTCGAACAAGGTCTTTGTTGGGAATACGGGACAAAAAGCCGGAAAACCTGTGTTAAGTAGAAAGAGTTGTCACGCCAAGTCGGTTAAAGCAGGGGTAGTTATGTCCTTAGTAACAAACGCGTTGGGTAAATCATGCACTCATTTTATGAGTAGTGCTGTGAAAGAACAATGGAGGAGGCTAGAATCTGCAGGATATGAAGAAGAATTCATTAAAAGACAATTAGAACTGAAATTTAACAGCGAACCACGGGAAAAGGAAGCAAGAAAGAAGATAGCAGTAATCCCGTATTACCGCGGGATTTCCCACAACCTAAAAGCTCTCGCAAAAAAGTTCGGCGTGGACGTAGTGTTCTCTCCAGATTTCAAAATGAGCAGATTGACGCCCTTCCTGTCAGGCCACAAGGGCTGTCAGAAGGCCCATCGGGAACCTTCAGTTCCTTGTAAGGAGAGTGTAGTATATGAGATACCGTTGACATGTGGATTTAGGTACGTGGGACAAACTTCAAGATGCCTCAATGACAGGTTACTAGAACACAAGAGGAATGTACGCATGCATGCGCCGGACTCCAAAATAGCAAAACACATAGATGAATGCAATAATTGTAAAGCGCATTGGTCAGAGACAGAGGTTCTGCATAATGAACGAAATGACATTAAGAGGGTCGTTAAAGAAACAATAAGAATAAGTTCTATTGGAAACTGCATAAGCAAAGCGTCAATGCGACTTGGACGCAACTCCAAAAAGTTTCTCAGACTTTGAACGAACGCAGTCGGTTCACGAGGAAAGGGGGAAGAGACAAAGTATAGAGTTTTTTTTTTTTTTTTTTTTTTTTTAGGGGCCATTTGTGTGTGTGTTTAGAGGCCACCTGTCTTAGTGTTTTTTTGGGTGTGTGCGCTTTGACGCGACTGTCAGGATTATTCGGGACTTATCTCTCTCAAGGTCACTGCGATGTTCCGCAGTGTCCCTTTGTTAAGTCCTCGTCTCATGTGGGGTTGTTTTGTATCGTTTGTGTGTGTTCCATCCGGTTCGAAATGTCTGCAACAAAGGAGTTTATCTGTAGAGTGTGGTTGGGAAAAAATTCCGTGGGTACTTAAAGGCTGTTTGAGAAATAAATCATTTTGCTGAGTTTGAGACGTTCTCTGTGTCTGTTCCTTCTACTGAAAGTTCTTCCGATTTCATCCACCACAGTCTCAGGTTTAATGCAAGATAGAAATAGAACGAGAGTATTTGATCATCTTTAAATACTTTTACAAATAAATTTCGTTTCCATAGTATGACATATAATAAAATTAAATTTAAACCCAGGTAAATATTTTTTTATTCCACTGATGTTTTATTGATACCTTTTGTAGATTAGTTCGATAGATCCTAATATCTATATATATCAGTGATGCATTGAATTGCTTTAGGCCTGTAATTTTAATTAAAATACTGAACTATTTTTTCGTTTAAGGCATATTTTCGCGCGCATAATAAAAAACCACCGCCAATATTTTTTTTCAAAAGAAAAGAACAGCTTGGTCATCACTTTAAAAAGAATATTAAAATGAGAAATAGTCTGTGACTCAGGGACACGCCGTAAAGAATAGAAAGCACTTACGCCGCAGTCACACTGGCGGCTCAACCGGATCCACAAAACGGTTGAGAAAACTGTTCACTAGAGGATCCGCTCCGCAGTTGCGATTCAAACGACAGTGTGAATGCAGCCTTAGGTCATTGGAAGCGTGTGATAGTTAGAGCATGACTACTAATTGATGCAGTGCTATTGGTAAAAAAAAAATGAATTTGTGTATAGGTCACGTCACATGAAGGAACTTGATGTCGATTACCCCGCTGAATTTAGCGGGGAAACTGAATTTGTTCATAGGCCTCGTGACATTAAGTCGTGCAACGTCATTTCCCCTGATAACTTTAGCGGGGAAAATGAACTGGTGTTGAGGTCACGTGACGTCAATTTCCCCGCTAAATATAGCCAGGAAACTGAATTTGTCCATAAGTCACGTGACATGAAGTCACGTGACGTCAATTTTTCTACTAAATTTAGCGGGGAAAAGGAACGGCCAGAAACATGCCCCAAACCGGCCTGAAGATCCAGGAATGCCATTTTGAGTTACAAGATTTTTATGCTAAACTGAGGTATAGAAAAAATTCTTCCAAAAATGCATCGAAATACAAATACAAAATATTTAGCCAAAAATGCAGTTAATCACAAATTCAATTACACTATTTAGAAATTTAGCAATTTTAAATACAAAATAGAAATACAAACAGAGTATTTGATCATCTGTAAATACTTTTACAAGTACATTTTCTTTGCCTTGTTTGACATATTAAAATTAAATTTCACCCAGGGTAAAATTAAAAAAAAAAAAACATGCCCTTGTACGGAGTGAAGTCCATATATACCTAAAATCAGACGCTTAACTGCAAAGAAAGAAAAGTGTTTTTTTAAACAGCCTAATTGGGACAAGCATGTCACAAAACAAATGTTCCGCGAAAAAAATTTTTTTTTTTTTTGCAATATTTACGCCACAGGAATTTCGTCGGAGTCAGAACCTCTCCGCATTTGAAACTACCGCTCTTTCGACCCCCGCGGAGGAGAAGTACGCCCCACCCCTCACTCTCCTGACGCAGCGTCTCGACTTTCGGTAAGATCTGGCAACAACGCACGTTAAACCAGAAGCTGCCAGAAGCTGCGCGGTTTGCGAGCTCATAGCGAAGACGTGACCGGAGAAGTGCCCCTGTGATGTTCGCGGAAGACGGAAAGTATCATTCGTAATCGTCGTGTGTGCTTGGAAAGCGAAGGGAGTCACAGGGTCCACGAGTGCGCAACCACAAGCCAAGGTCACGACAGCGTTGCGTTGACTTCGGCGATCTCGTTCATGCATCACGGCGATGCGACAAAGAACTGAAACGTTCGTGGTGTGCGTGGTGCGGTGCTTGGAAGTAGACACCCACACTAACACGGAGCGCAAATTGGTTTTGTGGGGTTGAGGTTCAACGGGTTCAGTCCCGTCGTCGTCAGCTGATCCAGTCAAACTGGTCCGGGAGGACGCAGCGAGCGTTTTGAAAAGTAAATCTTCCTTCGTTTTGTTTCAAAATGTAGAAGTATCCCGACGCATACCGTGAGTAAAAAGCTGCGGGTGTTTTCAACAAAATTACGTTGTTTTAATTGAACAATGAACTCCGAATTGTTGTCCAAAATCTGCCGTTTTTATGCTTCGTGTTGTTGGACTGCGTTGGCACAGCGACGTGTTGCGCTCATCGTGCGGTGTGAATAAATTTGGGCAAGATCTCGTACCTGCCCACAGATGCATGAACTGAGACCATTTTTTTACGTAGTGAACATAGTGCTTTTTATTTTGTGTGTCTAGTCGCGGACGTTCGATGCACCCAGTGCAAATCTCGACGGCCTCCGGAGCGATATGACGAGAACGTAACTGGACACGTTTGAAGCTACGCGAACGCCCATTGCCTCCAGCAAAATAGTATTCCTTTCGGGGCGAAATGGCTGCTGGAAGACTCGCTGTCGGGATCACTCATATGACATCTCCGAAAAGTCGGCACTTGCACGCGCAAGCAAGCAAAAAAAAAATAAATAAAAGCACGCTAAGCAAGCAAAGAGGAAAACGAAAGAACCGCGCTATGAAAGCCAAAACCCCGCGTCGCTTCCTATCACTAACACCTGCGACAGCTGCTAAGCACACACTTCTTCACTTCAAGAAGTCTCACTCAAGCACCTGGGTCAACACGAAACACTGATCACTTCGGCGAAACGATTAGTCGAGGTAGGCGAGACAGGCGGGAGCAGAGACTTCGGCGGCCATGAAAGAATGGCGAAGCTTTTGTTTGTTATGGTATGAATCCAAACGGAAGTGCCCGTCTTGTAAACCTTTTGTAAAGAATAATAACTTTCATCACATGGGTTATTCTTTAAACGTAAATGCCGCTCGAAAGGAAATTGCAACATATAACAAAGGTTTAACAACCAAGATTTAAGCTGTCAATCAAATTCTTAACCAATGATAAGTATAGCAGCCGATTGGGATTTACGTCACGGAATCCCAACTTCGTGGCGCGCGATTTAAAACGGACGAAATAGCCGCAAACTAAAATTGGTCTCACGCAATAAATATTGCTGTGAAACAAATTTTTGTTTTCGCGGAAACATTGTTTTTTGACGTGCTTGTCCCAATTAGGCTGTTAAAAAAATAAACTGTGTTTTTTATAAGATAGGCGGGTACATCGGAAGACGCAGTGTATTCAGTACCAGTATAGCTTGAAGGCTTAGTTTAAGCAATGAGGTGTTTAGGTAAAAAAACATGTCGTTACTGCGGCACTCTAAAAAAATCAGCCAATCAGCAGTTAATAATTGCACCCATCCCGTTCATTCCTTGTTCCGCCCTTGTTTTTTTTTTTTTTTCTTTCACGTGTATTATGAGCAAAGGCGCAGCAAGTTTCATACTCTTTGTGCATGACTCCGATGGCGAATACTGAATAATATCGCATTTGATCGCAGATGACAGTGCCCAAAATGATATGTGGGCAGTATTTGAAATAGAAGCAGTTGAAATACTCAATTTTCAGTTTTAAATTCAATCGAGAAATACAATTCATAACAAAAAATTAAATACAAAGTACGCAATACAGGAAGTATTTAAAATACGTATTTTTTAAGACTGCCCACTTTTGGCTCAAGTAGATTTATTCTTAGTTTAGTATGGGGGCAAAAGCGAACGATGATGTCATTTGCAGTCCTTGTCTTCTACACTTGTTGTCACCTCAAAAACCGTAGAAAAAAAAAAAGTCTGACTCCTCGCAGAGCATTACTAGTTTCCCCTTTATGTGGAGAACTAAGATATATGTAGCTGCCTTCTAGATTAGATATATCTTAACTTTTCAGCACGTACAGGTCTCAAACACCAGAAACATTTCCTCCTCCGATAAAAAACAACAACAAAATCTTGTAAGAACTACGAGTATAGATGGTATTGGTTCTACCCCGCCTCGGATTATAATGGCAGTCCTGAAATAGGCAAAAAGCGACTACTTGTTCGCATTTCAGAAAACAGAGGGGAAATAATATACGCTAAAAAAAGGCGAAAAAAAACACGTAGAAAAAAAGCTGAAGAGTAAAACAAATTAGACAGAAAAGAAGTTCGTGTTTCCCTAACTATTACTTTTTCCACATTCCGGAAAGTAAGATGTGGAGGTTCAAAAAAGATATGAAAGGGGACTTTCTCAAGCTAGCGTTACCATTTCGACATGAACAAAGGCGATGAGCTCTTATCTTTGACATTAAATGCAAGCCATTTACGCGAGAAAATAAGCAAATAAAAAATAATAAAACGTCCCTGCTTTCTAAAAATATGTGCGGTTGATTCGTCGAACTTTTTTTGCCCTTTCTGCTTTGTCGCTGTCCTTTGAAACGGAAATAGAACTTGTCTGCCACCACGATAAAAGCCGCCAGACTCGTTTTAAACTATTATTGATCGGCGGCGCCGTGGCCCTTTCATTCGGGCGCCGTATTCATTGCGTGGCGATATGCGTGGGTCGATGTAATGCCGCACTTTTTGATTTTGATGCATCGGTCTCGGGCAGCTTATATGTGTAAGAAATAACATAACCTTAAATACTTTCCTGAGGCATTAGGTATTCAATTAGGCGCTGTTGGAGTGGTTGCTTGATGCTACGCATGAAACCTTAGTTTCTGATTGTTGAATGAACGCAAACAGTCTAGCACACGTTTCTTTCGTGTCGGACATCAATACCTTATACACATATTACGATAGTGGTATAAATGTGAAGGAGTTAAGGTGAGTATCACCTTAGTTTGTGATTTTTAACCGTAGTTTTCTCCGGAGTTTGCGCATTCTTCCATTAAGGCTCGATTATCTACGTCAGCGGTGAAGATGGATGTTTTCGACGATGCAGGAAATCTTCGACCACCTGCATATGCCATAAAAATCGCGGTTGAAAGTTTGGCCAAAAGGGTGTTTTTAAGGCTGGGAAAAAGTGGATGTCTGACGGATCCATATCTTGCTAATAGGGCTGGTGGAAAATAATTTTGAGGTAACACTGCTGGGGAGCTGCTGTGGAGGCTGATGACCCGGCCCTGTTTTTTCTGCGATTTTTCTGAGACCGGAAACCGGCCAACTCGGCGGGAGCCATCTCGTCGACGGCCAATTCGTCGAATAGACAGATTCGTATTAGGGCAATTCGTCAAAGGGCAACTTGTCCAAAGGGACAATCTGTCGGAGGGCGATTTGTCGAATGGGCTGAATGACAACCCGATGTAAAAGTTCGTGGTTTCTTGTTCTCTTATGACCTAAATTTCTATTTGTGCTTGACTAGGGACAGCAACTTTGTTAGATTACAAGACGAAGAAAACTTACAAGAGGGCGAACACAGGACAGAACTTTGAGAAAAGTTGAGAAATGTGCCATCTCGGGATCGTCATTTTGTTCCGTTTCTTCATTACTTTTTTCTTTTAACGAACCGCTGGAGACCGTCGTTGCGAAACGGCTTGAACGGGTGAGCCAGGTGGGTTAACATTTTCGCAATGAGCAGCCGCAGGCTGTCGCCGCGCCCCAGTGATTCACGCGGGACGTAGTGACCGTCACCCACTGCACCGTAAAAGAGATGAAAGCGGCAAGTTATCTTCGACAAGAAAGAGCACATTAGAGGTCAATTACCCTGCGGCTATTTTATGGATTACAATAGAAAAATATCTGCCTTAAAATTGCAGGACAAAGATTATATATATTTGGACTTTGAAAAAACGGCGATTAGCTGAGCTCTTCGACGAGTTTTAGTTCGACGAGTTGCTGCCTTATGACAAATCTGCCTATTCGACGAATGGGCCGCCGACGAGTTTGCCGTCAACGAGTTGGGTTTCGACAAGTTGACCTAGACCCCTAGAAATGGGTATTGAGGCCACACTCATACTTTAGATCAGAGACTGAAACCGAAAAATAGCACGGTTCGGTTACAGTTATAATTACTGTTTCTTTTCTTTCTTTTCAAATCGCTTTTTTCTAGGATTTTGGTTTTCCTTTTTTGGTAACCGGCTAGCCGCCCCTAAAAGGTTTTTTTCTTTCGGTTCCATGTCTTTTTAATGAGCCGACTCCTCTTTGTCATTTCAGTTTCGTCGTACATCCCTTTCACTCATTGGAAGCGTTTAATACTGGAAATCGGGTCCGTATTATAGGGAGTAAAATCTGGTGCTCTGCCAGTTCAGCCTCTGAATGATAATGTCCCCTTAAACGACAAACTCAATAAAGTTTTGTTCTTAGCGCCGTTACTTAAACGCTAATCTTTCCACTGGAATCACAATTAAACCATTATATTTGCGATCAAACTATCTGTATTTAACGCCTAAAATAAATATTTTTAAACGTCTAAAGTCGTGATGCTTTCATCAAATAAAATTTACGCTAACGTTCATTGGCAGCAGGTAATACCACTAAAAAATAAATGCATTTGGCAATATGTGAATCAACAGTTTTATTTGAGTTCATTGGAATGAACTAATGTCCCCTTACCGACCGGGCTGACCGCATTTGCTCAAATGAACACCCTCATTTGATGAAACATCGTGGACGAAGTTTCGCTCGCTGAAGCGCCATTCACTCAAGTGAGTGGCTCCCCTCAAAAATATCCCAAATTTACACATAATCGTGTATTTTCTTTCAATAAAATATTTTGTGAATAGAAAGGGCATATACCATAGAAGAGTTGAACAAATTAGGCTTTCACTCACCTGTCGCATTCACGACAGAAATGAACTCTGGCGCCCATCGACGTCCGGCTAGCCGTTCTGTTAGCTCTACGGTATTGACATTAAAACGGCGTCAACGGCATCTATTGGTTCCCACAAGTCATGGGTGGGGAGCAGTTTTCCATGTTTTGTTGAAATCGTCGCGGCCACAGAGAACTCTGGCCACAGCAGAGCTGTCACCGTGAGCCTTAGCTCGGCAAACGTCTACATCTATGGTTCTATGAAAGCCAATAAAAGCATCGAAGTGAAATAGGTATCGGCGCTCCACGCGAGTTTCTGATTCTATGGTGCATTGTCACGTAACTTGCCCCGGCACTCTTCTTGGCGCACCAGCCCTCTAAGGTCCAGGGTTTGACAGGTTAACGGTACGTTTACACTTGCTAAAACCGTTGCTGACACCGAGGCGAGTTTTTGGTGCTCTATGGCCTTGATAGCTTTTGCGCCATAAACACCAAATTAATCCATCAACCGAAGCGAATTCGGCGGTGGCGGGAAGCAAGAGGTGTTTACACTCTAAAAAAAGTCCGTGCGTCTACTTTTCCGCACAACACTCGGACCGCCAATCAGCACAACATACGGAGGCAGCTCAGCGAATAACGATGCCGGAACATATGTTTAGACCAAAAAACGTAGTCTGAGTTGTGACATTAAGCAATGCAAGCGTGACGTTTTGCATTGCTTAATGTAACAACTCAGACTTTGGTTTTAGAGCGCAGCTCTTAGGGGCCCGTTTCCGGGTTGAGCGGCGTCGCCGTCGGCGTAACCGCGAGGTCACGTGACCCCCCAAGGTCACCCCAAGGTCACGTGACCCCCCGAGGTCAGATGACCCCTTAGGTCACGTGACCCCCCCCCCGAGGTCACGTGATCCCCAAGTTCACCCCAAGGTCACGTGACCCCCCAAGGTCACCCCAAGGTCACGCAACCCCCGAGGTCACGTGACCCCCTCCCCCGAGGTCACGTGACCCCCTCCCCCGAGGTCACGTGACTCCCCCTTCACAAGGTCACTTGACCCCCCTCCCCCCGAAGTCACGTGACACCCCCTCCCCCCGAGGCCACGTGACCCCCTCCCCCCGAAGTCAGGTGACCCCCCCCCCCCCGGAGCATATTCAAGAATGAGGGGAGGAGGATGAGAAGGAGGAGGGGTCTACCCTCCCCTCAATACCCTTCCCTCCTCCTCCCCCTCAGTACCCTTCCCTACTCATTGCTCCTTAAGACCTGCGCTCTAATTCGGCGTTACAGGGAGTTGTAAACGGCTTTCATTTTGTTTTTGGTCTCCACATATGTTTCGGCATCGTCATTCGCTGAGCTGCTTCTGTAAGCAGCGCAGATTGGCAGCACGAGTGTTGTGCGGGAAAGTAGGCGCACGGGTGTTTTTAGACTGTACATCTGTCTCTGCCAGCGGCGGCCGTTTCCCCGCTTGCTCACGGGGTCACGTCTGTGACGGGAAGGCGCGATATTTCTTGTTGTCTGCTGCTCTCGGCTACTCTCATAACGATCTCGGAGTCGCTCGGAGTACGTCCGGTACGAGTAGGCTTAACGTTGTTGACACTGGATCGTGAACCGCGGCGCTCGTTCCGCCGTATGGGAGGAACCCGGCGAGACTACGACAATCCCGTGTTTCCTACTTGGAAGGTAGGAGGACATGCAGTGCAAATTAAAGAAGCAGCGGCCGTGCACCGTCCACGGTGGTGAATCATGTGCCTTCCCAAGACCGCGACTGCCTTCTTGTCTTCGCGTGTGAATCAGGTGAATCCATCCCTAACCGTGGGCGGTGATATCGTTGCTAAGAACAAAAAAGGAAAAACACTCTCCCCGCATCACCCGCACCTCGAATGAACGTACGACCCTTTGTTTCAAGTGGACTCTTCTCACATGAATAGCGGACCTCGTTTTGGAGATCGGCTGGTTCCCTCCGTCGTTCCGGTTACCGCCGCCGACTCACCGGTGTTATTAGGAAGTTTTAGAATAACGGTCGCAATTTTAGCGCACGCTAGCGCTAAATTTAGCGCTTGCGTTAGCGCACGCTATGCAAGAGAGTTTTAGAATAGCTTTTCTCCGCCACGACGCAAAGGCCCAAGCCTCTCACGCTTGTAACGCCACCAAGATAGTCACAATTTTTATTTGACACACGAACTGCTGTAACTTAAGAAAAGAAAAACAAGATTTGTTTGGTTCAGAGTAACATATTAGATTTGTTTAAACATGAGAATGAGACGCGAGCGGTCAACCGGTCGTGTCGGCCTGCGTCGCCCTGGCAAGAAAGGTCTCGTATATTGTCCTTCGCACACCGTACCATATCGCAAAGAAATTTTCGCGCGTCGAAAGCATCAAGTTGCCGATGATCGTTGCCCACCTTACTGGGCTTTCCAAACCGAGTGCAATGTTGCCCCGTATTGAAAATCACAGTCGCAAGGGTGCCGCCGACGCCGCGCTCACAAGGGGCGCGTTCAGTAGCGGCTCCCTTAGCTCCGAACGGAGTCACTCGAGTCGGAGTCATCGGAGCGCCTACTGAACGGCAAAAAAAGCCGCGGCTCCAAACCTGCTTCTACTCAATTTCCGCTTCCTCCCCTGTGCCAGACGGTCTCCGAATAAACTGGAAGTAGACGATGGCGAGCACGATCGCTTTTATTTGACGCCGGTATTGAAGAAGTCTTGACAAGATCGTTGAAGAAAAAGCGAGTGACTGTACACATCAGCGCTGCTGTTCGAAGCGATGCAACGCGATCGAGCCCTTCGCTTGGCGGTGCAAAGGCAGCTACTGTTATAAAAACCGACAAAAACGTCGTCAGCACACGCAAAATATAGAGCTCGGCGAACCTACGGCGCCGGTTGCGATACTTTTATACGGCCATACGTTTGTTCTGCCCTTTGTAACGAACTTCCTATAAAATGTATTCGTATTCGTGTAGGAAGTTCGGCCGCTCTCGGCGATCAAGGTTTTGTCGGCCGAAGCGAGCGTCAGCCAAAGTGCACCCAGATTTAGCCACGCAATCAAAACATAATCGGGATCATGCTCCGCGTGAGTGTCCAACCGGCTACCGAATTGGCGTTCATACCCTGCCTTGTTTTGTTCAGCGCGGACAGGACTATCGTCGATATTCACCGAGTTTCCGTGCAACGGCGATCAAGACACGGCGTCAAATGAACGTTTACGTTGTTTATTAGCATATTCAAACCAAACAACATATGGGCCAATGCATTTTCCAAAAAGAGCCTTACCTGGAAAAGAAATTCGAACGCGTTATTCGTCTTACCTTGAGCACTTTTCATTAACAAAAGCGAGCAAACCACACACCCGCGACAGAACCGACGCAGCTTATCCCGCCATTTTGTTTGTTTTTTTCTCTTTTAGCGCCGGAAATCGTCACCAGACAGGAAATGACGTCATCTTTAGCTCCTTTGACTCTACGTGCACCGTCTCCGGACTCGGTGCTTCGGAGCTTGACTCCGAAGCCCCGGAGTTACGTGCACCGGAAGTGACTTTTGGCCGTCCAGGGGAAGGAGTCAGTAGGGAATTGTAGTAGACCGTTTTTCTCCTCCGCTACGGTATCCGTGACGAAAACGCCGCAGCCGCGCATGCGCGCCGCCAGCCTTATCTGCATAGTTCAAGGTCTTGTGGCGGATTACGGAGCGCTATCCGGGTGCTTAGAGGGCTGCGGAAACGGTCTACTACAATTCCCCAGTGACTCCTTGACTCCGGGGCCGCTACTGAACGCGCCCAAAGCCGACCAAAGCGGCTGCAGCCATGGTCCTGAAAGCCGCCATTTTTTTAACTATGCTCGTCTTGGCTTTAGTCAACTTCTCATTACCAATCCACCTTGGAGGAGTGCAAAGACTCTGCGTACACGTGCAATTTCCGAAAAATAGCGAACGCTAAAATAGTGCACGCAATGCGCAAAAAGTGGTTAGCGTTCGGCGCATGCGCAGTGGCGACGACGCTGTAATTTGCGTACACAAAGCTTTAGCGTGAGCTATTCTAAAACTCCCTATTTCTTGTGTAGTAAAGAGATGTGGTGTTTGAAGAATGCGTCTTTGCTTCAAGCGGGTTGTGGTTTCAATGGTGTCGGACTACCGCGTGTGTGACGCAGTCGCTCGTCGCAAAGTAATGCTGTTGTGTTTTATATAGCACTCAACTAAACGCCAAACGGTTTACCTTTAATAGTAAGTTACGTACGTTATATTACTTGCGTAGACTTTTCTCGAGGAGGCAACTTGGATTGAAACGTAGACATGGGCAATATTTTATTTATGCGATCACGCTCTTCTAAGATTCATTCATTTCCGATGCGCCGTGCTGCGAAAAGACTGAGCGTGCAGTCTCGCTGCCTCCTTCCTGCTCCTGGAAGGTGAATGTTTACCGAGCCATGAGCAACGCCATTGCTATAAAAAAAACAAAAAAAAAAAACGGGAGGACGCACAACTTGGTGCAACTTCTGACAAACGCTGATTGGCTCGCCTCAGGCGAAACGCTTCGCCTGGCGGAAAAATTGGGTTCCAGACCGATCCATATTTTCCGCCAGTGGAATGCGGATTTCGCCACTCGGCTCCAAATTCCGCTCGTCGCCGGCGCTGATACGCCCGTGAATTCGCAAGTGTGAACGCACCACAAGCTGAAATGTAGTGTAACAAAGTAAACATACCTCCGCCGCCTCCGTCCACAGCCGCGACGTCCCAGCCGTCCCGCCGTCTGGAACACACAGCCGCCGACGCTTTCGTTTTCGCTCCCTCGTTCCATTCCCCGGCTGCTTTCGCGAAGAAAGTAAGCAGAGTGGAGACTGTGTGCTGTCTGCGAATGCTGATGGCATTTCAAGATCATCTAATGTTGCGCTGTGTTATTGTTGAAATAGAAAATGTTGAACCGACGTAATATATCGGTTACTGGTTAAGCCATTACGGTTACGGTTACGGTCAGCATCGAATTGAAATATTGGTTTCGTTGCGGTACCGGTAAAGGAAAAAAAATATCGATCTTAAACTGCTTTTGGTTCGGGTTCGGGTTACGAATTTAGTCCTTGTTTTCGATACCGTTTTTTTTTTTTCGCAACAGTAATCTTTTTTTTTTTTTCATAAAGTTTCTACTATAACTCGCAATCACAGTTGCTCTAACACGACCTAGGTTCTAACTTTGAATGAGCCACTTTTAGTATAAGAACCATTTTGGCCTTTCCCCTTTTATGTAAACATTGGGCTGTTAGCAAACCAGTAGTTGAAGTTTGCAAATAATTAGGTTTTTAAGTACAGTAATAAATCCACTCCTTAATAGAAAAAATGGTAACAAAACGCCAGAATAAAATTGCCTTGTCAGACAAACAGCAAATCAGCTGTTATTCGACAGCCGTTCAAAATTTCAACGAAATGCGACTTACAATAAAAGTTCAAGCCGCCTTCGACATGAGGTGCTTCTTAGCCGAGAAAGAAAGAGAGAAAGAGAGAGTGGCAGAGGGAGAGGAAGAGAGCTGCGCACACTGCCTAAACCAATCGGGAGTAAGACAACTCCTTGGCTTCCCGCGAGGAATTCTCCTGGCTAGAATTCCTCGCGGAATTCTCGCCAGGAGTTGAACTTTGAATATTTGAGCTTGGGCACACTCGATCCACGTGCTGCGTTTTGTAAGCATAGGTAAGCATTATGAAAGGTATTTGAAATACGATGAATAAGCAAACATAACACTCCACTGATCCTTCTGAAAGAGCCTTTATCTTCAATAGGATATGTTCGTGTGACAGGTCGCAGTTTGCGAGTGTTGAAGAATTTTGCAAGAGTATAGGATATCTTTTAGAGCATTTAATCTTGATATATTTATTTTTGTTGGTGCTGTCATTTTGTGCTATCTTCTTATACTGAATGCCAGTATGCGCTTCGTCCTGATATGCTATCTTAGTATTTGATTCTGATATTCTCATTGTTAATTTATCACGTCTTGTGGGATTTCCCTTGCTGCTACCCGTCTCCAGCACACCAGTTCAACAAGACGTAAACAATTAATGACCTCTATCGCCTGCGCCGCGATCCCAACAGCCCCCGCGCATACGCTGCGACGGCTCTTTATCAGTGGCGGAGCGCCGCTCGCGTGGCCAGTTGCCCTTGGCCTCCTCGTGGTGAAGATGACCATTTCATGATTGTCGAAGAGGTAACCTGGGCCAATCGCGTGGAATCCCCAGGTTGCCCTCAATTTATGTGTATTTTGGTGTTTTCTTTTGCTTGTCCTACTATTTGTGTATTACCCACAACTGCTTCATATCTTAACTTATAACCAGCAGTATTTCTGAGTATATAAAAATATATGTTAATATAAAAAGATAATATAATATATATATATATAAATCTATATAAATGTAAAAACAAAACTAAACTCTATGGGTAACGCTGACCTTACCAGACGGTCTTCATGTGCGGAAGAATTTGGAAGAAGTTAAAAATAAGGACTTCATGGAGAAGGGGTGATTCTCTCTAGCGCATTTTATTGTGACGAGCGTTACACGAAAAGTATAATTTTTTTGGTCATATGATGACCGTTTTTTTTTTCTCCCTGGAACATGGGGCTTAAGTATAAAACTTTATTTGTTCGATGTGACATCTCCTCGTAACATAATTATTTTTCTACCCATTATATAGTCGACTGCCTAAAGTAGAGGGTGTCATCTAAAAAAATTTACAGGGCTTTTTTTACCGCAAAAATAAACTAGGCATCGCCGAACGCTCATTCTCCGCCTAAAGGTAGTGCTAGAGGTCACAACCAGATGCCAAAGTTTCAGCCCGATCCGATACCTTTTTCAAAAGTTATAAGTGATTTTTTGAAAATTTCAATGAGAAAATGGCCGCCAACGGAGTTTTCAAATACATGAGGCCCCATGGCACCAGAAACCTAAAACGGGCAAAAATGGGCTCCATTTTCCCATTTTATATATATCTATATCTATATCTATCTATATATATATATATATATATATATATATATATATATATAGGTGAAGCACAGTAGTTTGAGAACAATGGACCGGGAAAATGTAATAAGTCAGAGATCCGTACTTGCGGAGTTGCTATGCTAGGAGTTTATTCTATGTATTACGACAGTTTCGCCGAGAGGCTCGGCTTCGTCAGGAGATGGTACATGCCATCTCCTGACGAAGCCGAGCCTCTCGGCGAAACTGTCGTAATACATAGAATAAACTCCTAGCATAGCAACTCCGCAAGTACGGATCTCTGACTTATATATATATATATATATATATATATATATATATATATATGAAGCAGAGTAGTTTGAGAACAATGAACCGGGAAAATGTAATAAGTCAGAGATCCGTACTTGCGGAGTTGCTATGCTAGGAGTTTATTGTATACATACAATAAACTCCTAGCATAGCAACTCCGCAAGTACGGATCTCTGACTTATATATATATATATATATATATTATATATATATATATATATTTATATATAAACCCCGAGAGCGACAGGCAACTGCCATTCTTACTAAGAGGCTTAACGCCCTCTAAACTCCCGCATTTCCAAGGGAAAAAAAAAAACGTGACTGGATGTGGATAATAATAATTGCAGGAGAGGAATCAAATGTTTAATTTGCTTTTTGGTCTTTGACAGATGCTGCATCTCGGGTCACTGTCACTTCGGCCGATAGTCGCTTTACGGCTGAGAGCGCATTACGGCCGAGAGGGGCGGAACGGCCAGGAGTGGCTTTGAGACCGAATAGGGCATAACGGCCAAGAACTGCATTAAGGGCGATTGTCTCTGAATGGGCTGGTGTAGCCGCCTCCTCGGGGGTTGCGTTGTGGTTGACCACCGTAGTTACCGCCATATGGGATAGATAGCCCAACATATTTCTTTTGTCAGTGCACATTGTATCTCTCGGTGACGGTAAATACTGCGTTTTTGATTTTATTGTTTCATCTTTTACGGTTAATTAAACATGTAGTACTTTGACCATTTCGACTAGCTTTTCTTTTTTGCTACACTCTGTGTCAAGATTATTTGGCAAAGGGCGAAGGCTATGCCTCCGTGAGCCAATCGGAGAGACGGAACGAAGCACGTGACACTTCTCCAAGGCAAGAATGCACTCCGAGGGTGAGTTCTCATGTTCTGACATTCTGACTGACTGACACTGCAGTAAGTCTTGCTGTGTGCCAAGGTATGCTGGCTTTGCTCTCACGGCGCCCATCTTGTGTGGCATTTTTGTACTTGTGCGGCATTTTTGTACTTCAAGCAGCAATGGCTTTCCTCGTAGTGACAAATCGTGTTGTGGAACCAAAACGCTGACCAGGACTACATACGGACTGGGAACCACGTATATATAAGGTTGGCACCGCTCCCTGAGTGCGAGAATTCAATGTCAGCCAAGAATGCCCCTAGGCAAATTCATGGTTGACTTCCAGAGGAATGTCCACCATATATGACAAAGGTAAAAAAGTTAGTTATTCACCACCGTCAACTTAGAAACGATTGTATAACGCACAATCGCGTAGCAGTATCATTTAATTTCAGAACAGTGCCATCCAGCGTGTATGTCATCCCGAGCAAGGCGCTTCGTGAATTCAGGGCTAACGCCAGGGTGGAGCGCATAATTTTATTTTGACGAGCTGTATACACATTTGCCAACAACGACGTTCGCAGTTCTCCGCCGCAGCCCGTTTATATCTGGATGAGGATCGTACCGACATGCGTTCGTGTAATCATTACTGCGTGGTGCACAATAAAGACTCCAGGTTATCAGTCGTACTGCGCTGGTTAGATTTCTCATGTATAGCGTGAAATTATGGTGCCACATCTCAAAGGGAGACCGACCTCATCATCTATAAAACTAAAGTGAAATGTGCTTTACTTGTTTCTGAACTTAGCGACGTGCAACACAATAATTTCGCAATGCGCACAAGAGGTCATTAGTAAAATGGTTTGTATCATCAGATATTTTTTTTTTGGTGTGCACGTTCTGGGTGGGTAATTTATTATAAATATTCTTGACACATTTACTTCTAGGTGAGAATACGACAGCTCCGCAACAGAGAAGTGCCAAACACGAGCAGGCCAACGTACGCGGCAAACAACGACGCCATCAGCACCCACAAGGCGAACCTGGCGCAACACTGGAGCTACATAAGCGCCGCTACAGGAATGGGAGCGGCAGACATGTCAAAGCTACAGCACCAGTTCGCAGACAACATCAACTCCTTCTGTGATGGAGTGTCCTGGCTGGTGGGGCTAAACAGCTAGACAAAAAAAAAAAAAGCTCCCCGGCCAATTTGCTTCTTTTTTAGCATGGCCTATATGTTTTTTTTTTATATTTCCTAGCCTGCATGCATGTGTTTTCTTTAGCGTTTCGCTGTAAAAGGTCAAAAATAAAATTTCTAAATCAACCTCGCCCATCTTCTTTGTAGCCGCCCGGTAGAATCAGAGACATAATTGATTTAGTTGAAGTGCTGAAAATTTAAAAGACGCAATACATTTTTCCCTGCGCTCTTAAAAAGCCGAATATTAGAATGTAGGAATGTTATACCAAAAATGCGCCCTAAATTCAAAGCATTTATTTGGTAATACGTGCTTGCGTGCGTGCTTGCGTGCGTGCATGTGTGCGTGTGTCTGTACATAATCCAAATATGCAGCTGGGCTTTTTAGGATAAGATCGAACAACCATGTCCGGTGACCATTTTTAATTTTGCTGAAAAAAAAATATTTTGCTGGCTCCATGCCAAGGAAAATAAAAACAATACTTGTTTTGGGAAAAAAAGTTTTGCCTGCGAAAGCAATTTGATAGCACCCTCTAGTAACGTGCCCGTTTTGCGTATCGTGCGATGTTGGCAATTCGGGCGGCTTCCCCAAAAATACTGTTCTGGCTACGACTGTAGAAATGTTTACTGACAAATTAGGCATAGGAAGGATTGACAAAATGTATTAATCAACGAGTGTTAGGGTCGTAATTTTGAGAAACAAAAACGCAAATACGGCACATTGTGCAATAACGCTCTAGATTATAGATTTTGTTTCTCCATATCTATAAAAGCTAAGGTCTTCAAACTTTGCCAGTGTATGGCTCTGTATATAGTTTATAGTTTATTTGTGCATGAAATATCGTTGTCCTGGTTAGCGGGAGAAATGTACAAGAATTGCTCACACAGGAGCATTTAACTAAAATGCATTACTTTGAAAATCGTTTTAAAAAAAGGCCATCTTTATTTTTTTTTTAAACTCTCCGAAATTAACATTTGTAATATGTACTAACAGAATCTGCAAAAATATAATGCAATATTTGTGTGGCCTTGAAGTTATAAAGCGAGGAATGTGGCCAAATTGACACTAACGCGCTTCCATAAATGGGGTGTAAAGGAAGCGTAAAAATGCTATGGGGTTGTCAGGAAAACACAAACTGACAGCACAGAGGTGGACGGTAGTTTTGAAGGGAAAATTCCTAACACGTTTTTGCACACCGACCCAAAAATGCATATGGGCCGGAGCGATCGAGAGGCGCGCCCTGTAACATGCTTCGCGGTGCCTGTTTCAACAGCCGGCATGTAGCGTTCCCGTCCACGCGACATAAAGGAAGCAACCGGAGCGACTTTGCAAACAGATCAGCCTACAACCTTGGCGGTAACATAATATAGGAGGTAGGGCGCGGCAGAACCTGAACGTGCGCCGCCTGTGAGCGCCAATAGATCTGCCGCCGTAAATAACCGTACATCGCAAAAAAAAAAAAAAAAAAGCTTTGCGATTGATTGAGATTGTTTGTAACTTAATTTATATGACAACGGTTTGGAGAATCGTGAAATCCGATTTGGGTATGCTCATATGACCTAGGTCATTGATAGTGCAGCAAGCCACTTTAAGAACAAATACCAACTACACGACATGCAGAGCAACAAGTAGAAGTCTGCGAAGTGGATTTTTTTTTCGCAACTGGACATGGCAAGAGTGCCTGCGATAAAATCGGGGGTCGTGTCGAACACCAGGCAACGTTGTACAATCTCCGACGGCCCACCACGTGGGCGATCAAGTCGGCGTCAGAGGTGGTTGCAACACTGAACACTAAACTGCCAAACGTAAAACTAATCCACCTCCCGAAAGCTGACGTCAAAGCGTTCAGGGACATGAAAGCGAAGGAGTGGGACACTGTTTCTGTTGTGCGTAGAATTCAGTCCTTTCACTTGTGGCACTGTACGCGGTCCGACATTTCGCAACCACAGCTGTTTTAGCAAAAACAGTAGACGCAGAAAAGATATATCTTTGGAAGTAAAGTCTCCTATGGCTGCGAAAAGCAGATCGATGTCGCGAGCTTGCGGTGCTACTGAGAAGAAACGAGCAGTGATCGCTACAGGCAAAATGAGAAAAAAAAATGTTCCTCCTTGGAGTGCCAGGAGAGCGCCGTGACCGACTCAGGTCACCATACGGCAGAAAGAATGCACGCTACAAGCGCCGAATCTGCCATAGGACCTTAATTCATTAAACTCGTTTCAATTGTACCACTTTAAAGATGTGTTATTTCTTATCAATTTAAAGTTGGTCGTCAGCAGCCCTGCCTTCCTATGAAGGGTAGGCTCCGAAATTCACTGATTCGAGAAATCTGTATTTAAATTGTTGGCTTGTGCATGCTTCAAACTCACCTGTAATCTCTTGTATGAATTCTTATTTTTCACGAACTCCTGTCACAGTGCTTTCTCTTCACAGACTTCCTACATATTTCGACCACTTTCTTGCCCTTGTTTGAAATCGGCAACGTCCTATCTTTCTCCACTTCCGTTACGGCAATTCTGTGTATTTAGCGCTCTGTAAATTCAAAAAGTACAAAAATATTGCAAAGTATTTTTGAAGGGCCTGATACGACTCATTATGAGCCTTGATCTGTGAAAAGTAGAAGAAAAATTATGATGGCCTTCATTTTAAACTGATTTTCTAGTTATTGCGAAATCGGTAACCTGTCTACAGTTCAGTGCATTTTTTTTAGAAAGGTTATAGTTTTCAATTGCAATGACAATTTATCCGAATATTAAACAAACGCGTCCAAATCATGATAAAAAATTTGAATTTCCAGCCTTTTAAGAATCGGATCCACAAAGCTCTGAATTGCTTAGTAATTGATAATACATGTTTACCTCCTTTTATTTTATGTGCAGTCTCTGTACAAAAAATATAAAACCTAAGGCGACAACAGTTTTTCTTTTATAAATATCCAAATGGACGGTTTGAAGCAAGTCGGAAAAACGTGCGCGTATACCCACAGCGACTTGGTGATTTTCGTTCCTCAAGAGAAATTTTATTTTCTGCAAAAAATGTTCGAATATGTTTTTGCGGTTGCACAACAAGTAAAATATATCTCTTGGTAAAAATAAAAAGATGTCGACCGGATATGGTCTTTCGATCCTATCTGAAAACGCCCTATACAGACAACCTCAGTCAATATAAATTTTTGTTTGCAGAATTTTTTTTTGGCATTGTGCGGATTTATTGGCGCTCAGAGGCGGCGCAGGTTCAGGTTGCGCCTCGTCTTATCTCCTATATCATGTTACCGCCGAGGTTGTAGCCTGATCTTTTTGCAAAGCCGCTCCGGTTGCTTCCTTTATCGTAGACGGGGACGCTATATGCCGGCTGTTGAAACAGGCACCGCGAAGCACGTTACAGGGCGAGGCCCCTCGATCGCTTCAGCCCATGAGCATTTTTGGGTCGGTTGTACGAGAATGTATTAGGAATTTTCCCTTCAAAACTACCGTCCACCTCTGCATTGTCAATTTGTTTTTTTCCTGACCACCACGTAGCATTTTTATGTTTTTTAATAATAATGAAATTGTGAAGAATGGGTATGTGCACGCCGCATTTATGGCAACCACGTTAGCGTCAATTTGGGCATATTTCTCGCTTTATAACTTCAAAGTCACAAAAATATTGCATTATGTTGTTGCAGATTCTGTTAGTACATATTATAAATGTTAATTTCGGAGAGTTAAAAGAAAATTAAATGTGGCCTTTTTTAAAAGATGATTTTCCAATTAATGCATTTTTAGTTAAATGCCCCTGTGTGAGCAATTCCTTGTAAATTTCTCCCGCTAACCAGGACAACGATATTTCATGCACATATGAACTATATACAGGACAACACACTCACAAAGTTTGAAGACCTTAGCTTTTTTCGATACAGAGAAAACAAATATTTAATATAGAGCGTTATTCCTCAATATGCCGTATTTGCGATTTTGTTTCTCAAAATAACGACCCTATTACTCGGTATTAATACTTTTTGTCAATCCTTCCTATGCCTAATTTGTCAGCAAATATTTCTAGGCCCGTAGCCAGAACAGTTTTTTGGGGAAGTCGCCCGAAATGCCAACATATTGCGCGATACGGAAAACGGGCACGTGACTGAGAGGGTGCTTACAATTTTTTTCGCAAAGACAATATTTTTTCAAAACAAGGTTTGTTTTTATTCTCCTTGGCATGGAGCTAGCAAAATATATTGTTTTCACCAAAATTAAAAATGGTCATCGGACATGGTTGTTTGATCTTACCTGAAAACGCCCAGCTTAGAAACACTAACATCCAAAAGCAATTTTTTTTAATTTTTTGCCGGGCAATTTAATATTGTGTCTAGATACTACCCAATCAATATTTGTCTGCAGAGACAAGTATGTTTAATAATCAAAAAAAAACTTAGCTGCTAAGGTCGTCTTCGTCTTTGTCGAATCGTAGGCTTGGTACTCGTGCGTGTCATACGAAATAAAACCTAATTCCTTTGATTGCTCAAAATGCTATTTTTCAAAGCGAGACACTTGACCGCTAAAGACAGTTCCGGAGTGGCGGTTACACGTCCGTTGCGCGCCGCCATCGCGTCGTCCTGTTCGCTTTGCGTCGCCATATTGAGAAAGACGTATTACATGTACTTACAAGTATCTGTGCAACGTTTTTTTTTTTGATTAATGTATTTGCAACTTTTTGAACGCCACAAAAATTCGGTTATATATATATATATATATATATATATATATATATATATATATATATATATATATATATATATATATAACCGAATTCTCGGACCCGGCGGCACCGCAGCAGAGGCTGGTTGCACCTATGTGCAACCAGTCCCTGCTGCTTCGCGCGGTGACAGCGCAGCAGAGGTTGGTTGCACTATCTCTCCATGGGGCGCGGTGCCGTTGGGGCTGATATGTGCTGCGATAGCAAACCGAAACTTAAAAACCCGTTGAATTTTGCGGTTTTTCAGAAAGCCGTAATATGCTTCGCGTGCCTTCTATCTTTCTGCAATTTGTTGATTTAGTGTTTTTTTGATGATGCTGAGCAATTTTTTAATTGAAACCATGCCCTTTAACACAATATTAAAAAAAGTTAATTACGTACAAATAACAACAATCTAATTATCCCGGATTTTAATAATTTTCCTAAATAGGTCCTTGGCCCAGGACCAAAGCAAGCCGTTTTTTGTTGCGATGCGTAGTTCACGCAATATCACATTTGTCCACCTTTCGTGAAACACCCTGTATATATATATATATATATATATATATTGTAACGGACAAGGAAAAGGAAGACAAAAAGAAGAAAAAGAAGAGGTCGTGTGGAGAACTGCGGACTGAATTCTGGGTTGCCCGTTTAGCCCATGAGCTGAGACTCCCGCAACATTTGGTGGCAGCGGTGGTATTACGAAATGGCAACCAAATCGGAGGCAAGTGGCGTGATCTCAACATCCGCGGCGATGCAAATCACGGAGCGATTAGCAAATCTGCTCGCCGAAAGGAGTGCTACGGACATTGTGAACCTGCTTGGAACCCTCGATGATTGCCTCGCAACCCGTCTGTCTCTGCTGGAAACTGCGGTCAAACGTCAGGTTGCCGATGTAGGGCAACGCCTCAATGATGGCCTTTCGTCCATGGAATTTCGGATTCGACTGCCTGTGCACCACGGACTGCCACTCAAACTGCCGACATTCGATGGCCAGTCGTCTTGGCAAGCCTTCATCATCCAATTCCAAACGGTTGCAGACTTTTACGGGTTCGACTCAACGTCCAGAGCTCGTGCAACGGTGGCCCAGTTGAGGGGGAACGCTGCTGAATGTTTGGAGAGCATGTCTGCAACAAGTCGTTCCTCATATCAGCTACTCATAGAAGCCCTAAAGTCCCGCTTTGGTGATGAACATCTCCAGCAATTTTACCTGACTGCTTGAAGCAACACCGCCGAGGCACGGACACACTCCAGGAGCTAGCTGACGTAATCCAGCGGATGGCGAGAAGAGCGCTCGTCGGATGTACGGAAGTCGACGTGGAGCAGATAGCAACCACTGCTTTCATCGACGCAATCGAAGACACCGACATTCAGCTTCTTGTGCGGCTCGCCCACCCAACCACGACTCGTGCAGCACTGGCTCGCGCACTCGAAGTTCAAGCAGCCAACAAAGCAATGGACATGGTGTCGACATCTGGAATCGAGCTTCCGGGGCTGGCTCAACGATCTTCACCGCTACGTTCAAGTAAACATCGTTGCTTCACGTGTGGTTACATTGGGCACTTAGCTCGATCCTGCCCAAATCACTTGGCCCCGTGTAAAACGCAACCTATACCAACGCCAAACGTTTCAAGTGACAGTGAGCATGGCAATGTTGAGTCTCATGTAGTGCATCATGTTCCTCTGGTGACAACGCCACTGCGCACCTCACCAACGCCATGTCTTTCAGTTCATATTCATGAGTTGGGACAACATGTGAATGCTATCGTGGACACCGGAGCTGCAGTAAGTCTAATTGATTATGCATTACTGCAATCAGCGAAGTGTACCACGCCCAAAACACTTCCTGGTACCGTCTGTCTTATATCAGCCGACGGTTCTACAATCGAACAAGAAGGGCAGATCTCGTTGACTGTAGAAACCTTAGGAACAACAGTCAACCTCCCCTTTGTAATTGTGCGCAAGTTACAATGGTCAATGATACTCGGCCGTGACTGGGTGTTCAAACGTCCAGCTCTCTTTATCGTTTCGAGGAGGTGAACATTGTTTGTGAGCCCTACCAACTTTGAGTATTGACGATCAGTCCAGTTGATCTGCGACAGAGTTGCCCCAAGGAGATAGCGGGGGAAGCAAAGAAGCAACTTCCTGGAATTTTGAGAGCTTATTCGATGGATTTGTCCTAGCGTGGTCCAGCTTGAAAAACCCGACGAAGACCACTGCAGCCCAAGTATGTTATACCGTCGCAACTGCTACGAAATTTGTGTCTACACTAATGGCACCGATGGTCAATCGAAAACCACAGAAGGTGTTCCGTATGGTTGCAGCATCGGACATTGTTGTACCTAAGTTATCTGCAGTTTGGGCTACAGCAATAATTCCAGGTTCAATGACGTCAAGAGATATCCTAGTTGAATCACTGCTAAAATCTCGTCATTGGTTTGAGTTTGCTATACCTCGCTGCCTTGTTTCCTGCGAGAAGGGGAGTTTGAGGCTTCCAGTTTTAAACCTGACGAATGGTGACCTGCTCCTGAAATCCGGTGAAGACTTCGGACCTGTGACATTTGCCCTCTCACATGCCACTGTCGCGACAATTAGTGCGGCACCAACGATGTCTTTCTCGCAAGATTGTCTTGAAAAAGCTAGTGATCTTCCATGGTCAGAGTTTAATTTCGGCAACAACATAACAGAACAACAAAAGGCACAGATACAAGAACTGCTCTTGGACTTTCGGCAGTGCATTGCTATTACACCAGAAGAGCTAGGGTGCACACCACTTGTGCGCCACACCATCAGTACTGGTGATCACGCTCCACTACATCACAATCCAAGACGTGTTTTGATGAGAGAACGAGAGCAGATAAACCGCCAGGTAGACGACATACTTCAAAGGGACATTATAACTGGCTCCAACAGTCCTTGGTCGTAGCCAGTTGTCCTGGTTAGGAAAAAAGACGGCTCTACAAGATTCTGCGTGGACTACCGGAAACTTAACAGCATAACAAAACCAGACGTGTATCCTTTGCCACGACTTGACGATGCCCTTGATCACCTTCATGGTGCCAGCTACTTTACTACTCTGGATCTCATGTCCCGATATTGGCAAGTGGAGCTGGAGCCGAAAGATTCCGAAAAAACTGCCTTTGTAACTCCTGACGGATTGTTCCAGTTTAACCATCTTCCATTCGGACTCTGCAATGCACCTGCGACCTTCCAACGCCTCATGGATAGTGTGCTTGAACACCTGAAATGGACGATGGCGTTAGTTTATCTTGATGATGTCATTGTATACGCTGACACCTTTGAAGAACACCAGCACCGTCTGCGTCTAGTGCTGAATGCCCTCACCAATGCGCATCTCCGTCTGAAACCATCGAAATGCTTCTTCGGATGCGACACAGTCATTTACTTAGGGCATTTTGTCAGCAAAGAGGGTATTCGCCCGGATCCAACCAAGCTGGCAGCGCTAGCGAATATTCCTGAGCCCACTACCACGAAGCAGTTGAAAAGCTTTTTAGGCTTTGCGTCCTATTTTCATCGATTTGTAAGAAACTTCGCTCTCAGAGCTGCTCCACTGACTGAGCTTCTTAAAAAAAGACACCAAGTGGCGTTGGTGCGCAAAAGAACAAGCTTCTTTTGCTGATATCAAAAGAGCACCTCTTGAACCACCAACCCTGGCTCATTTTTCAGAAGAAGCACCGACGTTCATTCCCACTGATGCCAGTGGCGAAGGGCTTGGCGCTGTTCTTCTCCAGAGGGACAGTGCAGGAGTAGAACATCCCGTCATACACGCAAGCCGCAAACTCAGCGAACCAGAAAGTCGATGTCATTCTTCAGAACTCGAGTGCCTCGCTGTTGTTTGGGCAGTGGAAAAGTTCCGTCCATACATCTACGGAAAGCATTTTACAGTCGTAACAGATAACTCTGCTCTCCGTTGGCTTCAGTCAAAAAACAATCTAACTCCGAAATTGACTCGGTGGGCAATGAAACTGCAAGAGTTGGACTTCTCGGTCGTTCATAGAAGTGGGAAAGAGCACCAAGACGCCGACTTCCTCTCACGGCACCCCATCGAAGACGCCAGAGTTGCTCCTGTACTCGCAGTCTTAGATTTGCAGTCAGCGCAAGCAGAGGAATGTGACACATTCAACATAATCCAGTTGCTTTCTGACGAAGTGAACGCGAGACCGCGACTTTCAGAACGTCGCTTACGGCGTCTACGAGCGTACTACCAGCTTCGGGACGGTCTGCTGTGTCATCGAGCACATCCCTCAGGAGCGTGGCTCCCCGTAGTTCCCCCCAAAATGCGTTGGAACGTTCTTGAGATGTGCCATGATGCTCCAACTGCGGGTCATCTCGGGCAACACCGGACGCTCGACAAAGTCGCCAAGAGATTTCGGTGGCCGCACCTCAGGACGGATGTCCGACAGTACGTCGTGTCTTGCGCAACATGCGAACTGCGGAAAACACCACCACACCCGGCGAAGACCGAGCTACAGCTAATACCACCTCCAGGCAGCCCGTTTGAGGTAGTTGGAATTGATCACCTGGGGCCGTTTCCAAACTCTGATGATGGAAACAGGTACGTCATTGTCGCAACGGAGTACCCGACGAAGTGGGTCGAAGTGGAGGCAGTCCCCAATACTACAGCCGTGCATCTCGTCACCTTCGTCAACAAACACCTTGTATTGAGGCATGGTACACCCCGCCTGATAATATCTGACAGGGGAACGTCATTTATGTCCCGTACTTTCGGTTGTGCTTTGCGAGATTACGGAATTGAACATGCGGCCGCTTCACCATACCATCCTCAAACGAATGGCCTAGTAGAGCGTACCAACCGCAGCATTGGAGATATATTAGCTGCGTTCGTCAATAAATCTCACAAGAACTGGGACATGTTCATTGGTACAGCGGCGTTCGCTTTAAACACTTCACAACAGGAAGTGACCGCCAAATCACCATTTGAGCTTGTTTACGGAAGACTCCCGACGCTTCCGCTGGAATCATCGATGGGCGCTGCGTGGACTCGTCGGGCGCGAGAGTATGAAGAGAACTTCGCTGAACGACTGAGTGAAGCCAGAAAACTGGCTCGGCTGGCAATTCTAAATAAGCAATCAAAGTTGGCCGAACGTCACAACAGAGACACCTCATTGCCGTCGTTTTCACCAGGTGATGTGGTGCTTCTTCGAAGGCACCTAAGACGTTCACAGCACTCGGAAAAGCTTTTGCCCAGATACTGCGGACCTTTCAAGATCAGCAGGCAACTTGGACTCGTAACGTACCGTCTCGAAAACCTTGACACCCTGCCTCAGCGTGGGCGACGCCGCACTTTGACAGCCCATTCAAGCCATCTGAAACTTTATGTCACACGTGGTGACTATCTTAGCATCGTCCGGGACGGACTTACAAACAGGGAGGGTCGAGTGTAACGGACAAGGAAAAGGAAGACGAAGGGGAAGAAAAACAAGAGGTCGTGTGGAGAACTGGGGACTGAATTCTGGGTTGCCCGTTTATATTTGGTACGCTAGTTTGAAAGTCACGTGACCATAAGAAAGAAAGTGAGCGCGCCTCAAGCCGCCAATTTTCGCCAGGTGGTTTTCGGCGGGAAAAAAAAACACACAAATTTATTGCCGCTAATTGTGTTCTGGGTGGTTGGACATTCATAAGCCATGCACAAATAAAAAAAAATCGGCGAGCATAAATACTCGGTCATAGTCCCTTTTAAGTAACCTTGCCGCCATGTGTCAACAAAATGCTTCCAAATCAACTTGCGCAGTGGTCAGTGAGGCCAGGAATATTGAAGTTGGGTGGAGCTGTATCGGTACGATTAATACGTCTGACAAGGGTGTGCCAAGACACGCATATAAAACTGATAATAAACTCGTGCCGGCAGTGGCCGAGTCGAAGCACTGCTATCACCAGCTTGGGTCTTCGCTAAGGACTCCCGCTCCCTGAGCCGTTAAATAATGTCAGAAGTGGTCTTTTAGACAAGTTACTCTTCCGTCGCAGCCGTACAGTCATGGAAGGACTGCCACCGCCCGACCGGACCGTCCTCTCCAGGAACACTGCCAAAAACTGGCGTAAGTTTCGACAACGTCTTGACCTATACCTTGAAGCCAATGACTAAAAAAAGGGAGGCAACATGTAAGCAGAAGGCGGCGATACTTCTACATGTTGCGGGGCCAGATGAAATTGATGCAACTGTTGAGCACCTTCGGATGCTTGAAAGATGAACGAGAAGACTTCGACACGCTTCTTGCGACGTTTGAGAGCTACTAACAATGCTTAAGGCTCGTTCACACAGTTGCGTTAGAGTGTGACTGCAACAACTGGCGCCTTGTTAAGACTGCTTGCGTCGAGCTGTTTCTATGGCGACCCTTGCGACGAGCCAATGGGGAGGCGCTCTGCAGAACGTCGCAACGAAGCGCAACGCAGTCGACGTAACTCTCTGAACGAGCCTTTACGAACGCTACGTGTTCAGGAAGCGCGTTTAGATTGAAGGCAAATCTTTCGGAAGGTTTTTAAAAGAATTGCAGGTGAAGGCACAGCCCTGCAACTTTGGCTCACCACGGGATTCGACCAAGTCGTTTACGGCACTGCAGACGGCGAACTACGAGAGCGGTTACCGAGGAAAGACCCGTTAACCATGGAAACAGCTATAAAGTTAGCCCAGTCTGCGGAAATGGCAGCAAACCAATGAAGAATGTCGGACGCCTCAGAGAATGCGGTCGAAGCGGTGAGTCAAGACAAAGCATCAACGATAAACAAGCGGCCGGTGCAACAGGCACTATGAACCAAGAAAATGTCCTGCGTACAATCACCAGTGCCGAAAGTGTGAAAAAAAAAAATCACAGCAGGCTGCAAGGCGAAGAGGGCAGTTGATGGCGTTTGTAAAGAAACGGAAAGCGCATCAGACTTCGATGATCTTGAGGTTTGGAAGTTACAAACAAGACAAGAGGACCGGAATGGCTGATTGAAGCGAACGTTGGCGATAAGAAGCTGAAGCTGAAAGTAGACACAGGTTCCCAAGTTAATCTACTTTCCCTCAGCCGGTTGAACAGCTACCGATACCAGTTCAAGGTCGAAGAGAGAAAGCGGTTTTACAAAGCTGCAGTGGCGATGTTATCGGCCACGGCGGCATGATTGTTCTGCCCGTGACTGATCAAGATCAGACGGTCGACGTCATGTTCTTCGTTTCGTAGTGAAAAAAAAAAAAAAGTACGCGTTGCTGGCGCTCGCCACATGCGAAGAGTTTGGTCTTGTGCAACAAATTGCCATGAGTCTGCAGTAACATCGAACGTTCCGATAAAATCTGTAGATCTTGAGGAGCGCATCATAAAATACTTCCCAGAACTGTTTGGAGCTCTGGGATGCTTCTCGAAGGCCTACAGAATCTTCCTTCAGGAAGGAGCCCGTCCGGTTGTTCAGACTCCACGCCAGGTACCCCATCCTCTAAAGTAACAGTTGAAGGAAGAACTTCATATGATGTCAAAGGCAGGCATCATCGCAAACGTTGACGAACCAACTGAATGGGTGAGTTCCTTGTTTCTTGTTCACAAGAAGAGTGGTCGCCTAAGAATCTGCATGGACCCTCACAACCTCAATGAATGCATAAAACGCGAAACATTTTGACATGCCCAAGCATGAATAAATAATCAAACTGACAAATGCGCGAGTGTTCTCAAAACTAGACGCAAATTCTGGTTTCTACCAGATTCCGCTCGACAGCGACAGTTCTCGCATATGCACGTTCAGCACCCTTTTTGCGCGCTACCGCTTTCTGTGAATGCCATTTGGTTTTGCCTTCAGCACCCGAAGTAATAAAAAAAAAAAAAAAAAAAAAACACAACGCCTTAAGTTTTTTTGACGGCTTTCCGGGCGTTGGAGTCTACGTAGACGATGTGCTGGTGTGTAACTTGAACTATGCAGAGTGTGAGGGGCGCTTGCGAACAGCTTTGTGTGCCGCTAAACGAAACGGAATCACCCTAAATCACTCAAAATGTGAAATGCTGGGGAAATTGTTTTTCTTACGACAGGACCAGCAGGAAACGCCTTCAGCCTTCTTCCAACTCATTCGACAGAGTATTGCAGATACCAGAGTATACGACCAAGCAAGGGCTCCAGCGTGTCCTTTGCCTGGTCACGTATTTCGGAAAATACCTTCCGCATTTTGCGAAGAAGACAGCCCTGCTTCGACAGTTGCTGGAGTATGACCGCGACTTCATATGTGGATATGAACACACCAAGGAGTTGGACGGCTTCAAAGCGGCCCTCACCAACTCTCCTGTCTTGGTAGTATACGACCCTAGCAAGGATACGAAGGTCTCTACAGACACCTCAAGGTATGGCCCCGGCGCAACCCTTTTTCAGAAGCATATGGCCCAGAATGGCGTCGTGCGGCGTACAGTTCAAGACGCTAAACTGAGTGTGAAACTACATTTTCTCAGATTGAGAAAGAGACGCCTCGGACTGTTTACGGCTATAAAAAAATTCACGACTTTATTTACGGCCGAGAGGTGATTGTCGAGACCAGTGGTTCTCAACTGGGGGTCCGCGGACCCTTTGGGGTCCGCGAAGGCATTGTAGGGGTCCGCGAAGCCCTGCCTCATCAGTCAAGCCCGGCATAAAAGTTGTCTTTTTTCAGGTCGAGAAGGAATGTTTCAGTTTTCGGGAGAGGTTTCTCGTTTATATGTCAATAAGAGAGGTTTACTTCACACTAGCCCTTAGTTATATCCATTTATTAAATCATTCTTATATTTAACCTATACCTTTCCTCTCCTCTCACCACGAACGGGGTCCTCCAATATTTCCGCCGATCCACAAGGGGTCCGCGAAACATCGATGGTTGAGAACCACTGGTCGAGACTATGATTAACTTCACACTGCGATAAAAAAAACTGTTTGGATGACATGCCTCTCAGATTATAATGCCTTTTTTGCGACTCAAGAAGTGCGACTACCACTTCAGCTATGTAACTGAAAAACTTATTTTTATGTCCTGCATAACATGTCAAAAGAAGACGGACCTTGTCTTCTGCCCATAATCGGATAGTGTGCGTGCCAGCGCATGCTCGACATCCGGTGACGCCGCCATCAATATCGGCAGTTGTGAGCGACCGGAGTAAAGCTACTCGTTGTGTGTTGAGTAATCGGACTCCTGATTACTTCACACTTAACATTTATTGTTTTAGCAGACATGCTGTACAGAGCACCAAGCCCCCGCAGCCAGACGGCGCAAGACGACAACGACGACATCGAAGTGCACGCTGTCTCAGTTCGTTCCAGGATGGTAAATGATAGAACAACCATGAATCTAATGGAAGAGACTGCAAGCGATCTTGCTCTGTCAAGTGCCATAGAAGCTTTTATAGACCATCAACCACTCATAGGCCAGTACAAGCTTGGAGCTCTTGGTCGTGGATGGTTTGCTATGTAGAGAAACTAAAAGGATGATACAGAAAACACTACGAGCCGAAATGCTAAGAAAGCTGCACGCGGGCCACTTGGGGATATACAAAATAAAAGCAAAAGCTTGTCACTTAATGTTTTGGCCAGGAATTTCGCAAGATATCAAAGAAATGATTGAGTATGCGAAAGCTGCAATGTTCACTCTTGCGCCCTGGCAGAAGAGCAACTTTTGGTGAGACCACCTCCGGGTTCTCTATGGAAAAGGGAGGGAGCAGCCTTGAATACGCAAGAAAAATGTTTCTTGTCGTCTATGATGTCCACTCTAATTACCCTAAAGTGAAAGAATAAAAGTGCACTACAGCAACGATGGTAATCTCAAAACGTTCATCCATATTTGCTAGACATGGTATATCACATGAAGTCTTGATTGATAAGAGACCCCAGTTCAGCTCAAAAACATTTGCGACATTTGCAGCTGATTGTGACTTCAGACATGTTACTTCAGGTCCTATCTTTCCTCATACAAATGGGCTTGCCGAGAACGGAGTGCAAATAGTTAAATGTAATCTGAAGAAGACTTGTTCTGCAGGAAGATACTTTTTTAAATGTTTACCGAACTTGAGAATTTCGCCCCTCGAGTGCGAACGGAATCTAAGTGAGCTGCTAATGGGATGACACCTGTGCTGCGGTCTGCCTGACTTCACCATACTAACAGCTGTCACATCTACGAAGTGGCCGCAACGTCGCACCACCGGAGGATCGCTACCGTGTCTTCGCCCAGGAGACGTCGTTTGCTTGGAAACCAGAAGAGGGTGGGCGACAAACACCACAGTTCAGAGGAAAGTTGCATTACCATCCTACAGAGTCGTCACGGATGATAGCACGGTGTACCGCGGGAACAGATAACACTTGCGGGCGACTCCAGAAGCCTTCCACATGAACTGTCCTCCTGAAGATTGGGCTACACCGCACGCCCCACAAGAACCCACTGTGGACATGTCGGTGACGGACACCTTAGCCAGAGCCTCGAAGGACTCTGAGCCAAAAGTACAATCTCCTCAAGACCACGGCGGTGCTGTGCCACCACCGCCGTCCAACGCGGGCGTCAGCGCTCCAGTCAACTCTGGTGTACCTGGATCAACAGCTGTTGGTTTTTTTACTCGAAGGTGTCGCGCCCCACAGATACTCTTCTATGATTCTGTTTTTAAACAACAGTTTGAATTGCGTTACTAGTACCATTGTTGAAAGAAAGGAAGGTGTATCGGTATGATTCATGCGTCTGGCAGCGGTGTGCCCAGACGCGCCTATAAAACTGATAATAGACCGGCGCGCGGCAGTAGTCGAGCCGAAGCACTGGTATCACAAGCGTTGCCCTTCACTAAAGGTCCACGCTTCCTGAGCCATTACAAATAGACACTCGACCATCGCTCCTCGACGGAGTGTTTCTAAAGAAATCAGAAAGCCAATACTTCTAAGTGCTTAAAAAAAAGCGTACATAGAGGGAGCATTTGTAGCGCTAAATGCGAAATTGCTGAAGCGCGCTTAATCGTAATGATAAGCCTATTTTTGGTGCTTTAGTGAAGGTACACATAAAGGCTTTTGGAAGTTACGTCCCCTCCATGTTCTATTTTTGTTGTACCAAGAAGGTTACCCACACGCGTCAATTGTTCTTGCTTTCGACTGTGCGAGGGTTGGTAGTAGAATTAACCAAGGTATTCAAAATGAAAATAACTTGACTTTGACAGAGTTTTCGTGCGCTGAGAGACCATTTTTAGGATTATCGTAGTCCCATGAAGCAAGCTGTTCGTGTGATAATTGCATATGCATGTTGTGCTAATAATTATTTTAGTCAAAATTAGCACACTTTCTTAGTGTACTTGATGGTAGGCACCTGAATGTATATTCTCAAGTTCTTTTTGTTTTACGAAGGCTAGTGCAATGGATTAGAGTACTTGAGGCCTGAACCTAGGCGCACGACAGTAGCACTTATTTAAAAGGCTTTATTCTTGTTCTCCCTTCAGTACTCAATGAGCCAATCATACGCGGCGGAGGTCTATTGAGTTTTAATGCATGTATGCATAGAATTCAAAATACACCGAAATTGGGATATTTCGGTCTGATTAACATAGCGAGTGAAATCTGCACGAAAAGGTTCTTTGCCTCCGCCAGGCGTCATGAAACCAAGTCTTTCCTTTTTCCCGATCCATATCGTTGTAGTGGGGAACTTAACGTTGCGGTTAACGCGCACCACCTGTATAAAGCGCACTTTCCGCAATATAAAAAAAATTGAGGAAAGTTAACAATAAAGTTTTTTCATCTTCCACAGCTGAGCCTCTCATGACTGTCTGTTACCGTGCGTCGGGAAGTATCTTTGTTACTTTTCCATCGCGCCATCCTACGCCCTTCCTACCATCTTACGCCTTTCCACGCGTCTTCTGCTTCTAAGCTCGAAAGGAGATTCCTAGTGGAGTGGGTGATCTTACGAGCTGCTGCACTTGGTGTATCGCGTAAAAGCTTTTTTATTTTTAGATTTTTGTTTGGGCTTTGGTCGTTACGTTTGACGTAGCGAACCGGCAACAAGAAATGAAATGGAAGCTGTCAATAGAAGCTGCGCGGAAACGGCGGCGGTCGCAAGAGGTGCGGGCTCGCTTATTTGTGGACTTTCTGTCCTGGTGACAGCGTCGCGTATCCGGCCGGAGTGTGATTGCGATGCGGCATCCGAACCACAAAGCTCGATGCTCTTCGGCGTCTCAAATCACTACCGCCATCGAGTCTTCAACGGAAAAGTTTTTTTTATTATTATTTAGAAGTAAAACACATATGGCGGCCCCATTTCTTGCCCGTCGGTTTATAGCGTATTTAAACAATACCGATGCGATTGTGATTAATTTACACTTATTAGTCAAATCATGCTAACTGTTTGCCCGAAACATTTTTTATGGTATTATCGAAGCACTGCACGCTATTTCCTTTGTAGAATTGAATTGTTCCTTGAAAGATTAAATGCCACAGTGCCTCTCGCACTATTTTGCGGTTAAGAGTTTTTTTTTTAGATGTATATGTTGTTGTTAACGTGCTGTATAGATTGCTTGTCGTATACGAGGCGTTGTGGGAGTGTGGTGTAGGCGGCGTGCAAGACACATTCAAGCACAACACCAGAATTGTCTGTTGCGTGAGTGCTCGGCATCAGGTATGACACTCTACTCAATGGCAGCGCTTTTGTCGCAAATGTTTTTTTTAGTTGTTGAATTATCGCATGAGAAACAATACTGCGTTTAACTTTGATAGTCAAAGTTGGCGTTCCTGTATTCTTTTACATAAATGCATTCCCAGCTGCCTACTTTAAACTGTCCTAGACTCGCACTGCGCCGTGGGCGCTAGCCTTCCTTCGCCACCATCAATCAGTGTGACAGGTTGAGGACTATCGACTATAGTTTGACTTCTGAACCATATTCAAGGGTGTGCGTTGATAGCTAAAACAAAGTTTAAAAGTAACACATTCATTTCTATGTCGCTTACGGGTCATGACCTACCCGCACCTATAGTGTGGAAGGGCGGTTAACTCTTTGCCGCGGTTAAAGCTAACCGGTTTCAAGCAAACGAGCCCTGATGGTTAAAGGTTTACTTTCCAAATTTCTCCTAAGCAGGTGGATGTCTACCGAAAGGTTCACTTTTAGGAATCTCGATTGGTAGTTTTGCAAGGAAGCCGGTTCTACCCCACAAATATGACTGTAGGCACGCTAGAAAATGATCAGGGCCGCACAGACGTATTGCCAGGCATCTAAGTTCCAGAATTATTTGCTTCGAAGCTGTGTGACGAGATATGTGCAGGCAAACTATTGCAAAATTGTCCGAGGAAAAAAAATATAATTTACAACAATTTATGCGCGGTTGTTAGGGTGAAATGACAAAGCGATGTCTTTTTTTGGTAGCCTAGCCACTACAGAAAAACGTAACGTATACACCAGACCGGTGCCCGTTTCTTGAAAAATGTACTGGATTCGAATTACAAATTACCGAACCTCAAATGTAGCGGAACATGGTTACAAAATACTTTTGCTGATAAGTTATGGATTACTTTACTCGTTACATTATAACTTACTTTCACGTTACTTTTCCCGTACACTTATCAAGAAAAAAATATAATCAATATTGATGCTCTCAAAAATGTTCTGCAATAATACTTTTAATTCCTCATACGCCCGAATTATATCCTTGTAAAACTAAAATATTGTATTTAAGAGAAAGAATGTAGGTGCACTCCGTCCACCTGTAAGCTGACGAGGCCGCGAAAGCTGCGACCACACCAGCCATCCCACTAGCTTACGACAACCGGAAATTATCTCTGGAATTCTCCTGACAAAGCTAGCGGTGCGCATGCTCAGTAGCAGCATCTAGCTCTGCTAGGGGATTTTGAGGTAAGGAACAGATATACGAAAGCTCCCTTTTGAAGCGGGACTTTCAAGCGTGAACGCAACGTCTCAAAGCTGCGGTTTCGTGCGTGCAGCTTTGACGTATACTGTCAACTTATGCATGAACGGAGTCTATTTGCATGCAGTGCTAAACAATGCATGGGCGTGAGCGCTCGTTTTTGAGCTTTGGTCGCACACATATATTGCTACAGTTGAGTTACGTTACTTTTTAAGTTAGGTTACTCACGTTACTTTTAAGAAGAGTAACGGATAATTAATTGAATCCGTTACCAATATATTGTAACGAAATTGCATTACGAATTACTGCCGCAAAAAGTAACGTCGCAATTACAAAATTACTTGAAAAAGTAACGGATTACTTCCCAAGTGTGGTATACACCCACGGTATTTCTATACTGTCCGTTGAATACAAATTGAAGCCTTTATGTACGGTTTCTGTCTTGACTGAGACAAACTGAAGCCTTTGAGCACTCAGAAACAGATGTTTTCCTATGTGCACTAAAATAAACCTGAAAGCATAGTTTTCTTTACGTTGCTCGCGATTAATGCCTATACCTGTGTGACTAAGTTTTATATTATGTTTACGCTTTTTAAATTGGCGAAATGAGGCGGTATATAAGAGCGCATCCTTGCATTAAACGTTTCATAAAGAGATTCTGCTAAACTATGAACCGACACGCGGCGCGGCTCTGTTTACCAACCCGTGCCGGAAGGCCGCGCATGTGCAGAAGCTATGTGGGCGGAAGCGGACAGGCTTTCCGTGTTTTTGCCATTGCGTTGTGTGGCGTGCTCTCGTTGTTGACGTTGTAGGAACGCTTCTAGATTTATCTGTGCGTCGTATTTCCTGCCAACCCATGTCGCATGTTATGTCCGACTATTTGAGCTCGCTACCCGAGCCTGAACGACAGCGGTATCGAGACAAACATTGCATGGATGGCGTTGCCTCCGACGAACCTTACGCCGTAAAAAAGGCCTGCTGGAGTCCGACGTGAAGTTTTTGCCAGTGACTTCGATGGCTCACGTTGTCGTTTATTTAGTTTTTTCGCCAAGTGAGTTCGCGGCCGATACGGTGTAGGCGTGCAAATCTCTCGAGGCCTACGATTACTTCGAGCCGGTTTCCGCGCTGCCGGCGGGAGCAGCAGACTGTGGGTCTGCGGAAGTGTATTGATTAATTGATTAAGTACACACAGCGTCCTACGAGTCAATGTATTATATTTTTCTTACCCTCATGACTACAAGGCACGACAAGCGGTAACGCTTTGTCCATTTTGCCGCCGATCTTCCGCTTGGTAGCATGGGCGTACTGAGCCACCAACGAGCGCTTGGCCGGTGCTTTGTGCGCGAACACCGCGGGAACAAAATCTGAGTGGTCTCGATCAGACGATGCTTTCCCTGCACATAAGCAATCCTCGGGACGGAGATTTAAATGGAAGCCCCACCTGCCTTCAAAAAAGTGCTTGCCGCACAAATGGTCGTCCTCGCGAGGCGACCATTCTTTTCGATCCACTGATATTATCCAACTTCTGCACCTTTCAGAGTCCGCCGGGAACTTCTGGAAACTCACTCCACTACTTTCGCTGTACCTTTCAGTGCGATTAATGGCTACACAGCTTTGCGGCATGCTTAAATGCTATGACGCCCATGCAAAACGTGCGCCCTTCTGCCCACACACCCGGCTCCGGCGCGATCGCAGCGCCACCGCAGCTCTGTGACGTCAAGCGCGCGTGTCGGTCTTTACAATTTGGATTTTGAACTACGCTGTGTCTAAAGATACGTCGGACATATTCCGATCCCAGAGTCTAAAGATGCGTCGGACGTACCCGGAACCGGGGTCTAAAGATACGTCGGACGTAGCCGGTGAAGGGCCACCGGTCCGTCGGACGCACCCGCTCCACGCTCGCGAGTCGCGCTTTCTGATACTTGCATTTACAACTAAGATAAAAAAAGTTCGAAGAATCAATACATCCAGTTCGAGTAGCCGCAAACCATCATCATCTCCCACAACAAAAAGTGTTACGATCACGAAGAGGGTGCATGTGCTTCGCACGTGTGACTAATACTCCCGTGGGAAAAATATTAATCTATATGTAGCAGACCTACAATAGGGTAGTCTAGTCTGGTATATATGGCTTGCAAGTGACGTCAAAGCAGTCCTCCTTGCTGGTGGTACAATGCACTGGAAGCTGAGCTGACTTGTTTCCAGTTTGTAGAATTAGTACAGCACCGGTTTTACATTTCCAGGGTCATTAATGGGAACAAAGCGAAAGCTGCTCTATAGTGCTCGTTCCTTGTCGGTTTTTTACGTCAGCAGGTGCATGTTGCATCATATAAGCGCAAAAATCAGTAGGCAGGAACCGTGACCCGCTGATCCTTTTTTCACGCACAGCGTGCTTTGCACGTCTGTACGAAACTTCGACCGCCAGTCCGCGTTTACATGAAGGAGACTCGCATAGAATTCAGTTGTCGCATTCAATGCGGTCATGTAAACGGCATAATGCCCTAAGGTAACGCATCGCATTCAAGTTACTAGACAGGTGGATCGAGACGAACGCGCATTCATTTAGCACATGTAAACAGAGGTCGCATCGCATTTTGGAACGGGGAGGATTTTGAGAAGGCTCTCACTACAGGAGCGAGTGAAAAGCTGAGAACATGGCGGCGGCCAATCTCGTCAGCGGCGCAGAGAACGGTCCCGTGTGGTCACCCGCAGTCTTCTCCCAAAAAGAAAAGCGAGCTTTTATTGCCATCATAACTAAGCGGAATATAGCTGAGCTGCTCGGTGAGGGTGGCCCCCGTCCAAGCCTTGCGAAATACAACTTGCGCGTTCGAGGTAGGCCCTAAGGCTTCGGCGCAAGCACGAACGATGCCGAGAGCTCCGAGCACTGCATGGTAGCGTAGAACGAGCAGGTCCTACCTAGGTGCCGTTTCCGGCTGCACCGGAGCCTTTCGGCCTCGGGGTTCGGTTGGCACGGTCGCGGTCGGCGAAGTTCGGCGAGACGAAGCGCGGTGGCGTCCTCAGAACGTTCGGAAACGATAGGGCGATCTATACGAAAACTCCATGATATCGCTCGCCAGGGCTTGCGCACACACGACGCCTATGGTCCAGAGTGGCCCGGCGGCCCCGCCCGGAGCCCAAAACGCTTGTGTTTTGATGTTTCTTCTGTCTCGTAACTTCTTACATAGCACCCAAGACAGCGGGCACAATCTTTATGCTCGCCGAAAACGTCGAAATGCCTTCACGTGCGATGCACCGGAAAACCTGGTGCGGCTGCCGCCGGAAAGGCAGCTTTAACTTTTAGCATTAGCACGGCGTGGCACCACCTTCGCGTAGAGCTTCCTGCGCATTCATGTAAACGTTGCCGCGTCGGCTTCATTCGAAGAACGATTGGAGTCGATGCGCTGAAGTCGCAGTCTTGTAAAAGCGGTTAGTGAAGGAAACGGCCGGAAGCGGCACACGGCGATTCATGTTTCGTGAGTTTCGAACTCTCGCACATTGCTCTCAAAACTCACGAAACGAAACTTCGACAGCCAGAGAACAAAACGGCACACGACGTTTTATGTCTCGTCAGTTTGGTACGACGTATCTTTAGACTCTGGGATCCGGGTACGTCCGACGTATCTTTAGACTTCGGGTTCCGGATACGTCCAACGTACCTTTAGACACACAGTTTAACCTATGCATAATCTAGGCAAAAACAAACACTTGTATTGCCTTGTTTATTACTTGTTCACGTTACAAGCAAACAACGTAGCCTAGAAACCCTACCAATACGCACTTGTATGGATACCTGAAGCTCGTCCCAAGTCTGAAAAGCAGAGAGGTCACTTCCATGTTAATTTGTTGAAGTATTGCACGCATATTCCAAAGCTTCCAGACCTGCAGCACCTCGGATACTTGAGAGGCACGCACCACTCAGGCCCGCTAGAAAACTGCGTTAAAAAATATACATGAATCATATGGTAAAGTCCCATACGTATTGCGGCGAGGCATTTTTTTTATTTTTTTGTTGCGTTTTTGGTATTTAAATTTGCAGACGGCGCCAGCCTGTATCCATGGTAGGTCAGCAGAAAACTTCCGAAAACGAAGCACACTTAATAGCCTGCTTTTCCAAAACTCAGCTCATCGGGTGGCTCAATCAACACTGGTTTATCTACATCCCATACAGCGCACATATTTTAACGCGATTGTGTTTAAGAGCTCGTGTCGCACAAAAGTTGATGTCGGTGGCGTTGTAACGGAAAAATCCTGATTGGTCGATAGAGTCATGACGTCACAGCCAAATGACCTCGCGCGGAAATATCAAACAACCCACAACGCTCGGGTGAAACGTGACGTCACGCGAGGAGAGAAAGTGATTACAGGACATGATATGTAATGCGAATTAAAGGTCGCCGCATGTCTCAAGTGATTTCACTTTATAAAGTAATTCAGGTGCCTTAAAGAAAACTTTGAAGAATTTTAGACGGGATTTGAAGCCACGGCCCTCCGGTTCCGAGCCAGACACGCTGCTGACTAGGCCAGGCAAGGCACTTTTTTTTTATTGAAAGGCCACGTAAGGCACGCTTGAACGGCTTGGGAACAAGCGGGAGTTTTATAGGTTTCGGTATCGCGTTGCACTCTTAAAGGCGAAGTTGAAGCGTGCTCCTGTAATTTTGTGTAGTACCACAAAAGCTCGATCTCAGCCTGAACCCATATCTCAGCAAACCTGAAAACACAGGGATGTTGTCTATTGCTGCAGAACAAAGACGACATGACGTGTTTTAATAGACAAGAAAACGAAGTTATTTATTGCAGGGACATCACACTTTGAACTGTGAACTTTATTAGAACACATTTGTGCCGAGGAAACCGTACACAAAGTTTGTAACTGGAAGCTTGACTAGGTCAGGTGTCCCTGCACATACAGAACACAATAAAAATAATATAAAACAAGAACTATATTACCTAGAAAAATAAGTGCACACCCTAACATTAGAGTATATGAAGGAGTGTAATATGGTTAAGACAGTCGAAAGGTTTCTGAAGTCAATAAAAAGTCCTAGCGCCAACTGTTTCTGTTCTATATTACGTAATATAAGCTTCTTTGGCTAGAATAGGGCGCATTCCTAAGGAAGCGTTTGTCTAAGAGCAGGAATGTAAATATACATAGGCGCAAGTGCACACATGCGCGACTAGAGATTTTTCACGCAGACAAGCAGTGAAGGACGCCGTGGAAAAAACCCCGGCGTGCTTTGGTGTTTAGGTGCAGATAACACTCGCGCACGGATATACGAAACTATGGGCTAAGGTGAGAACACTCTCAATGTTTATCGCCGTTTTCTCCTCGAAGCTTTTTGTGTTCTTTGGGGGACCGGCCATGATAATACCGCCTCATCGGAAACGGATCCAGAAACACTGCTGCTTCAAAAGCGCGACCGCAAGCAGCAAAGCAGGCGTCTTTGTTTATACCTTGTTTTTCCGTGTGTCTATCTCGCGGTTTACCTGAGACGGGGTGCCCCCTAAAAGCAGACCGGCGTCTTTATTTACCGTACCGTGGTACATATTTGTTTATGTTTGCCCTTGTTTGGTCTAACACGGGCGAGAATTTATAGTCACTACAAACCTAAAGTTGTGTGCTCTGTGACACTGGGGAACGGGCGAGCCATCGGTTTTTTTATCGTAAAGAGTCCGCCGACAGACCCAACACCGGCAGCCGACATATTTTGGGGTATCGATTTCTGCGCGAAGCGTGTGGTTGGATCCGAGTTCACACCGAGCGCTGACGTAGCACTTTTATCCAATATATTTGGACCCAAATATGCGCCCAATGGTGACGGAACACTAGCGTCCAATGTACTACGTTCAGATCGCATGCCCAAAATATGTGTACCTCTTTTAGTCGACCATATAACATTTTAATCCTAACAATTAATTCCTCGGCACAAAGAATGTTGGGCGTGTTTTGAGCTGTGCGGACGGTTTTTGAGCTTTCTCGTCGTACGTGCGATGACAGGTGTAACGCGATTTATCAGCGCGGAACTTTCGTTACCTAGCTCTGTTGCACTTATGTTATACCTGTACCTCCGTTACACGTGTTGCGATACCGTTGTACCTGTTGCACTTCCGTCACATACTTCCGTTACAGGCTTTCATTACATACCTCTGTTACAGTTTAGGGAACATTTTTATTAACCCCTATCCGTATACACATTCTGCGCATCATCAATTTGCAAGTGCCATATCTCCAGTTAGCTCTGATCGTGTTCATCCAAATCCAACAGGTGCGCATACGAACTTGAATATACGGATCGCACCGTAAACCCACCCCGTCCTTTTTTTTTTCTCTTTCTCTCTCTTAGAGAAAGAGAGAGAGAGAACCCTGAGATAAAGTTCCGCTTTTGCCGTAAATCTTTGGAACCTTCATCGCAAGCCCGATGTGTATGCGAAGCTGCGATTGCACGTGTCGAGAGAGTTCCAACCCCGAAACGCTATCATTTTCACTAATATCTTCCTCGTTCCCAACGGCGTGGTGATCGTGCAAAAGATTGACTGTACTTTGGCCATACCTAACAAAATTTTCATATGTCGAATGCTTTTTTTAGGTCGGTAAATCAATGTAGACTCGTTTATGTACTCATGCGACTACCGCGAGGACACAATTTCTTGTCGCTATGGTAACATTCGACACGTATTACACAATATGGTTATATATGTTATCGTGTCATATGTTTCATAATGTGAGCACATGTGACACATAGGGTCATGTTGGTTGTCACTACGCTATGATCACACGTAAGCCTCTAAATTTAGCTGATGACGTCACTTTCACGTCGCTTTTGAAGGCCGTATTTTTCCTACATACCTATTCTGTTCTGCGTAGAAACAATGTTAATATTACTCGCAAGATCCACTCTACTTTGCCTCAAGAGGCCAGAAAATCACGTTTTCAAGCACGCGCCGCTCAAGGCCAAAGCGGACGCGCCTGAGAAATAAAACTCAAAGAAAAGTACAGCAACGTAGATGCTTCGTCACGAAAGCAGTGAAGCCGGTGTTTATGCCGCGCTTGCGCAGTGGGGGGCATGATGTCACCGCCGGACTATAATGCTTTCGCATTCCTTTTTTCATGATTTGTGATGCTTGTTGATTTGTGTTTTCTTCCAATAAGTCAGTTCATAGTCAGTACTCTGTTTGTACACTCGTCTTCTTGTCCTCCGCGTTTTCGGCGCTGTTTTGCTTTTCTGTGAAACATGTACCACCATCTCGCCCAACTTTCCACCATTCTACCTCCTCTCCCCGCGTTTTCCTCCTTTCCATCGAGGGCGATTTTCCTCACCCTTCTTCCGCGCTACGCCGCCATTTTCGTGCGAGGCCAACAAAGGCGCGCGTAGGCGGGCGCCTATGCGTGCCAGGCCGTACTTGTTTGGTATTGCATACGGCGGACCATATACAGGGTGTTTCACGAAAGGTGGACAAATTCGATATTGCGAAAACTACGCATCGCACCAAAAAAAAAAAAAAAAAAGCTTGTGTCGTTTTGGTCGTAGGCCAGTGGCCTATTAAGGAAAATTATTAAATTTCGGGATAATTAAGTTGTTAAATATGTTCGCGTAATTATTTTTTTTTCAAAATTGAGTTTAAGGACAGGGTTTTATTTAGAGCCTTGCTGAGCATCATCGAAAACACTAAATCAACAAATTGCAGAATGATAGAACGCACGCGCGGTATTTTACGGCTCTCTCAAAGACCGCACAATTTCGACGGGTTTTTAAGTTTCGGTTTGCAATTGGAAGGCCTCCCTACCGAGAAGCGCTCAGATTGCAAACCAAAACTTAAAAACCCGTCAAAATTTTGCGATTTTTGAAAAGGCCGTAAAACACCGCGCTTACTTTCTATTGTTCTGAAATTTGTTGATTTAGTGTTTTTCGATGATGCTCAGCAAGATCCCAATTGAAACCAAGCCTTTAAACTCAATATTGAAAAAAAAAAAAAAAATTACGCGACAAAAATTAGCAAGTTAATTATCCAAAACTTTAATAATTTTTCTAAATAAGCCTGACCTACGAGCGAAATGACAAATGACTTCTTTTTTTTTTTTTTGGTGCGATGCGTAGTTTTTGCAATATCGAATTTGTCCGTCTTCGTGAAACACCCTGTATACATATATACAGGGTGTTTCACGAAGTGTATATACTGTATATATATACAGTATATATATACTGTATATATACAGTACATATATACAGTATATATATATATATACTGTATATATATATATATATATATATATATATATATATATATATATATATACATATATATATATATATATATATATTTAATTATAAAGGCAGTTTTGTTTTTTAAAGTGAAGAAGCTAGCGTTCGTGCACCTCTGTTGGAGTTCGAAAGAACGGAAAGATGACTCGATTGGCAAATGTAGTAACTAGAGCAGAGTTGGAGTCGCTCGGGTGTGAAGACAAACTTTTCCAATTACCCTAAACGCAAACAATTAAAAAAAAAGAAAAAAAAGATGTTAGTGTAGTCTTGAGTGTTTCGGAACATTGACATAGCCTGCAAACATATGTCGCGTTCACCCGTTTATTGCAGCAAGTGCTGAGAGCAGGCACGTGCACAATAGAATGCACCTCTTCCAACGTTTAAACGCAATCTTAGTGGATCGAAGGCAAGGACTGCGTTGCTAGCGGGAGCTCGTGCTGCGCTTTGAGCATGGATTAAACATAGCGCCCGCAAGGCCCGCAAATTTTTACTGTACGCTCTACTAAAACTTTCTATACTCTATCGGAGGAGTTGTGTGCAGCAAAAGCAAAGGCATAGGTACAAGCACATGACTTTCAGATTTGTTTTCCTTTCGGGAGTGCTCGTAAAAGGAAAGCAAATTTGAAAGCCACACTCTTGCCTCTGCTTGTGCCACTGCCATATTCAACTCAGATGGAGTACAGTATATTGAACGACGTACATTTGCAGACTCGGCATCACTCGAGTAAGGCAAATAAAAGACATCACAATGCGTGGAAACCCAGGACTTTTAGGTAATTTTTAGCATTACCGATCGTTTTGCCAAACCAGCAGTTTGGCTTACTTCGTACACATTTTAAACATCGAATACTACCTACAACTCTGCGCGTGCGTGCGGAGGAATATGCGACGTCTGCTATTTACTCGCCTCGTGCATTGAACTTCCCATCAAACACACTCATCTCCCACGGAGGAAGTGGAAACGTTTCTGACCGACCCAGTTTAGCCATTGTCTTCGTCGCTGAAGATCTTATTATCCCGTTGGGACGGTAAAAAACGGCTTTCATTAACGCTGTTCATACAATTCACAGCGCAGCAAGATGCCATCGCGTCGCCTCCAAAATTGTGGCACATAAAAAAACAAAAAAAAAACAAAACAACAAAACTTACGGCCGGGCCGTAGGCAATGGCGCCACCGCCATACCTCGCACGAAAATGGCACAAGTTCAGAGCAGACGACCGAATCGCGCGGGATCATGAGAAGGAAACGGTCACGTGTTGCGCCTAATTCAATTGAAGCGAGAGGTAAGAAATAATATACGTCATAATGAAAGCCTGGAAACAGCGCGAAAAAAAAAAAACGAAGGACAAGAACGAGAAGTGAACGAACACAACGCTAAACGAACACAACGCTAAAGGAACACAACGCCAGCGTTGTGTTCGTTCACTTCTCGTTCTTGTGTTTTGTTTTTTTCGCGCTGTTTCCAAGTGTTCAATTTGCACCAACTAGCCCAACTTCACTCCTTGTTGAAGGTAATAATGTTAGGATACTTTGGAAACGTCTATCGTTGGCTATGTTCAATTCTGAAATATGAGTAAAGCGCCTTTGCACCAATATAGACCGTCGTGCTACGTTATAAGTTATATATTACCTTCTGGGTATGGCGCAGGATTTACGTTTTTGAAGGCTTTGAACGCGAGTAGACCCAAGGAACAAACATAAAACCCGACAAAAACTGTCGTCTTATTTACGTCAGATTATTTTTAGAATGCGCCCAGGTACCACAGACGTACTCTGTACCAAGCAAACATAGACAGTACCTCGGGTGCTCGACCTCGCAAGAAATAACACGTAACAATGGATACACTCTGATTTCGAAGATGAAGAAATAAATTATAAAAATATTTCTAATTATTACACATAGGGCTTGCATCTTTTCGTGTTATTTTTCGTTCTAACTCTGCACAAAATTATTGTTAAAAAAGGACGAACAACCAGTCCCTAAATCAGGGGCCCAACGTTTCGAAGCCTGTTCGGCTTCTTCTTCAGGGGCGACTAGAGAGAAAAGGAGCGGCAATCTTCTTCAGGGGCGACTATGGAGGAAAGATTGCGGTTCCTTTCCTCCATAGTCGCCTTTGAAGAAGCCGAACAGGCTTCGAAGCATTGGTTCCTGATTTAGGGATTGGCTGGCCGTCCTATTTTAATAATTGTTTCAGCCGACCAGACAGACTTTTGTCTAATGTTTACTTTCAAAACTGCGCAAAATATATCGGTATTTATTTTTTGAACGATTTTGATAATATTAGGTATTTATTGTTCACACCGCCATGTGTTTACGGCAATTAAGAAAATATTTTGTGTGCAAGCGTCGGGGTTCGCACGCATTCCAATTATTTAAGCAAAGCATACGAAAGCAAGTATATTTTAAATAAAGATATTTAATTTTAAGTAAATATTCATGGCCAAAAAGGCATACCTACTTACTAAGGTTTCAGCTTGTTCTAGTACATGCGCATGTACAAAGCCATGTTCTCATCGGACAAGCGGCCGTGTTATTTTCTGTTCATTAGCCACAGCTGGGAGAAACTGTGTTCCATGTTAGCACTGAACACAGTAAAGCGCTAGTATCTTGAGAGCTGCCTCACGCAAAAAGGTTAAGTCAGGGCAGTAAGGTTTTTGAAAACGAAATTCCCTATGTGCTTTCTTGAATGGCGGAGCACTCGCACTTTGGAAATGTTTTGTCAACGTTAAACAAATTATGCTCTCCATTCGATGCCACCATGCAAAATAGTGCGTTGTACACGCAGAGGTCACCTGCAGAACCCGCAAACTCAGTGCTCCTCTCCTTCACCGAGTTCGCTTTAAAAGGTATGTAGATCATTAGCTTAATCACCGGCGCACTTTAGTTTTACCTCACGTGACAACAAGGTCGTCAGGACGTCTGCTGCCAAAGTAAGAGAGAATATTACGCTTGTAAACTTAAAGGGATCGTCCGGTCTAAACCGGAAGTACTTAAGTTTTGGCGCTCGTTAGGTGTAGGAAGACTTCATACAGACAAACGTCATTTTTATTTTGATATATAATGTTCGGATATTAATTAAACTAGTCATGAGCGTGTGTACGAAACTTCACCCCGAATTCCGCCAGTGTCAATGGCTGACATCCTGCCGTTACGCATGACGTAGCATCAGGGATGGGAACGGCGTTTTTGATGGCAGCTGTGAACGCTAGCCTTTGATTATGAGCTTTGATGAGTGGTTTGTATTTTGTTTCTATTTGTGTTCTATTTTAGGCTGTCCTATGTTCAAATACGTTTCTTTTCATGGCAAAAGCTCGCGACTTTATCGGGATATGACGCGAAAATGACCACGAGCTTCGAGCAACTGGTTGTGAGTTCATCGGATTGAGTTACCACACCTTTTTGAAGACGATTGCTGTTGCTGTCCATATTTGTTTTCGGTATCTGTAACCCAGCAGTGCATAAATAGTAAAGGTGATCCGCAATTTCAAGCTATTATATGCCTGGCAGGCTCAACGCTGCGACAGGTATCAGCGGACTATTGTATGACGATTCCGTGACTGCGAGTGCGACTGAGCCTTTGTCTCAGGATGTACGCTTATCTACATTTTATTTTTCTTCGCGTTTGTGACTGATACGGAGTTTGCCAACCAGTGATAGCCAGGGAGAGCTCGTCCTTCCAAGGTGGATGTCAATCGCGCGGCACTTGTGTGGTGTCAAACATCGCCAGCCCATCCAATGCATCCTGTGTTTTTTTCTTCACGGGGATGGCACTAGCGAGCTCTAAATTGTAGAGGGTGAATTCGTTGCGTTTTGGTTTTACAGATTTACCCATTAATAGTTTGTTTTTTAGGGACCGAAGTCTTCCAAACGTTTGAATTCGCACTGCACCTCTTCTCTGATATCCTCAAATTTTCCGCAGACGAGCAGACATTTACGGCTGGAGACCTTTTATGGCGTCCTCAGTCGCTTCGCTTCCGACTCTGTCGGCTATTGCAACGAAGGACTGGGGGCAAGGTGGTTGTTCTGCTATGCAGGAAATCGACTGTAAATTCATTGTGCACTGGTGTCTGTCTCAAAACATACTATTGTAAAATACTGATGCACATGACCCTGCTACTTTTGAAGCTTGATGTATCATTCTACCTTGTACTCCTCCATTTTTGCTCTGGAAGAAGCACCCATTTCCCAGCTTTCCAAGATAACCTCCAAGTTCTGGGTGGTTGCTTCATTGCAATTTTATGGTACATACATTGCAGCATTGCATTTTATCTCCAGTGTTGATAGAAAGATTCGTCCTGCAGAGAATGGCCAAAGACGCAGCCGAAGTCATCATGGTTTTCCCAGTTGCAACTTGTAGTCGAAAGAGGAAGCAGACAGCCTGCTCACTTCCGCACCAGTGTCAGAGAGAAATTGAAGACATGCAAGTGTGTCGCAGGCACAGAACAGGCGGCTGGCCGGGGGCACTTTCTACCATCACTGTTGAGCCTCCACATTTATCATTTATAAACAAGGAAGGGTGTTACATATGGCTTCGCCCCCCACTCTGCAATGGGACCACACTTCCACTGGTCACTGGAGTTGGAAGTGCGACGAGAGAACAAGGGAACAATATAGGTACTATATATTGTCTCAATCCGGCTGATCGGTCTTGGGAACATTGCAAGGTTGCGATGGATCTTCTACTCCATCGTTTCACTTACCATCACCCAACTGTGCGAGGCATTCGTGACTGCATGAACAGTGGGCACGGAACAATCAGCAGTTTGTTCTGCTAGCACCGCAAGGTGATTCAGCAGCATGTGTTCTGCAGTAGCAAGAATCATTCTCGGCCCTTCTAAAAGCTCTTGCCAAAAGAGCTCGCACTGAAATGTATCATTACCATTGGGAGTTCTGCAAGCCCAGCAGCTGACACATTTGTTGAAGGAGCTGCAGGGGTCGGTAGACCCAAGTTATTGTTCAGTCATTACCTGTCGGATTTGCGAGTGTCCCAATTGTGAGTCAGGAGGACAGGACTGACCTGGAATGAACTTGCTGTCCTGAGTGCTTTACTTTACACCGCTGCTGCAGTACGGGTGCATCACTCGCAACAAACGATTTCGGGTCTTAAGCCTTCACCGAGAGTTGTTGGAAGTGCATGCACGAATGATGGAACACTACACACCATCAGCAATGGAAACAGAAAAAAACAAGTGTGTAATTAGGACCACATACACTTGACTTGTGAGAATATTGGTATGTTACTCGAAACTAAAATAGTAGGCAAGTTTTCATTTCACTCTCGGTGCAAAAAATGTGATAAATAAATGCCTTAGTAGCTTTAATACTTTTTGTAATAATTATATTTCCTTCTAGAAAGCTTAGCTACACAGCGTACCGGGTATTTGTGAGCTGGGTGTGGGGCCACTGCGAAAACTCAAATCGCCACCGCTTGCCGGGTTGCATTCTGAGGAAAATACGAGAGGAGTTTCCGTCACCCTCTTATCAACTGTTTTCGTGGGAATAGGCAAGTCTTTGGAATGTGTCAGTACCTTTTTTTGTTGCAGATAGCTTGTCGAACATCTTTATCGGTCAAAAGTTTCAGTCCATTAAGACAAAGGTAAATACGGCCTGCAGGCTATAATCACTCACATGGCAAAAACTTGCTGTTGGAACATCCTGGTCCAAGCATTGCCTTTAACAATACATTGACTCCACACTAGAAAAGGTGCCATTGAGGACACTTGAATGCTCCTCCGTGAAGTTGCTAACCTGTCAGTTGCTATACAAACTAACATTATCAAAGTATAAAACACAACAAGATCAGAAAAAATGTGCAGATGCAAATAATAGTGCACATAACTCTTTTATTTAAACACAATAAATGAAATTTTCTACAAGGGCTTCAATAAAATACAATATTTGTCTCAAACTCAGTAGTGTAACGAGCATGTGGAGCAGATACTAAACGGGGAGGATGATCCAAAAGCCATGGGAACAGTCTGATATTATAAAAATATATCACATTCCAGAAGCTTTTTAAGAACAAAACAAGTAACTTTACTTTCTTGCAGCTTTATCCAAGAATTGCCATTTATGGAGAAACATATGACAACACTGCAAGTTAAACTGAAGAGGTTTTGACGTAACTTTTTTATGACCTTGATATGATCTATGTGCTTCTACAATCCAAAAAATTATTTCCCTAAGTGCCGAACTTCTATATAAAAGCACGTTCAAAGCCCATCCAGAGGGCATTTTTTATGCTCAATTAAGGTGTTGCTTAAGTGGGGCAAGAGAGGAATATCAGACTGCCCGGACACCCGCTTGGTACTAGCCAAAAACCCGCAACGTGTCGCGTAAAACGATTCTTAGAGGTCGCTTGAATGTGCGTATGCGATGCGACCTTGAAGAGTTGCCTTCCACGGTTGGTTGGTGGTTTTCCAGCTAGTACCAGGCCGGTGTAGCGGCACTCGGATAGTTTTCTCTTGCCCCACTTAAAGGGATACTTCAACGAAACTTGAAATACACCAGTCATGTTCAAAAATAGGTTGAATATGATCCACAATATCCGTAAATGACAATCGCACGTTTGTATTTTGAGCCTGGTGGCTGTATTTTTCGTTATAAACGGCCTACTCTGGCAAGGGCTAGGAGAACAGCCAGCGGAGACCACGTGACATCCAAAGCAATCGTGACGTAGTTCGTCTCGGGACGAGCAAAGCTACGGCGAGGCTGATGTCAAGAGGATGGCCTAGCCGTTCCAGCCACCGAAGCGGCTGCTTTTGTATGAATTTCGAGTGACGGGTTAATCTTCTATAGATCTTGTAGAGGGACAATAGCGATTTCTGGGTCATACAAAAGGGATTCTCGGGAAGAGACGAGTTCCTCCTTCCCCTCTTCTCTCGTCGTGGCCGGAGGCGAGACACTCACCGTCACCAGCTCTCAAGGTTCCTGACGGGTATTACAAACGAGGCGTTCGCGACATCCACCAGGTGCTCTTTGCTAATCGTTTAATTCGTTTTAAAATTCCTTTTCATGATTTTTTTAACAAGATATTGGTGTGTTCGATGTGATACTGCTCCTTTGAACACATCTAGACCAAAAAATAAGCGCAGAAATTTCGTTGTAGTATCCCCCTTTAAGTCGCACCTTAGTTGAGCGTAAAAAAACGTCCTCCACATGGGCTTTGAGCATGCTTCTTATATTGAACTTGGGCACTCAGAAAAATAATTGCTCGATTTCTAGAATTCTTGAAGCATGTAGGTCATATCAAGTAAAAAACCTCTTTAGTACCCCTTTAAAGGGAAGTTTTCACTTACAGTCTGCGATTACAAAAACATTTTCACACAACAGTACAAGATATCAATCAAAGCTCAGCAAAAAATATTGCCAGGGTAAAAATAATACTACAAACTATGGCAAAACCAAAACTACAACACTGAGTCGAACTGACGCGTCACAATACGGAAAGCCCAGTAGACTGGCATAACTGTCGTGAAGAAAAACCAACAAGAAACCTTTCCATGCAGCAATAACAAACACCTGATCAAAAGTTTCACAAGTCAATAGTACTGACACATGAAAGTTGAACAGCCTCAATGAGCTTGACATGGCCTGAAACAAAAAAAAATAAATCAAAGGCACGTTGCTGTATCTTGCAAATGAAGTGGCAGTGGTAACCATGGTGTTTCGCGACACAACATACATTCGCACCGTGCAAAGACAACTCTTAGCACTGAGTTTGAAGCGTGGACCACTTTTTGTTTGTATGATCTTTGAATTCACTAGACTATATTTTCACAATCATCACGCTCTACAACTCTAATGTCCACCAAAGTTCAACCTGATAGGCTGGTTCGTTGGATACAGGCCTATCTTAAAACCGCTCTCAATTCGTTGAATGTGATGGCTCTAAATCTGATGATCTACAGGTTTTGTCTGATGTACCACAGGGTGCTCGCACCGCTACTTTTTTATTTATATTAACAACATTTCCAAAAATATTGATGAATATTTTAGTGTAAAATTGTTCGCGGATGACTGCGTAATGTATACTCTTGTCAAAAATTCTTCCTGTGAGACTACAATTAATGAAAACCTTCGTAAACTTGCGGACTGGTGCGACCTTCAGAAAATTAAAATTAACTTCTTTAAAACCATCTCAATGACACTGACTACAAAAAAAAAGAGCCCCTTTCTACATTTACCATATTGGCAATCAGTGCATTCAAGAAGTTGCCTCTGCGAAGTACTTAGATCTAACCATTAAAAACAACCTCAAATGAGACCAGCACATCGACAGCATATCAGAAAGCTATGCTTTCTTCTAGGAAACTCAAAGGGTGTCACTCGGCTGCGAAACTTGTAGCTTGTCGTTCTCTAGTTCGCCCAGTTCTAGAGTACGCCTCTATTGTGTGGGACCCGTATTTTGCGAAAGACATTGCGGAGGTGGAGCGGATCCAACGTCTTGCTGCAAGATTCATCCTATCAGACTACTGCACTTCATCATTAGTAACTATAGTCCGTTGCAACCTAAGAACGAAGGGCGAGGGTAAGACGGGCCGGGGAGGAGGAAGCAGACGGAACGCTGGAGAAGAGAGGGGGAAACCTTCTTCTCTCTTTAGTGTTCCGTCTGCTTCCTCCTCCACGGCCCGTCTTACCCTCGCCCTTCGTTCTTAGGTTGCAACGAACTATAACTTGTTAAAGCAGCTTGAGCTCGAACCGCTCCACGTTCGCCGACAAATCTCTAGGCTAAAGTTTCTTTACTTACTTTATAACAATTCATCTGGACTATCAAGTGACGCTTATCTTCCCCCTGTGCCACAAAGATCAGCTCGACTAAATCATTCCAAAGTCATATGCCCATACTATGCCAGAAGACACCTTTTTCAGAAGTTATTTTTTCCTAACACAATTAAACAATGGAACTGCTTGCCGTCATTGCTTGTGGAATGTACTGATGTCAACCAATTCGAACATCTATTGACTAAACTCCTTTTGAAACTCTCCCCTGCTTATACAGTATATGTAAATAAATAAATAAAAAAAACACTATTTTGAGAGTGTTGTGAAAGTGCAACATTACATATACACACATATCGCAACCGTATATGTGCAGTAAAGTTTGCAAAGCCCACACATTCATCACTTTTCTTGCTACTTGTCAGTGTTCTGAAAACATCCAAGCTGCAACACCTTCTCTGCTTGTGTTTACATAGCCCGTTGAACCCTACATATTGTCACCCACTCCCTTCTGCTGACATCTACCCACTGTAGGTCAGCAGGTTGCTCCTGGTCTACCAACTAGGGCATTGCGGTAGGAAGAATGTATTCATCACTATACTTCGTTTCAGCTTCCGTCCGAGCGCAGCCAAAGGCTGAGGGACGGTTCGCAACTTCGAGAAGAGCATCCCTACGCATTACAAAGTAGTTCGCAAAAGTAATCTTTTTAAAATAACTGTTTTGTGCGTAAACATTGCACAATATTCCAGATGTGTACTGCTGAGAATGATTTGGAACTAAAGGAATTAAATATTTGAAGTTTATGTTTTTATTAATACATGTAAATGCATGTGGCCTGGTAAAAACACGCACCTGCGCTGGCAACACGGCTGCTGCGCTCGGTTTTTCTGTGTGATTTCGTTCCTCTAATGGCCGAATCACGTGCTTCGCTGGTTTCCTCACCGAGTCACTTCAAAACGTTCTTTTGCAAAGGCACGTTTGGGCGTCAGAGGCGAGAGGTCGTGATGAATGTCTACTTTCAAATTCAGCAGGAGACTCCGGCCGCGTCGTACCGCGAATGCGTTGTAAACACGAAAAGCTTCCGGGCCACTACAACGGCGAAATCAGGGCATTCCTTCGACTGCCGATCACATTGAACGCCGAAAAGCTGGTTGAAAGGACTGCGCCTCGAGCCCTGGTATATCTAGACAATACAAAGAAACATTGCACCTGTGCATTAATTGCATCTTAATCACGGCCGGGTCATCGGGCACCTTGCAATGTGTACTTACTACTTACATCTCGAAACCATGCCGAACAGATGGAAAGCTCGGACACAGACGCCAGCCTACATACTGACATCCTCTGTGACTAAACTTCAGAGCGTGAAAGGGCACTTTTTAAACCCGTAGCAGACGATTCCGTTGATACACCTGTAGCAGACGAAATACTCGGCGAGCGCGGGCGGCGCGGACGACCAGCGGGGCGGATGACCGGCGGCGCTGCGGAGTGATACAAAAGTGCAGGCGAGATCGCGTGACCTATTGCCGGCGTGTGATTGGCTCCTGCCACACGTAGCTTTGGCTGCGCTCGGACGGAAGCTGAAACGAAGTATAGTGAGGCGTGAGCTCTTGATGCTTGTGTGTGCTCTCTCAATCATCACCTAAAGCTGATTAAACACTCTGAATCAAATCCAGGACATATGGAGTTGTCGGGACTCGGAAAGCTTGCTGAAAACCCGGGACTGTTTGGAATGATGGCTCAGAACTTCCTCCATAAAATTCCACATTGCCCCAACTTATCAACTACTCGCACTGATCTGTGGTTTTGTTTTGGATGGTTTCTATGATTTCTAGTACTTTACTGCCATTGTCATCTTATGCTGTTTTCTTTTACTGGGATCATGGTCCACTGTGTGACCCCTTCTGAGCAACGCTGGGCGTTTTGCATTGTAGTTCTAGTGCCACAATCTGGGTCCAACTAAAAGTAAATTCGGTGCAATGGACTTGCATACATTTCTCAGTAAACCACTTTCTTCTAAGTCAGCAGACTGTGCAATAAAAGAATGCCATTTTTGTATGAACATGAACTGTGGATAAAAACTTGTTTTGGCCAACATCAATGTTTGTATGGCAGACAGTCGACATGTTCCAGTGTTTCTGCAGTTAAGATGTACCATGGCAGTGGTATGCAGCCTAGCAAACCCTGCCATGGTACACAGCCTGTCACAGGTGCCATGACCTGTGACAAATAACTAGGGCTGGGCGTCGATTAAAAATTTTAACCCGATTAATCGCCACCATTTAATCGATTAATTAATCGATTAATCGGTCTCGTTCATTTCCATGCGTAATAATATTAATTAAAAATAAAAATTGCATTTATATCTTTTTTGCTGAATGTGTTAAACGGCGCAATAATTTTAATTATGAATCAGCTTCAATATACAGTTGAGAACAGTTAAAAAAACTCTCACACTCACACTTCAGCTCGATGAGGCAAAAATGTTCGTTGATATTCTCCTAGAAGGGCGACCGTCCTTTGATTGCTCACGGTAGTCTCTGCTGCGCTAAACGGACACTCGCACGGCGTTGAAGTCGCTGGGACATGTGTAACCTTCTGCACATGTCTGAAGTTACAAATCTCCCCCTTACAGTTTACCTTAAGTTAATACTTCACCTAAATGTTTTACTTCATATAGGTGTGCTCGTCCATGTCTGCATAGTGAAAGCATTTCACTTTTATTTAACTTTAGTTTGTCAAAATTTCACTGATTAACCGGTTAAACAAATTAATCGCGATTAAAGAATTAATCGATTAATCGGTAAGTTAATCGATCAATTGCCCAGCCCTACAAATAACCCTTGAAAAAAAAACATAAGTAAATAAAGAAAGGGCTCTTGCTCTAAGACAGCAATGTAAAGATGAAGCATCATCGAGTTGGGTTAGTTGGTATTCGTTGATCATGATGTAAAAAAGTGCAAAAAAAAAACACAGACGAAGCAGACAAGCACATACCTTTTTGCGCTGTTTTTACATTATGATCAAACAATGAAGCCAACTGACAAAACACGCATTACTCAAGTTGTTTCCTTTGGTAACGTGAACAATCTGCAGCAACAGCACTCTCCAGGTCTGGTTTCTTTGCTTGTGAGCTGCTCAGTGTCGCCAGTTTCTGCCTGGAAAGTGATGCGCTTGCTGCCTTGAAGGTCGGATACCTTTCAATGCGCTCAAAAACGCTAGCCAGGAGCTTTGTGATGTACCCTGGGAGATGTATGATAACAATATGTCATTTGTGTATCACAATGTTCACGAGAGCATTTGTAGACAATTACTATGGCCCCTTGACGTTCCCGGCCTGTAAGAACTGCCGAGCTGGACCTCTTCAGTCAAGACATGACAAAACACCCCATTGTGACTATACATACTCCGTTCACCATAAGTAGAGCGCGGCCGATGCTGCATGCCATCCCAGCCAATGCTGCGCTGCAATCACGTGTCATGAATATGTGCTCCGCGCGCCGCCGCACAGAACTGGCAGGTCACATGATATGGTCTCGGCACCGGATAGGCTGCGCCTGCTCGCAGCATCCGCCGCGTTTGGACTTGTGCTGGGACTGAGTATAGCCACAAACACACACTGCAATCTGCCTTTTATTGTGTTTAAACAATCCAGGAACCCTAGAACCATCAAACACAAAGATTTTTTTTTGTCTGTGACGTAGCGAAGGGAGGTCCCGAAAGTTTGCAGCTAGGATTCATCCTCTCCCAAACATGGAGATACTCATCTTCGTAATATTCCAATGTGCAGGGACGAACAATTCCTCTCGGTTCCTAGCAGCAGAGCTACCTCTTTCGCCCGGACACAGCCATTTGCGACGTTTCCAGGCGAAATGTTTCTTTCTACGCAAAAATGGAAGCAACGACTATGCAAGACGTTGCCAAATCTGACACTGCTTTCCCGTTTTCTGCTGAGCCGAGATGGCCGTCGATCTGTAGGGCAAGCAGTACTAAAATAATAATTACGGCCACTGCAAAAAAAAAATAATAGGCGGTCTTGAGTAAACATCACGGACTTGGCGAGAAACATGCAGGGTCGAAAAACCCGTAGTGTTATCAAAAATGCCAACCAATTAGCGCATTCAACATGCGCCCCAACGAATTCTACTTCAAGTTTGTGTTGCATGCTTCTAGCTCGAATTTGAGTAGCGAGAAAGCTCTAATGATTAATATCTCGCGCGGCGCAACGTCATCGTTGTGCATATCCAAACCAGGCACTCCGCAAACTTTTTTCAAACAGAAAGAAAAAAATATATTTAAAAGGAGAGAGGACAGACACTCACACTTCTTTGTTTGTCCTCCGTCCTTTTAAGTGTTTTATTCTTTCTGTTTGAACTGTAATTTGTCCAACGCGCTCTGCTACATGTTACTTTCGCAAACTTTGCTTTGCGCTTGACGCTCTTAAAGATCCAGTATTGAAAAAAAAAGGTTTTTGATCACAAAGTAGACTTCCACACTGTTAAGCAATCTCCAAATTACATAAATTATGTCTGTATGTATGCACCTTAGTGCTTATAAATCCTTTGTTCATATGGAGTTTGTTGATATCACATACCAAACTTTGTGTCTTCCTTGACGGGAACAATCGTCCACTGCTTCCTCCATCTGGAAAATTTCAGAGCATACTTGTCGTCGCCGTTGTCCGCCTGGCGAATCTTTTCTGTCTGCGTTGCTGTTAAAGTGCAGCGCTGCGATGTACGTCCTGAAAAAGACAAGAATGCATGATAAATTAGCTGTCCTCATGCTCACCTTGCCAGCAGTGTTCGTAACAGTACCCGACAGACTTGGAAGCGAAGTGGGTGAGAACTCCATGGAAAGCCTCCAGCGCAAAGGTTTGCTCGTCCGAGGAGAGTTTCGGGATGTCCCGGAGGAGGTGATTCGAGAGCACAACCGACTCCAATTTCTTGAAGGTTTCGGTCCCTAAAACAATTTAGTGAATGTTTACCACTTCTTTGAAACGTGCAGTTCAAGAACTCACCCTCCTCGATCTAGAGCCGATCAGTGAGAATCCCGTGTAAACACGCTGGGTGGAGTGGGTTGACATGATGGTGGACGTCGGAGATATGTCGCGTGATGGACGTCCATTTCGCTAGGATCAGGTCTCTCTGGCCGTTGCTGGTGCGAGCACACTGGTACAGATGCCTTGTAATGGTTTCCAACCATTTCTCCAAGGACTTGTGGCGTGGTGACTTAGCCAGTGCCACAATCTTCTTTTTTATGCCTGCAAATATATGCTTTTGTACTTTCAATGCAAGCCTAATTCAGGCACTGATAGGAGAACCATGTGAATACTTCAACCTTCATTGTAACCTAAGCACACCAATACATTCTTGGTCGGTTAGCTGCCATTTTCAGAGTACGTGAGAGGTGAGGTCTGTAATGATGCTGCATCATGTCCAAAGGTGTTGAATAATAACAGCTTCGTATATCAGTGGCACAAACCACGACCCCATTGAAAAAAATTAAAATCACTTCGTTCAGCAATGGGGGAGGGGGGGGGGGGGCTTAAAAGTCAAACCAATGAGAAATGGTAAATGCCTCAGCAAGGAGCGACAATTTCGACCTTGAGGGAATAAAATGAGGGTAATCCAGTGTCTCTCCGATTCGGGTACCCCAGCCATTATTTTAGTCCGCAATACGGGACCAGTAGCCAGGTAGTCGGCTTCAAACTCCCCGGCAAAGCTCCCGCCTTGCCCCCCGTTCAATGTTTTAGTGATGATTTACAATATGTTCACTTACCATAAAATACCGGGCAAGCGCCCACTCAGAATTTAGAGATAATCGTGAAAAAATGGGGGATGGGCGCTTGCCCGGTCATAAATTTTACATATCAATGTACTGAGCATATTGTCTCAGATCATACAAATTTGGGAATGGGCGCTTAACGTGGAATGGGCAGGATGCGCGGTATCCTAAGGTAGTTTGTGCTATCAATAACTCCAGTGCAGAATAATAACGAAGGTTTCATGTTTTCGTTAAATACCAATAACCACCAAAGAATGTTTCTCGGAATCGGGGAAAACCAAAAAGCCCCGAATCAGAACTGCCCTTGAATAGGATAATTTCCGGTCTGAGGTTAAGAAATCTTTGTCTACAGCTTCATTTTTGTTTATCTGGAACTCCCTCTGCTCTGAGCAAAGTGCAAGGCTGCTTTTTCTGCGGGCAGCCGTCCCTTGTCTCGTTTCATTCTCATATCGAGATAGCAGGCGTTTTCTAAGAATTGGGGCCAGGCAAATGTTCCCTAGAGATTAAAAATTCGCCTATGCCATTAAAGGGTGGATTGCTGGGCTAGTTGGTGGTTGAACAAGAGTATTAAAAACAGCGTAAAAGGACAGGACAAAAGATGAGGAAGCACATAGGAGGAACGCTGACTGTGAACTGAAGGTTTAGTGGAAATTCCACGTGCACAGCAACTCGCGCATGAACGTGCTAATCACAAAGTAAAAGCGGCACAAGATAAACTCGAACTTTGGCTCATGCGAACTAGCTGCATCACAATCAATAAAATCAGGGTTATGAAACGCGTGTAAAAATAATTAAAATTATGGTTCACATGAGCCAAAGTTTGAGTTTATTTTGGGCCACTCTTGTGACTAGATAAGCGCATTAATGTGCGACATACTGTGCACGTGTGGAATTTCCAATAAACCTTCAGTTAGCAGTCAACGTCCGTCCTGTGTGCTTCTTCCACTTTTGTTCAATCCTTTTAAGCTGTTTTTAATAATGTAGCCCATGCTATGTCATATTTTCTTTAACATAAGGCCCGATAAATGCTGACACTAAATATACTTCTGGAAAACACCATCGCCCGTATTCACCAGGCGCGAGTAGCGCCCGTTTAACCACTGACTAGTGACGTCATCGACTAAAATGATCACGTGGCGACCGATAGTCACCGCTAAGTGAGCGCATGGTATTCACCGGTCGTGTTTAGGGCCTAGTCGCCCCACGCGACTAAGAAGTTGACTAACAAATCTTAGTCATGGGGTAGGGCTAGTTTAGCCGGTGTTTAGCGGGTGACTAGCGGCTCAGCGCCATGGCCGACTCGTATCACCACTGACCGCCAGCGCTAACGAAGCACTTACTGTCTCGGAACGCTGGGGGACACATCTAGACAGAATTAGAGGAGCAAATAATAAGTAAATAGCCATGTTCACCGGTCAGAGATACCGCTAAAGAGATCTCAGCAGGGCGCTGGACGAAGAAAAAAAACAACACATTTACGGGCGTTTCCATATTTGTTTATGTCGCTGGCAATGCGGCTTCCGTGTTTCTCCCTGGCGTTGTTTTTAAATTTTTCTTTGTAAAACTCTGTCTCGGATATGTCTCTCATTGTAACTTTTTTTTCCTGATAAACATTTAAAGTTGAGTTTTTATACAATAAAATACCCATTTACGCAGTGGCGTTTAAGTATGCATATGCGTGACCTATCTTTTTACGTCACTTCCGCTTGTTAGTTCCGACTAGATAGTCACCCGCTCGCTTCGCGCTCGTGAATACTGCAGAACATAATCGCTCGTTAGTCGCGGATTTCCCGTTTGCTCGCGACTACTTAGTCGTGCTACTAACCTAAAACGGCGCTAGTTAGTCGCGCCTGGTGAATACGGGTGCATATTTCTAGAAAAATATAAAAAAAACCTGAAAAATTGCTTCTGGAAGTCAAAACAAATACACCCCAACAACACAGGAACCCAATATTAATACATTGTGCAACCATGAGGCACTCACTTTTTTTGCAAAGTCTGTGGACTTGGACTTCATGTACAGTCGGAGAAAAATGAAATGGGAACAGCGGAGCACGTGCCTCTCGGTACAGGCTGTGCTGCCTGGAAGTGAACCTGTACCGAGAAGCACGCGCACCGCTGTTTGCATTTAATTTTTATCTGATTGCACATCGCACAAAGTTGGGCTTTTTAACACATTCCACTGAGCTGGTGGAGCAGATGCTGTTTCACTTTCAAAAACATCAATAGGTTCGGTAAACAGGGTTGTTTCTTTTTGGCCTACCTTTGCTGAAATGCCACAGATCGAAACGATGCTGGATGAGGGGGTGCTCCCGCTTCATGTATGCGCTGACCTGCATATGCCTATCGGTGACCGTCACCTCCACAGTGATATCCTCCTTCGCGAAGTAGGTCAGAGACCTATCCAGTCCGTCCAGCTTCATGTGACAACTGGATTTCACTTCAGTTGACTGAAAAACAACCAAAAACTATTAAGTCAGCGTTCAACGTTTTTAGAAACAACTGCTGCCCCGTCGGAAAACAGGGTCGGGATGTGTATGAAACGACACGGGTCACTAAGGAGGAGAGGAGAGCTTCTTTTTGTGAACATCGGGGCAAAAGATAAACCACGACAGGTACAAAGGGGACATTTGGGGAACTCAATCTAGGTCGCTGCCGCTCAATATACCAACAGAATCTAGCTCCCTTGCTTAAGGGAGTGGATGCTTTTGCTAGAGACAACCATCATGTATTTTCATCCTGAAAACTCCCGAACCAGCGATGTGTGAAAACAGTGACTTCTGAATAACCGAGCTCAGCAAACTCCAGGTAGTGACCTTTAAAAAATTTTTTCCAAAAGCCAGCCTGCATTCTGAGTTGAGAACTCTTCTCTTCGAGGAAGCCTTAAGCAGGGTTGATAAGCTGAAAAGAAGGCAGGTGAGCTGGGATAACTTCCCGATGAAAACACGTGTGCTGATGGAAAGTAGACAAATAAACAAGATAGAATGTTGTCAGCTGCAGTCTGACAGCTGCAGTCTGCTGAACAAAACTATCAGTGAAGTTCCTTGAATGAACAAGAAAAACCCCATAACACCGACATCCGGAAACAATCCTCATGCCTGGTCTATCTTCTAACATTTTATATTGCTGATCCGTCTCCTTTTTGCCACCGAATCTCTGGTCTCTACTCTACATGACTTGCATGATGGTGGTCGCAAGCCATAAAGGGGCACTGATACCCCAAATGTCGTATTCTTCTTTGTTGTGTGTTTGGTGCTGGCTCCACTCAGGACTTGATGTGCACCACACGCGCCCATAAAAATGGTGGCACATTTACTTGAACTAATGTGCGACCTGGAGTTGATGCACCTCTGTCGCTTCCATGTAACTACAAACACACATGCATTTTTTTAGCCACAACGACAGTAGCTATATTGGCTGCTTGCCTCTCGTACGTTTTGCCGGCTTCGCCAGCTTTATGGCTTTCCATACTTTTCGTTTCTGCTGCTACGGTTTCTGTTTTGACTGTTGACAACCTTTCTGGTCCTTACTGGCAATCGTACAACGCTTGTTTGTCCCTTTTCTTTGAAACTCGTTAAAATTGTCCGCTTCTCATGACAGTCCGGAGTAAGTGCAAGGCGATCAATATCGTAATGAAAGAACATAGACCGGGGAAAGTGTAAATGAAACGAAGGAGCACGCTCGTGACTTATGAAAAGAACAAGAGAAGCATCACAGAGGTCTATGAGAAAGATAATTTTGACCCAACAAAAAAATTCATTCGAGCTTGTCGAGCATGCTTTGAGTGCATCACAGCAAAATTGCTTGTGCACTGTCTGCCTCTAGGCGATAGCGCAGACCGCCATCATGGCTTGTATCTAGTGAATAAATATAAAACCTCAATGCTCACTTTCACGAGTTCCAGGTGGATGATGCGGATGACGGTTGTCTCGAGCAGGGAGTATATGCCGTAAAGGGCAGAAAAGCCGGGAGAGTCAGACCGACCGTCACCAGCCAGCCGTAGCGGGCGCCCTCTCAGGCTGTCGATGAGAGCTTGTTGTTCAGCTCTCCATACCTGTTGCAAAAAGACAGGACCTTGTTCAGACAAAGACTCAAGAATGTTTATAGCAATTGATTAGGAAAGCAAACAGGACAGATGACAACGCAAAACAGCCATGGTACCAGCCTTTATAATTATCTGCCTACGTACTCCTAGTCTGAAAGTTAACACGATTCAAGCAACTTACATTCGTCACCAGTGGCAGCAGGTAGCACCTCTGGTACTCGTAGAATTGGGTCGACTGAATGCTTGCGACGCCCATGATGTCAAAGAGGCGGAGCACCTTGGTTGGGCTGCCCCCACTGAAGATGATGACAGAACAGATTAGGATGTTGCCGACTGGTTTCCCATGACACCTGGGCTGGCTCTCCCAACTGCTGACGTGGTCAGCGCTGCAGGTGATAGTAGCCTGCACCATAGATCCGACGCAGCGGAAGGCAACTTGGGTCTCCATGGACAAGCACTGAGGGCAGCGCTTCAGGAGCTACTCAAGGCAGGTCTCAAATACAATGAACTTGTTCACAGATGTCTGATCTCCCGATGGTGGCGGCTCTGTTTCTAGAACACTTCAGATTAAAAAAAAAGAAACAATAAATGGTTAAAATAAACTAAAAGCAGGGGGAAAAGTCTCTATTAGTTTTTTTTTTTCTATTTTACTCAACTCTTCATCATCTGATGAGCCCGGGTAGTAGTTTGTGTCTTCTGGGTCCTGCTGAAGAAGGCCCAAAGGATCCCTGCAAATACATGCAAAGTTTGAGTAATTATCAGCGCCGCCAAGGCTCATATCGAGAAGTCCACTGATTCGTAAATTTTGAGGCAATAGGTGCTAACACATGGGTCCCCTAGTTGCATGTTTGTATCGAGGTACCTATATTTTGAGAGAAGTTTTTCACAGTGTAGGCTCCATGGAACTGTGATTTTGGTAGTGTGTTAGGGTACCCATGGGGTCTAAATCAATTCTGATTACTTTTGTGGGGGTGTACCATATTGCCTTTATTAGTTTCACATATAAAGTGACAAATTTTCTAGTCACACCGAGAAGTCCATCATTGAGGAATGTTTGTTTCAACGCTGTGTCTAAAGATACGTCGGACGTACTCGGATCCCAGAGTCTAAAGATACGTCGGACGTAGCCGGTGAATGGCCACCGGTCCGTCGGACGCACCCGCCCAATGCTCGCAAGTCGCGCTTTCTCATACTTGCATTTACGACTAGGATAAAAAAAAAAGTTCTATCAACTCAAGCTTGTTACAAATCATTCCGTTCCAATCCAGTTTGAGTAGCCACAAGCCATCGAGCTCTGGCGCCTGTCTCTCCATAGACAGGTGGCCTCGCCTCGCCTCCCTAGCCTGCATACTTAAGGTCCCCCCAAGCCCCTCCTGGACTATGGGAGAAAGAATCGCTCTGGTGGACCACAACCAGTCCTTGGACAAACGGAGCATCACAAAAGTATGCTCCTCCCTAGAGCTACCAAGCTCTGGCGCTCCCTCCCAAGCGAAGTTATGCAAGGGCCTCCAGTTTTGCATTTCCAGGGTCATTAATGGGGAAAAAACCGAAAGCTGCTCGGCAGTGCTCGCTCCTTCTCGATTTTTTACGTCAGCAGGAGCATGTAAAGGAGAGCATCATACAAGCGCGAAAATTGGTAGGCAGGAGCCGTGACCCGCCAATCCTTTTTTACACAATGCGTGCTTCACACGTCTGTACGAAACGAAACTTTGAATGCCAGTAAAGGAAACGGCACACGAAGGTTCATGTTTCATTCGTTTCGTACTCTCTTTCTAACATTGCTCTCGAAACTCGACAGTTCAGTCCGTTGAGCTCGGGGTCGGCGATGAATACGGCATACTACTTGGTGCCCCAAACACCCCGAATGCAAATCGCGGCTACGTCCACAGACTCCGTGTCCCGGGTACGTCCGACATACCTTTAGACTTGGAACCAGATACGTCCGACGTACCTTTAGACACAGCGTTGTTTTGAATGAAATTAAAATTAGTCAACGTAGAATTCCCCTGATGCTGCACACAAACTTTTCTTGCAGTCTCTTTAGTCCAATATTTTAATTCCTAAAGCTTAACGGATGCAATTCCTTACCTACAGTACTGTGTCTTTTCTTAGAGTGTGGCTAGCACCCTGTATACCTGGGCGTACCCCTCCCCTCCCCTCCCCCCCCCCCCCCCCGCGAATAAAAACAAGTATGAAAGCTCTGAACTGGCTTCAAGGTGGCAGGACGACGCTCCCAGATACGAAAGGTTACGTTGAATTACATGGTCAGACTGAAAAGATCAAGGTGGGCCTTTCATTTTCTGTTGCAATGCACAGCAAAGTAAAGCATAAAGAGAAAAGCAAACCGAGGACCACTCTTAAAGGGACACTGACACCCCCCAAAGTGTTTTTTTTTCCTTTTTTGTCAGGCGATTTATTATGGTGTCGGAATACTACCCAATTTATATTTTGCTACAGAGTCACATATTTTTTTAATAAAGCCAAAAAACGCAACTGCTCGAAAGCGAAACCGAAACTCCCGCACCACACGGGGAAGTGGAGAGGATAGTGAGACTGGCGGAAGTCACGTGGCTACACTCGACCGTGCGGGGTTTTTTTGTTGTTTTTTTCTTCTCCGCATGTACCAGACAAAATGCGTTCGTTTGCCGTGGGCTTCCTTTGCAGTTATGTTTGTCCTGCTCGCTCTTCTGTACTTCAAGATGAGTTGTTTTGTACATTTAAGTGTTGGCAATCAGTAGTGAGTGCCCGAGTGCCGTAGTGTGGTGAATTCCCGTGATCGGCTCCGAAAAGAATACTCCCAAGATGTTGCGTGAAGAGTTGCCTCACATGTCCTGCATCTGAAGGTGGCATTGTGCGGCCGAGTGCACAAGTTTCCGGAAGATCAACGGGTCGGGATCAATGGCTGGCTGCAATTCCCGTAGAACAGTTACGCGAAGCTCGGAAAGCGGACGCTACCCGATTCATATGCTCCTTGCTTTTTGTGGAAGGTGACTACATTGAGTTCGCAGGTGTCAAAAATGAAATCCCATACCATTTAGTTCAGCGTATTATCATCCACAACAATTGTTTTTTTCAGTGATAATATTTTAAAAAAAACTGTAAACATCGCAAAATGCTTGACCAAAAAAAAAAAACGGTACACCCACACCAGGGATCAAACCCGTGCCTGCTGCGTGTAAATCGGATGTCTTTCCACTGAGCTACTGAAGGAACTCTTTCGTGCGTACTAATGAAGCCGGTAGACTGTTGGTAGTTTGCTGCCGATTTCCCTTCATTACATGCACTCCCGGCTTGAAGCCGGGCAGCACCACGCAGAGGCCAAATTCGCACCTCGTAAAGTAACCGTACGCGTTCGTATTCAACTCGAAGTACGCACTTCGTGCTTGACGTTTGAACGAGCGATGTCTTCAGCAACGAGAAGGGACGACGGCTCGGTGACATCTTCGTGCAATCGGCTTGCTGGTCGGGCATGTCGTACGGGATGAATGTCAGTTCTTTTGATCGGTCCAAAATTTCTCTTTCAAAGGAAGACAGAATTAGCCGGTACCGTAAACGACAGTTCTGAAGTAGAGGTCCAACGCCCGTCGTCCGCTGCCATCCGCTAGTCCCACGATACGCGAAACGACGCCATGTTGAGAATTTTCAGTGAACGCACAGAATGCTTCCGGTTATCTGTGCTACCTTTTTTTTCAATCAACGTATTTCCAGCCTTTTGGAAGACACAAAAAATGGGTTTCACATTTTTTTTTCTATTTTTAATATTGACTGTGTGCCTTCAGTGACCAACGACTTTGATTAAATTTGGTGATCGCTTCGAAACCTTAGAAAACGACCCGTGACCACGGAACAGAGTGTGAGCGCGACTCAAACCGGCCAGTTCTCGATCGGCGGTTTTCAGGCGGAAAGAAACCGAATTTTGAGCCGCAAATTGTATTCTGGGTAGTTGGGCTCTCATATGTCACGTACAACTAAAAACCTCGGCGAGCATAAATACCCTGTCAGTGTCCCTTTAAATAGAAAGATGTTTTAACTATGGGAAAGGACGGCATTACTAAAAAGAAAGTTTTGTCAGTGCTGCATTTGCTGGAAGTGATTGGTATCTAATTTCAGTCTGCAAACATACTTACTCATCCGAGTCGGAGTTGTCACCGTTTGTTTCAGCAGAATCCACCAGCACAGGCTCAGATGTGCTTGTACTGCTTTGTTGGTGTGGGGGGGCCTCAGTTTGCACTTCTTTGCTGATGCTGTTTTCAAATGTTTGAGTTCCTGCGATGATAGGCAATTGCTAGGTATTACAAGAAGCAACAAGCCTTCTACACCTCAAATTCAAATAGCCCAGAATAATTTTTTTTCTGGAAGTTTTAAACAAGATATTTTTGCAAACTTTGGAAAAAAAACGAAGCTGAGATTCTTATTTATCCTAGTGCATAAACTCATGCGCATATATGGTGAACGTATACAAGCTTCAACAAGAAAAGTTAACAAAATCTCATATTCCAAACTGTTTTTGCAGTATGTCTATACCTTCCTCGATATTGTACAGAACCCACTCAACAAATTAACTGTTTTTTTTTTAATATGCATTTAGTAAACTGAGTCTAGATACGAGATAATCAAAACAAATTCCCTCACCTATGCTCCTGGCTCTCTTCTTCGTCTGCACTGATTGTGTGCACACTCGGACACCCTCCGTTTGGACGAAGACGGACACCTTTTCTGGAGCCTGTGCAGCTGCTAGTGGAGGTTCACAGATGTCCGTAGGAGACTGTTCCCTCTCTGGATCAGGGCTTTCATCTCCAGCTGGTTGAGGATCTGAATCTTGATCCAGGATCGAACTGCCAACGTCCATCGATGTGCTTGCAGCGATGGCTTCATCAACAGTCTGTGTTCGTAAATAATGTCTCATGTCACACCACTTTTTCTGATAATCCCACGTAATTGCAGCAAATTAAAATCACTCAATCAATACATTTGCCACAGCTGCAAAAATTGTGTGTTCTCTAGGTTGCCAAAATATAGAGTAAATTCACCACTTCACAAATTTCCAGTACGAGAAGATTTGGCCCATTCAGAAATAGCCAATACAGAAAGATTTGGCCATTTAAGAAATTGCCAGTACGGAAAGATTTGGTCACTTCAGAAATTGCCAGTACGGGAAGATTTGGCACGCGCAGCGTATAAATGTGGCACAAGGATTTGACAGAAGCACATTCCCTATTGATAGTCTCAATGATTTGGGAAAAACCTTCATGTGGTGTACCCATCATTACACGGACAATTCGGCAATAATATTTTGAAAACATTTCACCTGGTGACGGTCGGGGAGGCAGGTTCGCAATGAGTGCTTATTTATTCACCAGTGGATTTCAGCTTCCGTGAGGTAGGAAAACAAAGTGACATTTACAAAGCACGGGTCGTCTAGTACGTCCTTCGTGAACCAGCAGACATACGTTCCACGACAAATCTGGATAGTAATAGACGATAAATAATTGTTTGAAAGGGCAACGAGGAGACAAATGAGATATACAAATCAACAACAGCTAGGTGACTTGTGCGCGACTAAAAGAATCTTCCTGGTTCTTTTTTTCTTCTTGGCCGCGCATTAGTCATTTGTTGTTGATTTGTATTTGCCCTTTCGTTCGCCTTCTCCAGGGATTATTTATGGTCAACTCTCCTACGCTCGGGTCGGCAGACAACGTGTCAGCGAACGATATTTTAGCGCGTTTAGTTCAAACTGGCAGCTATAGCTCTTGTGCGCGCCAACTTATATCTCGTTCGCTTTCACGGAGACCAAAATCAGACCCCTAGCGCATTGGAGCTCGCGAGACATGAGTCAAAGCGGGCCGGCCCGTCGTAGTGCAGTCGGGGTGCAGAGAAAGTATCAAGCAATTTTAGAATCCAGATTCTGAAACTTGCCTCTTTGCGTCTCCTCTTCGCGAAGGCTCCACGGTGAGGGGTTGGTGGCGCGACGACGTAGCCGAAGATCGTCGGTACAGCGTCAGGCTTCAGTTTTGGAGCCTTCTGTCCAAGCCCGAATTCTCTCGCGAGTCTTGAGCTGATCTCGTAACTCTCGACTGAAAAGTGCTCGCTGCACAAGCGTGAACTCTTTGTAGGAGCCCAGTTTTCCCTGCGTACTGCAGTCACCCATTTTGCTCGCCGCGCTTCCTCTAGCGGGAACGTGTGGAAGGTGACGTTCTTGTTCGCAGATCGCTGGTTATGACACCCAAACTCACAACAAAAGTCCCCTCCCATCCATGAACCGCAAAATTCAGCGAAGGATGAAAAACAGTCCTAAGTCAGCATGAAAGTTGGCCGTGGTCTGCATGCACAACGCACTTGCTACGCTTTCTATCCCTGACGTGACGTCAGGGCTCTGTCGTCGGTCAGTGTTGCCAACAAAAAATCTGTTTTTTGCGGAGCAGTTTGACCTCGCTTTAAAATTCGATTACTCGTGCAGAAAATAATAAAACAATTCGGATATTTTGTGGAACATGTGTCTAAAGCCAATGACAATGCGATGTCATCGTTTCCTTGAAGAGAAAGGTTGACCGGATAATCCCTTTAAAAGGTGGTGACGCATCTATAGTTGCGAACTACCGTCCAGTTTCCCTACTTTGTGGTTTTTCCAAGGTTTTTTAGATTGGTGTGCGTAGCAGGATGACTTTTTATTTCCGTCAAAAATTAAGGCACTCGCAGCATGTTTTTTTTAAAAGGTTGGTCTGTTGAAACAAATGTGTACACCTTTTCAGATTACTGTGTGCTGTTTGTTTTAAAAAGAGAACAAGTAGATGCAATAAATTTTGATTCGTCAGAAGCCTTCGACAAAGTGAGTCACTTGTTGCTTTTGCTCAAGTTACATCTGTATGGTGTCTGTTCAGAATTAAGTAACTGGTTTAAGAGTTACCTGTCTTTTCGATCAAATAGTGTTCGGGTCGCTGACAGTTATTCTAAAGAGTTTTTCTTGATATCAGGCGTACCCCAGGGATCAATTCTGGGTCCTCTATTGTTTCAAATTCTTATAAATGATATAGCGGCATGTGTAAAGAACGTTGAACTGCTTTTATTTGCTGACGACAGAGTTGTTCAAGAGATTTCATTGCCCTTTAGATTGTGATTTGATACAACATGATGTGTCTAATATAGCACAGTATTGTAAACAAAATCAGTTATTCCTGAATCCTTTAAAAACAAAAGTGATATCTTTGTGCAGACGCTATGCGATCGTTAATAACACTTATCATCTTGAGGGAAAACCGATTGAACGAGTGTCAATTGTAAGGGATCTTGCTGTGTTGATTGACTGCGGATTAACTTTTAAAAATTATGTCTCTTTTGTTGTCGGCTCTGCAATGAAAGTTCTAGGAGCTATATCGCTTTTGACCAAGCATTTCAAAAAGCTTCATTGTTCAATACATCTTTTTAATTCCTTAGAGGTTTCAGAGCTTAAGTTTTCTTCTGTGATTTGGAATTCAATAACTGTAACTCAGGCTTTCATCATAGAACGTGTGCAGAAAAAATTTATTCGAAATGTTTATTATAGCTGGATCGGACGACACGTGTATTGTTACTAGGAATGCTTACTAACTAGATTTTCGCTGAAGCATTTATCACACAGAAGAACTGTCCGTGACTTGGTATTCCGGCATAAGATCATTAATGGTGTCATTGATTACTCATGGCTTAATAGTAAAATCAATTTTCATCTTCCTTTCCGCGCTACGAGACAGTTCACCTGTTTTGATATTTGTTCATCATGCCCTGTGTCACCTCTGTCTCGTTTACAGACATTATATAACAGCAGTGTTCCACCTCAAGTTGACATCACCACAGCCCTGTCTGCAAATCGCTGTCAGTTGAACGAACTTTTGTTCACTTCATTGCGCGGCAGTGTATATGTATATATATTTTTTTAATTGGTACAAATATTGTTTAAGGGTTTCTATTGTACGGTTGGTGCACCTAAGAGAAGCCTGCATTGGCCGTTTTAGGGCACCCGAAAAATAAAGATTATTATTATTATAACCTGGCAGACGCTCATTTGACATTCTGATTACGTTTTAGGTTATACAGGTATCATTGAGAGAAATACCTACATAGAACCAAACTTTTCATTACTGAGTCGGGTATTTTAAAATATAATTGACAAATGCATTTACACAAACGTTCAGTTAAGACTTGGATTACTCTTTTCATTACTCAGTGCTACTAGTCACCCAATTGACTTTAAATTAATGCAATTAGCTGAATGATCACTTTGTATTGTTCTCAATATATTAGTCACAAAACTAAGTTTATATCAACGCTATTGATATCTTGGTTACTTTGAGTGAATATAGTGACCTACTTGACCTATTTGTCTAATTGAAAATATTCACTCTCATTATCACTTTGAGCATTTTATTCAATCGCATATTTATTCTACAGCTCAGTTACCAATTTGATTACTCTTTCGATTAGTTCGACTTAATATTAACTCAAGGGAGTTTGATTCAACCTAATTGACATCACAATTACTTTTCATTTTACTTTGAGCAAATTATAGACTCACGAATTTATTATGACCACGATTCACATTATAAATACTCTTTTGATTACTTCGAGTTACTACTGACCCGATGGACTTTAACTCGCCCTAATCGACTCTCTTATGACTTGATTACTTGGAGCTAACGTTCAACCAATTGATATGTTATAGGCTTAATTGATGTCATGATTAGTAGTTTCATTTACTTCGAGTTATTATATGCCAAATAGACTAAAGTCAGCTAATTAACATTGTGGTGCCTCTGTTTTACTTCGTGTTAATAAGCAAAAGGTTTATATATTATTAGCTGAATCACAATATTATTACTCTTGACTACTTCAAGTTACTTTTGTCACATAGATTTTAATTTTGCCTAATTGTACATTACAATGACTCGTTTGATTACTTTGAGGTAATATTCAGCCAAATTATTTATTATAAGCTTAACGGACATTTTGATTACTCTGTTTATTAATTTGAGTTGCTGTCGATCCAATTAACTTTAATTCAGCCTAATTGACATTTGAGGACTCTTTTGATCACTTAGAGTTACTATACCACTAATGGATCTATTATGAGCTCAGTTCACATTATTATTATACTTTATTACTTCCCCTGACTTTTGACCCAGTTGACTTTAATTCGGCCTAATTGACAATGTCATGACCGTCTTCATTACTTTGAGCTAATATTGAACTAATTGATTTATTATCAGCCTCGTTGTTATTATGATTACTATTTTGATTACTTTAAGTTACTATTGACCCAGTTGACTTTAATTCGGCCTAATTGACAATGTCATGACGGTCTTTGAGCTAATATTGAACTAATGGATATTATTATCAGCCTGGTTGTCATTATGATTACTATTTCGATTACTGTAAGTTACTATTGACCAAGTTGACTTTAATTCGGCCTAATCCACATTGTGATGACCGTTTTGGTTACTTTGAGATAATATTCAAATAACTGATTTATTGTGACCCCTATATACATAATGATTACTCTTTTGACTACTTGGAGTTACTTTTGACCAAATGGACTTTAATTCACTCTACATGAACTTTTGATGACTCTTATAATTACTTTGAGTAACTATTGACTAGGAAAAAAGAGCCAAGGCATCCGACCTGTTTGAGTTCTCAAGCGTTCTCTTCGTCTCGAGGCGTGCATATTTCGCGCGCCCGGTGAACCTCCTCTTTTATTTCTTTTGTTTGTAGGTTTCTGTTTTGACCTGTGTCACCACAGGCCTAATGTACTTTAATTCGGCTTAATTGACATTTTGGTGACTCTCCTGATTACAGTTATTATCACACCAATCGATCTATTATGAGCTCAGTTTACAATATTATTAAACTTTTATTTCTTCGAGTTATTTTTGACCCACTTCACATTTCACATTTCGCTGTTTAATTACTCGTTTGATTACTTTAAATAGTAAATAGGGAATATGTTGAATATTATATTGTCACGAATTAAGGCGACGAGAAGGCGAAAACTGAACTGAAAATAAAGGTTTAATGGGCGAACTTGTGCCAACCAAAAATAAATACCGAAAGAGCGCCGAGGGAGCAGAAAAGCAGGCGGCGATTCGGCGGCGAAACAGAAAGCGCGAGCGAGACTGACTCGACAAGGTCGCGGGTAGCTGCTTATCTACAGTGCGTCACTATCTCGAAAGTTCGGCAAAGAACGCTCAAGCGTCGCGCGCTCGGGGCGAGGATGAACTGGCACCTTCGAGAACAACAAAGCAGGTGTAAAGTTACGTCTAGTGCGAGAATGAACGCGAATCTTCTAGATGTCGGTGACCGAGCGTTGCTTTCTCGGCCCTGCGGGCGGCTTTCTCCCCTCTTTTAAAAGTTCATCGTCCCGATGCAACGCGAAAGGAAAACAGAAATGGCTAAAAAATTTACGGTGAAACGAAATAAACATACAGTGTTGCAATCCTAGCGCGCGAAGAACGGCTTCAGTCGAACTACGTGGACGACTTCGGGTCGTGGCTGGCGGCGTCCTGAAGGTCGGGTTCCGTCGGGGAGCACCTCGTAGTTCAAGTCCCCAAGGCGGTGGATGACGTTGTAGTGTCCGAAGTAGCGTTTGAACAGTTTCTCGCTGAGGCCGCGGCGGCGAATGGGCGTCCACACCCACACCCTGTCTCCGGGCTGGAACTCCACGTCGCGGCGACGAAGGTTGTACCGGCCAGCGTCCACACGTTGCTGGTCCTTAATTCGAAGACGGGCTAGCTGACGTACTTCCTCTGCTCGTTGGGTGACCAACTGGGCGTCGTCGTGCCATGGCGGCGTAGCTCAAAGTCGGCTACTCTGGCGGATCAAGGCTGACAGGAGCCCGTGGTTCGACGGCCCTCTCAAGCTCTTCCCTCACAACTTCGGCGACGGACAGCGAAGCCGGGGGGTCGGCAGCAGGCAGCAGTTTCTTGAGTTATTCGCGAACGACTTGACGGATCAAATCGCGAAGCTTGTCGGTGCTAGTGCTGAACTCGGAGCTTGCCGATGCCAGAGTCGAAACGTCGTTGAGCCGATGGTAGTGGCGCGCTCGGGCCATTAACGCCCGCTCGATGTTTGTTGCTTCGGCAACAAATTATTCGACGGTCGTCGGGGGGTTGCGAATAAGTCCGCCGAAGATTTCGCTTTTCACGCCTCTCATGAGGAAGCTTAACTTCTCGTCGGTGGCTTGCGGGTCGGCGAGGCTGCTCAGGCGGAGGATGTCTTCAACGAAACCGGTGACCGTTTCGTTGGGGCCTTAAGTCCTCGCCTGGAGAAGGTCTTCGGCCCGCTGCCTACGATGCTGATTCATGAACGCCCGCTTCAGCTCGGTAACGCAGGCGTCCCACGACGTGAGCGCAGCCTCGTGGTTCTGGAACCAGTGCCTCGCAGTACCCTCCAACGAAAAGTAGAGGTTCTGCAGGTACTGCTCGGCGGTCCATCCATTATGGCGTGCCACGCGCTCGTAGTGTTGGATCCAGTCCTCGACATCCTCGTGGATCTCCCCGTAAAAAGGCGTCGGATTCCTACGGGCGACGGGCAGGTAAACGACGGTGGGTGCTACTGTGGTCTGCGCCGTCGAGGAAGCCATTGTCGTTGTCACTTGCCTTGTCCTCGCCGGGAGTGGTCCGAGTGCAGGAGCTTGCCCTTGAAGACGGCGACTGGCACGATGCTCCGAGTCTTGAACGGAAGGTCGTCGGGAAATGGGGCTTGCTGATCGAGTTCTTGTAGGAGTACGCTGCACGGGTTTTATACCCCGCACCTCCACCAGAAATGTCACGAATTAAGGCGACGAGAAGGCGAAAATTGAACTGAAAATAAAGGTTTAATGGGCGAACTTGTGCCAACCAAAAATAAATAACGAAAGAGCGTCGAGGGAGCAGAAAAGCAGGCGGCGATTCGGCGGCGAAACAGGAAGCGCGAGCGAGACTGACTCGACAAGGCCGCGGGTAGCTGCTTATCTACAGTGCGTCACTATCTCGAAAGTTCGGCAAGAAGGCTGGAGTGTCGCGCGCTTGGGGCGAGGATGAACTGGCACTTTCGAGAACAACAAAGCAGGTGGAAAGTTACATCTGGTGCGAGAATGAACGCGAATCTTCTAGACGTCGGTGACCGAGCGTTGCTTTCTCGGCCCTGCGGGCGGCAATATCAAAATATTAACATAAAATATTACAGTGTCAATTAGGCCAAAAGTAAGTTGAAATAATCAAAAGTGCAATAAACAAGTGATTTGAGCTCATAATAAATCAGTGGTCGTATAATAACTCAAAGGGATCAGGGCTGCGAAATGGTGAGGGGAAGCTGCAGAGAACACATGTGTTTAAAAGGTATATCAGAGGTTTCAACACGCTTATAGGTTTTGCATATCTGAAGACAGGAACTGATTCGAGAGAGGAAAATGCACATCACTTGAGATGTATATCCAAAGATGTTGGAGAAATGGTCACTAGGCGGGAAATAGTTTTCTTATGAAACATGAATGCACACTTACAAGAATTCGCGGGATATGCAGATTCTACGGTGAGGATGCTACAAGAATTCTGCGATGCTCTTGATCTAGTCCTTGTTAACGTCCAAGCAAAATGTGACAGAAAAATAACATGAGGGAGAAACGATTTGCACTCAATAATTGATTACTGTCTAATGTCTAACAATTTATATATCAAATTAGGACACATGGAAATAGATGAGGAAGGAACAAAAAGCTTAGAAAGTGATCATAATCAGCTTAAAGTAATGTTTGGTGCAGAAAACCAGAGAAACAAATTTTGGAACCAGACAGTAAACTGACCTTAAACGATGCCCAAGTACAAGAAGTATCGGTACGAATTGAGACTCTAGTATCCAGACAACTGGAGAGAGCATGGAGATATGACGATTTGGTGAACACTTTTAAACGAGAGTTAAAGAAGTTCAACATCAAACGAAGAGGAAAAAGGAGAAGAAAATACACAACAAAAAGCTGGTGGGAAAGTGAAGTTAAGGCGGCCATAGCTTGGCGAAGAGGGGCCTCAAAGGAACACTGTTGGGCGAAGGAAAGAGGGGACACACCCTCTGAGGAGCATCGAAATGGAATGCATTTCTGCAAAGAAACAAAAAGGCATCTCCTCTTATCCGGGCCGAGATTGGTAGGACTGGAGTGCAGTGCATGATGGAAGTAAATCAAAACGGTTGGAATGCAGCAGGAAAGGATCTGGGAGCACATTGATGCGCAGGGAAGAAAAATGGAAGGATCAGAATGTTCATTGACAACACAAGAGAGAATAAGTGTAGAGGGCGAGGAGTGAAGGGAATTCATTATATGAACAATCTAGGCAACATTCGCAGAACTTGAACCAAACGAGATTGTACAGAGCACAAACAGCAACACGGCACAATACGAGAACGCTAGCGAGACAGCTGAGACGACTACGAGGATATAGAATAGCGAAGAAAGTACCTGCTGCAATGGCGAGAGATCCAGATGGCTTAGGAAAGAGACTAGTGAAGACGCTAGGAACAAAAAGCAAATTAAAGTGAAGACAGCCAACTGATCAAAGATTAATGGGGAGAGAGGTGCCCATAGATTGGAGAATAAGCAGAATGAGATTTCCATATAAAGGCAGGGGAAATAAGGATAGCATAACATTTACGACCCTATAACAGAAACGTCAGTCTCGTACAGACTAGCGATGAAGGCAGTAAAAAGAAGAATGAAAGATTGGGCCGAAAACATTTTAGGCGAGCTCCGGAACGGATTCCGACAACTTATTATCATCACTCAATGTATAGAAATGGCACGGGCGGGAACAAACCGTTATGTATAGCATTTCTAGACATTAAAGGGGCGTCCGACAATAAAAATAATAATAATAATAATCTTTATTGGCTCAGGAGAGCCGTGGCACCGCGGAAAGGCGACAGCCCGTACCATGGAGGCCCGCGGTGCCACGTCTAGTGATGATGATGATGAGATGATATGTACAAGGGCAAGTCGACGACGAATAGATGACAGAGAGGTGCTGACGATGTGAAATAAAGCCCGCGGGTGAGGGCGAGCGCCGATGTTGCGGGCAATGAGGGCCCAGTGCTTCCCAGTGGGCCGCTCGCTGGGCCGGTCCCCCGTCCAGCTGGCAGAAGTGTCCTGGCAAGCTCTCCAGGGTGGCGTCCGCAAGCCCCACCGTGCGTTGGGGCTGGGAAAGTCCTGGCGGCCCGGCGGTGACGAAGACGCCATGCATGATGAGTACGACCCGCTCCTCCGAACCGCCGCGTGAGTCCTGGAGGTCCGGTGACAGCCCAGACGAGCAGGCCAAAGAGCCAAGGCGACCCTCGGCGGGCCGTCCGATATACATTCTTAAGGGCGAAGTCCTGGCGCATGACGGTGCGGTCGCTCGCTTCGGTGAAGGCAGCGGCTCCAGGGGGGTGGCCCACTCGAGGTAGACGGCTTCCACCCCCCATGCATTCATGTTCAGGTCCAGAACCTAGCTCCGCGGTCACCCGGCACAGCCTCCTGTCATCATCGCTATGATGAAGGGACTCATATGATCAATATGAGTCAGGAAAAACTCTGGGTACTGCTGAGAGAGCTTGATTTAGATGCACACTTGATTAGGCTTTTACAAAAGGTATACACAAATAATAAAGTTGTTATAACATGCAAATCAGAAACCAAAGAACCGGCAGAAATAAAAAAGAGTCTCATGCCGGGTTGTACCCTATCACCTCAACATTTTATGATATACCTGAGTAGAATGGAAAATAAATTAGAAGAGAGCAATTTAGGTTACTATGTGTTATATACGGAGAGTCGGGTAAAAGTAAACCAAGTTATACCAGGAATGTTTTACGCAGACGACATTGTACTGTTAGCAGATAGCCGGGATACTTTATAGGAGCTGATTAAGATCTGTGGAGAGAAAGGAGTCTCTCTGGTCCCAAAATTAAGTAGCGACAAGTCGGGAATAATGATTTATAACGTCGAGAAGGGGGACCCCCTGAAAATTCAAGGCGTTTTAATAGAATGCGTAGAGAACTATGAATACCTAGGAGTATGGCTGAATAAGGGAAAACCATACTTAGAAGATCAGGAAGAAAATATGCCAAAGAAAGGAAGAAAGGAATGCAGTAATTAGGAAGCATAGGGCGCTATGGAATTAAAATAAATATGAAGTCGTTCGGGGTAAGGCCATTCTATACGGAAAGATAGCGGCTTCTCCTCGCTCTTCCTCCTCTTTTTCTCTCTCGCTCTCGCGCGTCGACGATGGCGCCGCCTGGATCGCTCCAGGCTAGCAGACGCTCCCGCTTGAATGCAATGAAGCGGAAGGATGTTTTCGTTAGTTATCGTGTTCCGCGATTAAATTCCTGTCCCGAGTTCTACAGTTTAACGCGTAATTGACTACAGAGACTTTCGCAATATTATCAAAACGACTTGACGGTCTGGAAGACGCAAACTAGGGCAAAAATGGACACGCGATACCAGTACGGTCTACGCTACCATGCTACCGGAGCGAGGCTCTGTTTCCCTTCTTCTCGAGCAAAGCCGCCGACTACCTGCAGCGGCGAACTCTTGTATGTTGCAAAGTGACTTTGGTACAAATGAAGGCAGCGTTGTTTGTATTGCCGCACGCGTGCCCCAGACGCAAAGGAGGGAGATCACACTCTCGGTTTTTTCGTCGCTTCGTAAGGGAGGCGAGACGTGACACGTAAGCACAAAGCGATTGCTGTTTTTTCTTGCACAACTGAAGCACGAAGCGATTTCTGTTTTTTTTTTTTCACAACTGAAGCACTCTCTTCAAAGCGACTGTGCTTCGTCTCGACTTAGCATACACCAACGACAAAGTATACAGACGTGAGAGGGCAGCTTTAACTCGTGCTCCTGCTGCACGAGCGTTCACACAGCCAAGGCTCGATCGAACGTAAGGAGCCTCCGCTTGTAAGGTTTACAGTTAGCTCATGCTAAGGGAAGTATTTTGTGGACTAGATAATAACAAATTGTTTCCCTTTTTAACGATACCCCTTCTTGGCGTGCGCAACGTGTCCTAATAGTTGTGCAAAAACGATCTACTCACATTTGATCCCCTTTGCTGTAAAGGCGCGGCTGGGAGCCTTCACCCAATACGCGGCATAACGTAATCGGAATATTCTGAGTAAAAGAACCTTAGCAGAACGAGTGAATACGGCGACGCGGTTCCTCGAAAAGCAAAAACAATCCAAACATAATTCGCGCGCAGCGAGCTCCGAATAGTGGACTACATTCGTCCAATGAGAGGAGCTAGCCACATTCTTCAAAAGATGTCGCTCCCTTTCAGTATACAGGAACCTTAGTCCGGGGAATATGGACAGGATTCATGGTACCGGGGTTGCCTTTTTGCAATGTGATCCTTATGCATGATATATGATTTTCAGGCGAGCTTAGAGACCCGGCTGAGGAGCGTGGGAAGACTGGCACTGGGGGCGCATAGGAATACACAAAATGAACGAGTGCAGGGAGACATGGGCAGGGCATCTTTCGAAGCTAGAGAGGCGATCAGTAAGTTGAAATTAGAACTAAGACTGAACACAATTGAGGATATACGCTAGGCAAGGAAGGCATATAAGCATCTGTACATGAAACGTTTCGACACAAAATGGACATAGTGAAACCGAAAACTAAAATTAAAATACCAACCGTCAAGTGTGTATGCAGAACAAACTAGCACTGTAAAATGGAAATACGAAAGCCGAGAGAAAGATGTGGGAGGTAAAAATGCAAGGAAAATCAGCTTTAACTATGTATAGGGGACGAAGACAGGAAGTAAGGAAGGAAAATTGGTATGATAATTCACGGGGAAGCTCGTTGTCGTTCGAGGCTAAAAAATGAGTATTGCGGACATGGAAATATAGGACAATGTATGAGGAAATGGGTACGCGGTGTGCCGTACGGCGTATGCCTTGAGGAAGACGAGACTGTAAAACATATGATGTTGAGGTGCACAGGAATTGCACCAGCCCCCCGGAGATGTGTGGGGGGGGGGGGGGGGGCGAAGTTTACCAACGCCGGGGTTTCCAGACCAGAATTAAAGAATGAAAAAGTTTATTTTGATAACAAAGACGAGGTGGGAAGGCTGGTGGAAATTTTGTAGGGAAAATTGATTGACGTACAACTAGGCTAGGTAGCGCAAGTTGCCGTCTGATATAAAGGGTGCAGCCGTTAGCATCCATCCATCCATCCATCCAGGAGAGTCCGCCACCAGCGAAGCCACGATTGATGAGCACCGTAGACATTCCTCCGCACCACGGTCCTCCAGTGTCGCTCAAAACTCCGAAAACAAGGTCAGCTATTCATTCATGCCGTCTATCCCGAAAACAAGGTCAGCTATTCATGCAGGAGGGGTAAACAAACAGGACCAACTTCCCGTCCTACATCCTTCCCCAAGATCGGACAATATCTTAACTATACTTGGCTTCTTTTAATTCTTGGCTTCGTCAACTGTTTGTTCGAGCACACTGTAAGTGATAAATGTGTTAATAATATTTTGCTTCATTCCTTGCCCTCGGAGCGTAATAAAATATAGAGAGCAACAGTGTGCTTGTCCCAGCCTGAGGAACATTCTCGTTTTCTCTTTTTTCAGAATCTTATTCGTTTTTTTTTTTTTTTTGTTCTGTTAGATTTTGTTTCTGCTCTCCGCCGCTATGTAAATTTATTCTGTCTTCTTTTGTTTTCAAAAGCTCGTTCATTTTGTTTTTGTTGTTGTATGTCAGCTAATTTCTTTGCAAGTGCGGTCTTAATTCCTACCACACCTTCAATGAAGTGGAGTCCTCACAGCAATATTGTTTTAAGCAAAAGTCACCAGGTTGTTTTGGAGCGTTGTGTATATTTACCTGGGACATTCCGATTTATGCGCAAATATTGAATTAGACGGCATGCCAACAAAAAAACTGTACTTCCCTCAGCTCACCCTTAAAGGGGCCCTGCAAGGACTTTTTACTGGTTTTTAATTTGCACCGAACCTGAGCGCACTGAACGTAGTAACTTAATGAAACTTTTCTTTTCTCAAATTTCGCTTTATCTTAAAAGTTATTGGCAAATTAGAATTACAAAAACACGCACAAAATAGCCTCCTTCATGACGTCGTAGGTCCTGCCTTGAGTGGCCGTGAACTAGAGAAAGGTTAGTGGGCTCATCGAGCGTTCACGGCTGCCGCACTCCGTGTCGACGGCTCGAGAGGGCACCACTAAAGCATGTTTTGAATAGGCTGTATGAAGCGGGCCGCCAGGGCGGCTCCCATTGCATTTGCTGCGCTATTAAAGACTAATTCGGCATAACACTTCATTGGCCACAAACGACAGCAAATACGGGGTAAATATCAGTTCAGAACGGGAGCCACTTCGCGCTGCCAATACCGCCAAATGGCCAAATCGCCAACCAAGCCCGCGCCGAAGGCATTCGTAACGCTCGGAAGCGGTCGGATGCTCGAGCCGGTATACGATCGCAGCGCCGCCGCGTACACCTGGGATTTTTCTACAATCGCCGTTCAACGGGGCCTCATCCCACTAGCCCTTTCTAGTATGCGCCGTTTTTTCCGCCGCTTGGTGGCGGGTACGTCGACGGATTATTTCTTGTTTCCGTACTCTACAAACTGCATTTGTTTCTTTTCTGATCTTAGATACTGAACAAAAACTAGTTTCATACGTAATTGAAACGGTTCGCGACACTTATATTTTGTATCTCGACTAAAAAAAAGCTTTTAGCGGCTCTGACCTGTAGTAAGCCCAGGACCGAAGACGTCACATTTCGCGCGCTCTCGGCAACGTGGGTCGCCCTCGTAGGCGGAGGAGGTTTCCGCGTCGTCCGGTTAAAATATGACGCACTGATATTTTTACTCTCTCCATGCCCGCTGGCTTCCCCGAACCCCAAGAGACGCGGAAACCGAAAAAAGGCAGACGCTTAAATATGATTGCACGGCCCCTTTAAAGACCGGTACTCACATGCAGCGGAGCGCTAAGTCAGCGCTACGTGAGCGTTCTAAGGAGCGCTCATGTGGCGCTTCCTATCGCGTGACTTCGTTCTAATATAGCGCGTAATTAGCGCTTTAGTAGCGCCTTGTTAGCACTCCAGTAGCGCCGTGTTAGTGTTTCAGTCAGTAGCGCTTCTTCTACCGCGGTGCTGCGGATTAGCGCGTGCACTGCGGTTCCGGTTGGACGTTGAAATAGAAATGCGACAAATGCTTTTACATACGCGATTAGTGCATAATGTGTGTGGACGGCTTGACGCCCAGAAGAGGCTTCTGGGTGCGCGAAATATTTCTCCACTTCAGCTGCCTTTTAAAGAGCAATTTTTTATCACCATTTCCGATTACATTTTATAGCGCAGCTCTTAGGCTCCCGTTTCCGGCTTGAGCGGCGTCGCCGTCGGCGTCGGCGTCGCCGTCGGCGTCGCCGTCGCCGTCGGCGTCTCCATAACCGCGCGGTGCATGTTGGGACATGCACCGCGCGAGCCCCCCCCCCCCCCCCCCCGAGGTCACGTGACCCCCCTCCCCCCCGAGGTGACGTGACCCCCCGGAGGAGATTGAAGGATGAAGGGAGGAGGAGAAGGAGGAGGATGAGGAGGGGTATACCCTCCCCTGAGTACCCTTCCCTCCTCCTCCTCCTCAAGAGCTGCGCTCCAATTCGGCATTACAGGGAGTTGTAAACGGCTTTCATCTTTTAGAGCGCAGCTCTTAGGGGCCCGTTTCCGGCTTGAGCGGCGTCGCCGTCGCCGTCGGCGTCGGCGTAACCGCGCGGTGCATGTTGGGACATGCACCGCGCGAGCCCCCCCCCCCCCCCCCCGAGGTCACGTGACCTCCCCCTTCGAGGTACGTGACCCCCCCGGTCACGTGACCCCCCCCCCCCGAGGTCACGTGACCCCCCCAGGACACGTGAGCCCCCCCCCCCCCCCCGGTGGATATTGAAGGATGAGGGGAGGAGGAGAAGGAGGGGTATACCCTCCCCTGAGTACCCTTCCCTCCTCCTCCTCCTCAAGAGCTGCGCTCCAATTCGGCGTTACAGGGAGTTGTAAACGGCTTTCATTTTTTTTCTTTGGATTAATACGATTTCCTCCTTCGTTCTATTTCCGCAGAAGCAGTCAAATATACATCCCGGATACTGCTTTGATGAACTCCTGCTGCTGTATGGCCTCCATGGGACAAGCTGAAAACTGACAGCTTAGAAGAGTGCTTCGGAATGTATAGTCAACTGGCTTGCTTCTAATATCACCTGTCTACAAGGCACATTTACGAAGATGAAAACAAAATACTGCTGAGGAGCACTCTGTCAACGATCACTACAGCTAGCAAGGATGGAAACTAGGAAGATCTTCCCAAGCGAGCGGATACTTGACGCCCTACCTGCAACGTGGTATACCTGCAATGTGGCCCTGGGTTGTTAAACATAAGACACGGCCTCCCGGCCCTGGGCTATGTGGCCATCCATGCAGTCTACACAACCTTGAAAAACCTAAGGGGCGAAAAATTCCAGGCCGCATCGACAGCACGAAACAAGTTGGCTATAGTTTGCTCGCACAGGAAGACTGTGCTCTCGCAATGAAACTCGTTATAGAAGGGCTTGTTTTTCCTGGTGTAAATGCTGTAGAACACAACTAGTTATTCACCAATTGGTGATGCTCAGCCAGTGCCGACTTGTTACATATCTCATAATGGAACTACTCGCCGAAAAGGAGAGTTCCGACTTCGACTACAGTGAACATTAACATACGAGTGAGCGCATCTTAAAACACGTGTTGTTGTCACAAGAAAATGCACAAGCATTTTCTTGTGACATCTTTGCAGCAAGATGAATGTTCGCATTAATGCCAAGAATGCCAAACAAAATAAATGGAAAGATGAAACTCTGTCACAGGTGTCAAGAAGCGAACTCAGACCAAGGAAGAGTACGTCTGATGCCTGTGATGGTGAACCCATTGTGAGTTTGAGCTGAAGCATGTGTTGGACTGCAGTGAAAACATTCAACTGAGAAACCTTTGTTGCAAGGACAACAATACAAAAAGTGCCAGTGCAAAATCTAAAAAAAAAGCTGAGGGGTCAATGCTAAACAAATTAGTTCCTGTCCGGCCAGCAACGTGCTTGCGATTCATCCTCATGCAAAGGCAACTGCTCTCTGAAGTCGGTGAATTTGTGTGTGTTTGTGTGTGTGTGCAGATAGTCGGTGTCCTTGTAGCAGTGTCTTAGGTATCTTGTGGTGCTACAGCTTAAATGCCGACATGCTGCACAGATATTGTGTGTCTCGGTGTCACAAAATCTACAGCATCTAAGATGCATGTGTATCAATTTTTTTCAAGACGGATATTTGCAGAACATATGGATACCAGGAGGCTCGCTTCGCAGTGTTCAAAGGTGACCAATTTCTTATTTACGACTCTCTTCTGTATTGTAAATGCAAGCAACTTTGAGTATCAAGCTCCCATGCCCACTTCTCTTTGTGTACAAAACTTGTTTTTAGCCGCCCTAACTGTGTCGTTTCACAGACTCGGTACTGAACTACATCAGCGTATGGGGCAACGCTCGGGTATTACGGTACTTTTTTGCAAAGATCAAGTTTTCACGTTATGAAATTGCCAAGAAATACGTTACAGGTGTTTTTTTCGATGTAGTAACCAGATAGGATAGGTTGCTTGCTGTAAAACAAGTACTATATTTGAACAGGCAGAGTTCATTGAATTGCTGAACCTATACAGATTTATCACAGGTCTAAGAAAAGTTTGTCAAAATATGTGCAATACATTTTTAAAACTATGAACAATACATTTTTCAAATCAGCAGATCACAATTTTAGAATGTTATTACTTTTATACTTGTCGGGCAATTTCGGTCCCGTTGCTGTTGCACCAGGTGTCCCTAAGGCTAGTGTACTCGGGCCTCTATTGTTTCTAATATATGTCATTAACCTACGATCATCAATTAAATTGACAATTAGACGTTTCGCTAATGCTTGAGTTATTTACCAGAAAATTAATACACTTATAGTGATCACAACATTGTCCAAGACTATTTAGATACAATATCATCATGGTGTTCCCTACTGCAGATGAACATTAACACACGTAAATGCAAACAAATGTCCATAATTAAGTCCTCGACTAAAACACTATCCCAGTACTTATTACTTTCACTATTACTAGAACACTCATTGTCGTACATGTATTTGAGCGTGTATTTTACAGACTCATTATCATGGATTGAGCAAATAACAAATAGTGCACTAAAAACACTTGGTTTGTGAAAAAGCCATTTCTGTGAGAAATTTCTTGTGTCCGACAAACACATGAATCATACAAGATATATAAGAACTATTGAGGACTATATAAGATATATAAGAACCGTATAAGGAACTTTTTACAAGTTTCTCGTATATCTTATATATATCTTATGTGTTATTATATATCTTTTGATTCATATGTGTTTATTGGACACAGAAATTTCTCATGCAATTGAGATTTTTCAGTGGGGAGTTAGCTCCCATTGAAAAAACTACTCGCATACAAAACATTTATCCTCCCAAAATTAGAATATGCAAGCATAATTTGGAAACCACACCTAAGCTACCTAATCTCGAGGCTCGAATCTTCGAAACAAAGCAGCCAGATTTATATGCAGTGATTATTCATCCGAAACTAGTGTCTCCGCTTTAAAAGCTAGCATAAATCTTCCTACTATAGAAAGAAGACAAAAAATAGCCCGATTGTGTTTTATTCAAGCTGTATATTACTCGGATTCCGATTTTCAATCTACTTAGTGCTGGGCTGCCAATTTTACATAATCCATCTTAGATAATTCCAGCAAGATGGAACTATTTCAGTGCCATACTTACACTTTCCTCTTTTCGTCTTTAGTACTTTGCACCACTGACTGGAACAAACTACCTGACCTTATTGTAAGTGAGAGATATCCCATTTCATTTAAAAAGAAGTGCATTAACTTGTTTAACTGAACCTTGATTTGTAAAACTGCATCCTAACAATAACAAGCTAATAAGCGTTTTTTTTTTTCGTGTGCGTGTGTGTGTGTGTGTGTGTGTGTGTGATTTGTTTTTTGTTGGTGTCAATTTTTTATGTTCAATTACTTTTTTGTCTGTTATTTTTGAATCCCCCTCATGTAATGCGTCTTCAGATGCCTTTGAGGTGAATAAAATGAAATAAAATTAAATGAATGCCTTTGCATCATTTATTCGATTGTTACAGTAGTTCATTTTATCTGGTCCCATTACTTCGATTATTGCCATTTCACATGGATTCTCCTTTTATACAACTCCCATGTCATTCAGAGACAACTGCACCACCCAGTTTTTTGCTTAAAAAAAGAACACATCTTTTTAAGATATCACTTGCTTGTATTTCACTACGATAATTGTAAGTTATAATAATTTTTCTGCGTTCTAAAATTGGTTCTTAAAATCACTCGGCGTTCACAGCTCTCATGTTAGCTCATAAAAAATAAATAGTGCGGAAACCCGCGTTTCTACGACGTAAAACCGACGCGCGAAGCCTTCAGCTCAGCTTATAGCGCAGCGCACGTCAGCCTGCTGCCGTGACGTCACTCGAGGCGTGTTCTGGCCTCCTCTAGGTGGTGTTGTGCAGGCGCGCTGCGAACTGCCTTGGTGTGGGAGAAAAGAAAGAGAGAGTGGCAGGGACGGAGAATTTGAGACATGATTGGCTATCTTGGGCACATTTTCAAAGGGAAGGCTGTGTATGCGTTGTTTCGAGACTACTTGAATGGCGGTGCAAGCGAAGCGGGTTTTGAAGAGACAGCGAGCGGCAGTCCGTTCAACGCGGGAAGGAGTCGGACGCCCCGACTGAGGCGTCACTTCGTGTCTTCGAACGTTCGCGTACTCGTGGAGGACGGTGGTGCCGAGGAGTATCGCCAATGCCATCCAAGCCACATGCAAAAGCAAATTGTCGTGTGTATGTTTATACAGCCGGAAGTTATACTTTGTCTCATCCTACGATGGACTAAGGGCCAAAGCCAAGGGCCGCCAGGTCCAATCACGTTCCACGCTACACTATGACATGCCTAGCATTGATTAGGGGTGGACGAATAATGCTCCGAACCCAAAAACGCTGCATCATTTCTATAGCTTAGACACTGCAAACAGCCTCTTTTTTTACGATGTAAAATTGTTGAGTCACTCAGTGCTATTTCGATTCGAACCACTGTCCGCCCTTCCCCATCAGTGATCCGAGACGCGTGCACTGATACGCGCATCAAAGAGCAATACGCGATTTCTAAGTGGCTCGTGATTGGATCTGGCGGTCCGTAGCTTTTGCCTTTAGTCCATCGTAGGGTGAGACGAAGTATAGTCTGCCTCAGTGGGCGTCTGGTGTCTCAGCTGTAGATGAGCAATTTAGCACCAACGCGTGGAGACGCGCTAGGGGTAATGAAAGCTCTAGCTATCTAGACGGCGCTCTGGAGGTTAACCAGGCTGACCCGCGAACAAATCGGAGTTTATCAGTACTTATGTTCAAGAAAGGGCATAGGATTCCCTTACCTCCAGTAGAGCACGCGCGTGAATCCCGCCCTGATAAAACAAAAAAAAAAAAGAAAGGAGATAAGGAGTCCGGAGGAAGAAATAGCCTCCTGAACAGTACCGGGTGTGCAGTGTACCCATTCAAACTGAAATAAAGATGTAATACAGTTTTTCTTTAAGTGAATCTTGAATTTCAGATGTTTCAGGGCAGCTTCATTTCAGGTGTTTTTCTTTTCCTTTTTTAATTTGATAAATCCAGTTTGGAGGTTAATTTTTGATTTTTTTAGCATTTCTTAGAAAGACGAAACCCTACACATGTGCGACAGAACCTCTGATCACCGGTGTCGAGTTCAATAAGACAACATGTCTTTCGGATCCTCATAATAAATTTCAGATTTTCAGATTGCCACACGGAATTTGTATGTCGGCTATCATGTGACGAAACATTTGCCAAGAAGCTCTACGCCGGAATGTGTGTGTACAGTAAGGCCTGACTCGGTTGTTTTAAAATATAACCAGAAAAACAAGCACTAAATAAGTTAAGAATAATATAAAAAAGGCTTACCATTTTCGCTACGCTGCATTTGACATATCCGATTAGGCCGAAACGGGCAAGCAAGACTTGGTTGGCTCAGACACCATGAATAAGAAAACTCTAGTCACAAATTCCGGGATCAAATTCAAATGCTTGTTGCCATCCAGAGTAGCCATGGAGCGTAGGATTCATCACCTTCGTCTAAGCCAAACATTTTTTCTATGTCCCTACGCGGGGACCTGAAGATATCGGAGTGACAGCCAGTAACCTTGAGATTGTTCTTAATAACGCTAGTTCCTCTCTTTTTGCCTCCCTGAATGAATTCTTGGGAGTGGAACCAAAAGTTTTTCTAAGTTGGTAATCCGTAGCCTTTCCCACTCAGAAGTGTTAATGGTAGCTCAAAGGCAGCTGGCCTAGACAGGGTGGTCGAAGGAAAGTAATGACCCTCAAAACCCAATCACCCTGACGCACGCGGAAGGGTTTCACATTTCTGTCGTTCTCAAATTTGCTTATTTTCGACATCCGTTCTTCTGTTCGGGGATGGTGACATTTAATCCCATCAGGTCGGCCGAAGCCATTTCGAGGACCATAGTGAACGTGTCACAGAGTGTGTGTGTGTGTGGGTTTTTTTTTTTTGGGGGGGGGTGGCTCAAATATATTAACCCGTTAAAAGAAACACACCAAGAATAAACGAGAGATTACTTAAAACGAATAACAATGCTAGGTTCGGACCGCCGAAAAGCGATAGGTCCAAACCCGGTGTAAAGACAGTAGAGAGAGGCGACGACACGCAGGAATAAAAAACACACAACAAAACAAGAAATGTATTAAGACGCGATAAAAAGCCGCGCATGGCGACACACGAAACACTCAACCAAACGCAACACGCGTTCTTCCCACAACACGCTGCTGATGGTGAAACGTCGGGCGGTGGGGCCACGAAGAACAGAACGGTAAAGTTGAAAAACCTGAGAAAAGGGGAGATAAAAAAAAAAAAAAAAAACATTGGGGCTCCAATCCACGCTGTGAAGGTGGTTGGTCAGCGAAGCTGTGGTATCACCTGCAACGATTGCCTACTGCACTATACGAAATGCCGCCGCCGGTCGCAGCACGCGGCCGCTAGTCGCATTGCTGTCTCTTTTCCCTTTGCCACTCCTAGTATTCACGCTGCTCCTCGGGAGTCCTAACCATGCGTGGCCTATTCATCGCGGTGCTGCAGCAAGCAATGAAATCAGTTGCTATACTCCGTTTCATTTTACTTTTTAGCGTAGCGGATGTTACGAGCCACCGGAGCCGATCGGAGGCCGTGAGTGTAACACTGTAAAAATAACTGTAAGTCAATAGCCTTTTTCCAAACTGGAAACCGCTGTGAGAGGCGCGCACGGGCAAAACGCCATAAAGGCGACATGACGGCACGAGTCAGTAAATGTACGGCTTCACATATTTCGTAGTTCAGGTCTATGTTCCCTTTTCTTTCAAGTAAAAACACATAACACATGCCACTTTTGCTCTAGAGATGGTTTTCTTGTTGGCGAATATCTCATATTACGTGCCATTTGTGCGAATGCGAAGATCTCTTTGAGCGGCCGAGGGAGATCCACCCGAATGCAGGCGCACTCAGCTCGCGGACGAAGACAAGCGAGCTATGCGAGCGACGGGAGCAACCGTCCGTCACGTGATGTTTACTTGCTGCGCCCGGTCCGTAGGCTTGCTCGCGCGCAGTGTTGCCACTCCTACCGATTTATCAGTAGATCTACTGATTTTGTTTTTTCAAAATTCTGCTGATTCAGTGATAATATCTCATAATCTACTGATTTTTTTTTTCCTCTCTTGCATACACGTTGTCCAAAACTACTACTATTTGCTCCAAGGCGCGCCATCGAGTTTTTTTCGGTGCACTTCGGCGTGTCATTTCACATGACAACACGCGGGTGGATTTGTGTAAAAAAATGGGAAAGTGGGAGGAAGGCTTGTTAAAGTCACTAGAGCGACGGCATAGTTCGGCCATCTGAGCGGGCGCACCTCGCTTCGCGCCTGCCATTGGCCGCGCCGTATGCATAGCGGTTTGAGCAACTTTAATTTGCTTATAACTTTCAAAATAACGTGAAGTTTGCCAGCACAATTTTTCAACGTGATACTACGTTGCCTGAAGTCTATCTCAGTGCAAGTGTTTGACCAGCCGAAAACTCATTGGAAAGCCCTTCCCTTAAAAACACCTCGGGATATGGGGACTTTGAAGAAAAATTCCGGCAACCAATTTTACACTCAAGGAAGAAGAAGTGTGAAACTAATTGCTTGAGCAGACCATTAAGCGATAAAGACTGAGCAATTTTTGTTAATCCTGTAATATTTGCGTGGCAGCTGACTTGTGGTTATTGCTCCGAATGTCACTCCCGACCAAGGAGCTCCCAACCCTCTCAACAGAAGGCCTTGCTCCAACACGTGATACACTGCTGCCTCACTAGTGTCTCACATCGGCCAGGTGACCAGGTGCTGCGAAAATAATCAATGCAATAACCGTACAACACAAACAAACTAATAAAAAAAAGACTACAGAAATTTAGAAATCTACTGATTTTTGCTGATTTTAAAGCTGAAATCTACTACTATTTTCTGGGGAGATCTGGCAACACTGCTCGCGCGTGAACCGTGAACCACCACAGGTGGGGGAGGTACTCACTTGATCGAATTACGTTTTAGCGAATGAAGCCCCGCCCCCTGCGTTTGATCAAATGACACTTTAGCGAATGGCGGCGCTCATTTGAGCGAATGACGGATTAGCGAATCGCCCTTTGCGTCTGTCGCGCCTCTTGATTACTGTAATCTTTATCTCTCTCGCTTCATTCATGGTTTCTCACGTATAAACTGTGAAAATATACCGAGTGAGACTGCAACCTGACCGCGTTTTAAGACAGCGGCGTCTACGATCGCCGAATGGCTGGACTCCGAGTGCGACTGCAACCTGACCACGTTTTCAAGACAGCGGCGTCTACGATCGCCGCAATCACTGGACTCCGAGTGCGACTGCAACCTGACCGCGTTTTCAAGACAGCGGCGTCTAGGATCGCCGCAATGGCTGGAATCCGAGTGTGACTGCAACCTGACCGCGTTTTCAGGACAGCGGCGTCTACGATCGCCGCAATGGCTGTACTATGTTAGACTGCGCGACGGACTTATTGTTTAAAAATACAGGGGGAAGCATCTCGTCACAACCGTAGCTGCTTTTATATACATATCGCAGGTGCCCTCGCAGTACCAGTACCACACTTTTGGAACGCGGTCATCCGGCCATCACGTCCACGCAACGTTGCGTCCATTCTATGATGCCGATGGCGGTGCGGTTTTTGCAATGACTGCCCTTGTTCGCCTCCGAGTGCCTCCGTAGAAGCAACACGATTTTTTTTTTTTAAGTAAGTTTTTTTTTATTTTGTGTCAGACAGTTATTAGCAATAAAATACGTGTTTATTTTTATTGTACTTTCATTCAGAAGACTGATGCGAGACCATCGAGATATTATAGTTATTCCGTGTGCGAGATCAGATTCAGTTTCGTTTTTGGGTGCCCTGGCGTTTCCTAGGCGCTGCGGATCTGATGTCATAGCAACACGTCGTAGCGTCTCGGCGTCTCGTACCTACTTGTACCGATCGTTTCGTCGTAAAGGCTCTTCTATAGGGACTTTTAACAATCCGATACCGTGTTCCGGGTACCGTACTTCCGGAGCCTTTGAAGCAAATGCTCGCTCGGAGTGATACCGTGATTGCCGGGCGCGCGCTTAAAAGCATTCTTGCAAGGCTCCGGTAGTGCGGTACGCGGAGCACGGTAACGGTTTGCAAAAAGTCCCCAATGTCGAGCGCAGCGTTGCCCATCACGCACGCCTTTCAGTGGCCTTAGAGCACGAGATTTAAGATCTGTGATTAATTACCATCTCTCTGCGCTGCTATAGCGGCCGCGGTGCGTCAAACTATACTCGACGCAAATGCGTGAAACAGCACCCTTAATGAAATTGATTAGCCGCTACAGATACTGATACTTTGCAAGGTAAAGAAATGGTGAACTGATTGCAGTATGAATTAGAGCACTGCACGGGCCCGAATTTCTGGGCCCGGCCCGATACGGCCCGGTAGAGGCACGGCCCGGGCCTGGCGCGAGCCCGATAGAATATTGTCACGAATGACATGTGATGAGGCGATAATAACTGAGTAAACTGAACGTTTAATGGGGCGAACTTGTGCCCAAAAATAAAGAAAGGAACAGAAGAAAAAAGTAGATAACAAGAGAGCGTCGCGGGCGTCGAAGGCGGTGAAGCAGCAAGATCGAACGCTGAGGCGAAACTGACCGCGGCTAGCCACGCGGAGCCCCTTATGTACACGCGTGAGGTTCTGGAAGAATCGGTGTAGAAGGCTCTGCGTGTGGAACATTCTGACCTCGAACAAGCAACACGGTTCTCGAATTTACCAGAACATTTACGTCAGAGTACACAAAAATGCGTCCCCGCGGCCAGGAATCGAACCCTGGCTTTCTGCGCGGAAGGCACGCGCGATAACCGTTAGGCCACGAGCGCGTTTTTTTTTTCTTTTTTTTTTATTGCCTATTTTGACATGTAATACAACAAAGGAGTCAAAATGGTAAAATCACATACACAGACACATCAAACTATTCACGTGTATACATTTTAAAATTCTTTCACTTTCTCGAGAACGTCCAGAATCGCTGTCCAGTCAGGTGGACATTCTAACGTGGCGTACACTGACTTCATGACGCGAACAGACTCTATAAAATATAAATGTACAGGACGCGCATCAACGTCCGCATGCTTCACGGCCATTCTGCTTCGCCATATTGCATGCAGGCCCAGGAGCATGACAAGGTCAGTTGGGATCTCATTATCCCTTTCGACGGGAAGGAACCGAATGCCATGCGGAGTTAAAGGAAGGTCCCTTTTAATGGTTCGCTGGAGAACGTCCCAAAATAGAAACGCATCCCAGCAGTTTAAGAAAACGTGTTCAATGGTTTCTTCTTTTTTGCACAGTATGCAATCCACACCCCAAGGGACAAAAAGGTGTCTCTGTTTAAGCCAAGTTTTTACGGGGAGTGTGTTCGTGTGTAACTTAAAAAAAAAGGTTTTGACAGCAGGTGAAATTGTCATCTTTTTTACTCTTGATAAAACATCCTGCCCCGGGCCAGCATGAAATAGGGAACGGTACACTGGAACTGCAAAAATAATTTCAATAATATCCCTCGTTAAGCGCTTTCGACTATCGATCCTGTACTCGTGTGTTTTCGGTAAAATATGTATATTTTTGTTTTTAGGGTTTTTGTTTTTCGGATCGTTTTAAGTTGTTTATGTAAAATTCACCAGAAAAACCGACACTCGCGCGTGGAGAGCTCACATTTTCATCATACTATTTTATGAAGTACCGTTCCGCAAATGTTTGGCTAGTATGTCAAAGAAAAAGTCGAATTAGTCGTTAGTTGTTTATACAACAAGAGGTTAGTCTGCCAGAACATGGCGTCATTCTTACCCACCATAGATAACCTTGTTACTTCTTCCGTGTTACTTCTTGGTCGGGTCCTTCGTCTTTTGATCTGTTTTAATCCCGAAGTATGTCGTACCAACTTGCTCAGGCCTCAACTTGAGCAATTTAGCCAGTAAGTACGTCTGCTAGCCTGTGATTTTTACGTGCATTACGTAGTAGAGGTACAGGACCGCACGCCTGTACGATGCTTATCTAGATCAAAACGGGAAAGGAATGTGGATTGAACCGAGAATCTCTGGGTTCTGCAGTGCTAACTTTCGCTGCAGGTGCTCCGAGCTGGTGTGAGCTAGCCCGCTCGGCCACCGATCCCCTGCTAGTTGATCACTGGTGTCAGCTAGTTTTGCAAGCTAGAACTTATTCGCAGACGACAACAAATTTGGGTGTTGGCACGATGCGCGTTGCCTCAATTCAAGGAAAGTAGCTACAAAAATAATCGTAATCATCCTAATCAACTGAACCAACTGCTGATTATTTCCCCTGCCCTGAGATAATTGCAGCGGTTTTAGGAAAAAAGAAATTAGTGTAGAAAATAAAACGGGCCAAAAAAGTGTACGGGTAGGTGGCGCAAGCTGCCGCCTAGTAAAAAGAGATGCAGCCTGTATCCGTTTACTTATCTATTCTTACATAAAAAGATCCCGATTAGATTGAAAAGTCGTGCTATAATTTTGTAAATTAGGTTTTTATTTCCAAAAAATATTTAAACAGAGTGCGCTTTTGAAGAAACTAATCCTCGTTTCAGCCTAAAGTACCGTGGTCTAAAGATTTAAAAGTAGAACGCTGGAGTTTGTCACGTGGCAAAAATAACCCACCGAAAGCTGCTAGCTGTCACCTAGAAAACCAGAATCGATTGAGCGAACACAATTTATTTTTCTTCGACACGCACATGGTTTCGGTTGAATGTTTCGTGACTTGGGACGCTGATACCGCTGATGATGATAAGATTTCCTAATCTGGCCAGTTTACTGCGTGATAACCGTGATATTGCATTCTTGCAGTGAACTGTGTTGGGCTTTGTCGCAGTTCGTCGTTATTGCAAGAAAACTTATGTTCGGATCACAGACGCACGAAGTTACAACGATCGCAGTGATAGCGGTGATACCGCGTAACACCTCTTCAGGATTTATCCAGCGACAGGTTCCAATATCGGTGTGATCGCGGGTGACCCGGGTGCCCGAATGTCCCTTTTGACCCGTCGCTAGCTATCTGTCGGCGTGCAGCTTCCGCTCAGCTATGCGTGTTTTGGGGGTTCCACGCTGTGGTGGCTCGTAAGAAATTGTTACGTTCTTTTACGAAAACCAAAATAGGCATTTCCGTGTCGTTCTTTTCCCTCGCGCTAAAAAGGAAAACGAAAACAGACAAGTATTTCCGGCTTCGGTAAAGAAAAAATAAGCAAAACAAGCATATTCGCTAAAACATCGTTCGCTAAAACGTCATTCGCTGAAATGAGCAATATTCGCTAAAGCGTCATTTGATAAAGTGGCAATTCGCTCAAATGACCTCTTTTCGCTAAAGTGTCATTCGCTAAAATGTCATTCGCTCATGTGATATGGACCCCACAAGCGGTAAGGGCGGCAGCACTCTTCGTTGTCGCCGCGATCACCTGTCACCATTCAACCACACTAAAAAGGTAAGCCAACTCATTTTCGCATGCACCTTGCGAGATAACCGAAGTGCAGAAGTAATGAAAGACGCGTAACTTAACGCAATAGCGCGGGCTGAGGCAGAAAACGCGCTAAATTTTTTGCTTTAGCTTCCCGACTCAGTTGCACTAGGGAAACCTATCCACGCATCAGACTCCACTCGATGGACGTCTGCAGGCACATGGCTCATTGCCATGGGAGTTTGGCTTGCTCTGGGCTCTCCCGAACTCTTCTTGTTCGTACCTTTTTTGCTTTCAGGCGCCGTCACCCTTTCGCTTTCGGGCGCGGTAAGAAGCGGAGAAACCAAATTTTAACATGGAACACTGAACCGCGCTCGTTGAATAGTTATAAAGAGCGTTGTCGCGTGCTGAGAGCATGTCGTGTTTTCTCTAGTTTAGACACTGATGTTTAGGACAATTGATGAATCGTGCATTCCCGCTTGATCGCTGCAGCCCGAGTGTGGCGACCGGACGGCTATCTTGCATGTGAAGAAATCGCATTTTTGGAGCGTTGCGGAGGCTGGCGGCAGCGTGCTGAAGACACGGTTTCTACTCGTTCGTCGTCATTCACCGAAAACGTTCTTTAACCCTATTTAAGACGTGAGACTTGCCGCTGAGAACACGTGAAAATTTTTACGGAAGTGCAGTGCCGCAGGAAAAAGGCAGAACTCCTCGAAAGCAAGTTTCGCCGGACTCGCGTCGTGGTCAAAGCTTCCTTGGCACGCCGAACTGCTGCGTCTCTGTGCCTTCGCACGCTTGAATGACGATCAAGAATCGACACCGTGTGGATATGTTATGCGAGTGCAATGTGCGTGAAGCCGTATGTGCCTCTGGAGCAGCGTTTCACTTTAATCTGACGACTTTATTTTTAACTAAGTGGCGACAAAAGAAGGGGGGAAGGAACGTCTTTTTTTCGTCGTTAGACGGTTTACAGAATACCGCGCACAACAGCTCCTCATCACTGATCAGCAGTGGCTCATTATCTACCTACTTAATTTCACTTGACGTTTGAGCGCGGCTCGCCTAGTTTTGACTGGTCAACAGATTGCACACGACCATATGGGCCGCGCTTCAAAGATTTTTATTCTCGCCATCTTGTACTTCTGGCTTCGAAAACCCTTCTTGCTCCACAGTTCTGCTTTATTTGTGCTGCTATGTGATCTAATAGAGTATATTTGGAACGTATCCTTGGTTAATAGTGCATAAGACCAACCGTATGGATTGCTTTCCCCCCTTTATTGATAGCAACTCGCCTGAACATCTGGACGATCAAGAACTCCGTGGCCGATATATGATGCAAAGACATCTATGCGCGACACACCTTCAAAACTTTGCCGCGGCGCCAATTCTTGATCGGTGTCCAAGCGTGCGAATGCGCAGAGACTCAGCGCTTCGGCATGCCAAGTAAGCTTTGTCACCCCGCAATACCGGCGAAACTTGCTTTCGACGAGTTGTACCTTTTTCCTGCGGCACTGCACTTCCGTGAAAATTTACACGTGTTCTCAACAGCAAGTATCACAGCTTACACAGGGTTTCAAAGAACGTCTTCGACGAATGACGAACGAGTAGAAAACGTGTCTTCTGCACGTTGCCGCCAGCCTCCGCAATGCTCCAAAAACATGTTTTTCGACATGCAAGATGGCCGTCCGGTGGCCGCACTCGGAAAGCGGGGATGCGCGATCGAACAGTTGTCATAGAGATCAGTGAGTTTATATGTAAAAAAAACTTATTGTCTATGGGAGTTTGTTCCGAGGTACGCCACTGGTCTGCACTAGAGGGCTAGATGGCGCATTGAGCAAACAGGTACAAAGCCATCGGAAGTAAGCGGCTTGTCACGGAAGTGAGCGCTTGACAGGCTTTCCCATTCTTACGAGCGGTGGTCCAAACAGTTTCCAAGTCGCTTGATTTGCGTTTTTTATATCAAGAGTGCCTGCTTGTTTCACAATAACAGTTCATGCAGGCCCGAGTAGTCTTCTTGGAAGCCATTTGATGTGTGAGAATTTAAGAATTCTAGTTGATTAAGTGGACACAATCCAAGTTCAAATGCCGTATTCTCAAGATTGATTAATAAAAGCTATTATTAAAACCCACGTGAAAATGCAAGAAAGCGTGAACCAAAACACTAACTAAATACACTATAAGATCCAGCAAACACTTTACTTCCGGTGACTTCACTTGCGCCCGACAAGGAGCGAGGCTAAGCACCTTCCAGCCCCCTATGGTGAGAGAGGCCTAGCGGACGAACGACGGCCGTGCGTGCATAACATACCACAGGATGGCACCACCAACGTCATTAGATGCTAGAGAGCCTCAAGTAAGAGCACGTTCAACTCAAACCACGTAAAGCGTTTGCGATTTAAAGGTGGCGTTAGAGAAAAGATGGCGGATTATACACTTTTTCGCGTGTCAGAAACGCCTATCCTACCGGAACAAAAAGGGTATCTATAGAAAAGTGTTGTTTTATTCTTCGCGTAAAATCTTCAAGCATCTGTTTATAAGTGCATTTACGTTGAAAAACTACCCGTAGCTCCATAGACTCACAGCAAAGGTTTGCAATTTGATGGCACCCATAAACACATGCCCCGATCTAGCAGTTCAACACACTCTTGAGGCTCTTTATTAGATGCTGGCTAGAAGCAGACGACGACATGCCACCTGCTTTTGCCGCGATGATTTATTAAATAATTTCAGTAGATATGATATGTTACCGCTCAATAATAAATGGGACTGAGGTATACAAACCACTTCCGTCCCACGGTGAGCTTCCATAGACTAAAACAATTTTGTTCTTTAATGAAATTGAGGAACCCCTAGTTACTCGCTTATATTTCCCTACGTAAAAGCGACTATTGAATTATGTCCTCGAGCAAAAAGTGGCCACTTTCCGAGAAAAGTGTCCAACCCTTAGCTTCTTTTTATAGTAGACTCTCATTGACTGGAACGATTATTGGCGCCTTGCATGGGAAAAAGAAAGGTGTCAATCATTGTCCCGGCGGCACCGATTACTTGAGGAACGCTCGTATGAATCTCTCTCCCATTGTTTTCATTTTAGGGGAAAATGCATGTTGTGAGATGTGTGGTTCATTCGTTATGTTAAAATAGTTTTGTTGCTTTGCAGTTGTCGAAGATGGGACTAATTTAGTAATTGCATCGAGATTTAAAGGCAATAAGGTGCTCGCCAAAGTTATGTGTTCTTACTTTCTATCCCCTTTATTACAAAACTCCCAACAATATCCTTTTTGCTGCGAGTAGCTCTCTGTGTTATAATTGCAGTTAAAGTAGTTTTTATGGCACTTTGAGTAACTGCGGGGTTTTCTATAGTACTTGCATCGCTTTTTACAAGGTGTTAAACCGGAATCGCCTGCTCCAAAAGCTCAAATGTGAAGCTACCACAGTCGTGATGAAGCACTCACGCATCTTTTTGCTGCAGATTATACTTCTGAGTATCGCCAGCAATGACGAGGCCCATGTGCTGGACGGACCACGGTACGCCACTGAACCGATCGTTCTCGAGCCAACCACGAGATAAAAGTGGCTCCTGGGACCCATCTTGGTGGATTTCAAGTTGGGAGCATTAGGAGCCTGCCAACACTGGTCTTCAGCTATGATGCCTCTACAAAAGCCGCTTTCCCACCCAGTCATTCGAGGCACGCTACCACAGCCATGATGGAGCGCTCGGACATCTTTTTGCTGCAGGTTCGTTATTTGAATACTTCAGCTTGCCGTCGTTCAAGCAACTATTGTCTGCTAGTGGTATCGCGCCCCAGCAGTGGCGTACAGCATGTCTTTGAGTGAGGGGGGGGGGGGGGGCAAACCAGACTCCCCCCCAGAGCCTGGGGCGGTGCCCTTGGTATCCCTGTAGAGCCGCCGGTTAGTGTTTGCCCTGCCCAGTGGCGGCTGTTTCAGGAGAGGGGGGGGGGGGGGCAAAACACATGCCTTGCTCTCCCCCTCTGAGAACTGGGGCGCAAGCGCCCCCCCCCCCCCCCCCCCCCGGTTGGCATGCCCATGAGCCTCAGTGATTGGTAGTGCCGTTTTCGTTGAATGTGCTCTTGGTTTCGGGACCTCATGTCCCCAAGTTTGCAGAGTGAAATAAATTAAATGAAATGTGTGCTACAAAGCCACGTTTTTGCTACAAAAACTGCAACAAGCAGTTCTTTTGTAAGCTTCACCACTGATTATTACATTTTGTGTGTTAATGCATGTAAACATTAGAAACTTGTGCTTTCTTGCCTTTGAAACGTTTTCAAATAATTATATGGGTTGAAGTTTAACTGTGTCTTTGTTTACTTTTGGAATACAACACTCATCTCCAATGTTGAACTCGTAGAGCTTCCTGCAACTCCCATCTGCATCGCACTGGGCAAGTCTTTGTGCATATTTTGGCTTGCAGGATACAGCACTAAATTATTTCAATTGTAGGCTACTCTATAAGCTAAGATTTGTACTTGGAGTGTGGTTCGGTAGAAGGAAAATAGTTTTTCTTCATATGTTCACAAATCTGGTTCCCTACATTTTCTATTGTATATAACTAAGTGGCTCAGATAAGAAAGATTGTAAATAACTTGATTTTTGAAAACCAGAAAAGATAAAAGACGGAAGTGACACATTATTTCTGAGTTCACAGTTCACCATTTGCATCTCTGGTTGATTTCTATGTATGTACTACACAACAAGTAATCACCTGGTGCCACCTACTTTATGTGAATGTGATGCTTGCTTTTGTTTATTGGTTGAAAGTAATCAAGATCCTTTTTTAACAAGGAGATGGACCGGATAAGGAAGCAGTTGTTGTTTTCGAGAGCCAAAATCTCACCGGCTTCCAGATATCCTTGTGATTTTATCTTGATAGCCTGCAGTTATCTGATCTTATTGAATTCTGTCATGCAACCACATCTGGTAACTGTATGCCAAATGTTCACACAACACCGAGGGCTGTCTTTGATATAGGAATTTTCTTGACCTGCATAAGCTTTGCAAAAAATTGGATCATATATTGTTCCCGCCACACAATGCACCTGGAGGTGCCTCCTCTTCCAATGCCTCTTCTGCTCCACTTCTCTTGTCAATACACATACTGATATCCATGTGGGGTAGGTGGTGACATATGATTTAAGTTGTCTCCTATATTTGTGTTTTATTTTTAATTCCTGATAGCAAACCTCCACTGAGAGCTATCATTTTGTTTGTCGAGTCACTTCTATCTGTACCCGTTTTTGATGTTTACTTTTCGACTTATCAACAAGCCAAACTTCAGTTTCAGTCACCATAGATTTTTGTCCTAATTATATGACAAGTGGAATCACTTGTGGTACTGTTTTCGTTGTTGGAGCACCATAACAATTTACGCTGTGTTTCATGGGAGTCACTTCAGGTGTTGAAATCATTTTAGTATTCAACTGGTTCTAGACTTTTCAGGAATGAAAAAAAAAGGAAATCTAATTATGTCACTGAAGCCCATTACATGTTACTATAAAACTGCCAAATTTGTTTATCAAAGAACGTATTAGTTTCACACAAAAACTCTATTTAGTTGCGGGAGCCTCGGATCCACCTATTTAGCGAGCCAGCCATGTTTGCAGGCGTCGGTGACATCTGCCTTGTCCCTTTAGTGTCCCTAGTCAGTCCCAAGCGGCGTGACGGGGCCACTCTTTTGATCTCTTGTATGCACTTCCAGACGTGAATCTGTAAGCGCCCAGGCGTATTTCGCCCCAACGTGCTACTTTACCCCACATTTTCCTCCTAAGTTTAGGGCAGTTGGAATATCTAGCACAGCTTGCTCCTTCGAATTCAACAACACTTTTGGGGGAGACGGCAGAGAAAGAAACAGGTACAGAGCCTCAGTAACGGACATGCGTGGCGTGACGAACGTGGGTAGAAAACAACGAAAGAGAGAGTGTTCAACGTCTCACTCAGAGTCACGTGGTTCATAGACGAGCTGCTGTCGTCACAGTAGGAGTTGTATCAAGCTATCCTGGTCACCAAATAAAAACCACGAACATTAAAAAAAATAATTTTGGAATTATTGGAGTTTTAAATATTCTGAAATGTTTTGTGCGTCTAATAACCTATGGTGCTGTCATGTAACAAATGCTCTAACTTGCCTAATTTCTGTGTTATTGCCGCTTTCAAGTAATTTTATTTGGGTTTAGAACTCTCTTGAATCACTCTGGCATCTGCAGTGCACTTACGTGTAACTCAAAGTTTGCAGATATCGGGAGTTTTAGTTTGTCATTCCATTCTGTTTGTAGCCTAACCACATTCCACATGTTTTGTTTTCCAGGTTCTGTTGTTGTTCATATGGACTTGATTTCTCTGGAAGTTATGAAGATTGCCATCCGCATAAAAGCTGGACGTGACCCGCTAATTAATTCTCAAGAATAAAGGCATGCACGTGTCTTATTCCCTACTGCATCTTGGTTGCACTTCCTCAAAATTTCTTACTAACACGGTGTTCAAGCACCTGTTTATCTCTGGGAGGTTCACTTGTGGCCCACTTGTGACAGCAGGCTTGAAGAAACTCATTGAATGCGGCAACTCCATCTTCGAATGTGTAGAGAAAGACAGCCGAAAAGCGACTACGTCTGACGAATTCCAAAATCAAACTGTTCTGGCTTTTTTATTGTACGCGATCTTCTTCTTTTCCCAGTGGCTACCGCCACAAAGGCATTTGTCAAACTTCCCTTACTAAAATGGTTTCGTAGCATAAGTCACAAGTTGGCTTCACTGTCTAGCGCCTGCCAAAATTAAGCTGAGGTTCCTGCACTGCACTTATGTGTAACTCATAGTTTGCAGAAAGTGGGAGGTTTATTCTGTGAATGCATTCTGTTCATAACCTAATCACATTCCACATTTTTTTTTTTTTTTGTTTTTGCTTTCCAGGTTCTATAGTTCTCCATGTGAACTTGATTGCTGTGGAAGTTAGATTGCCTTCCTCATGAAAGCTGGAGGAGACCCACTGATCATTTCAAGAATAAAGGTATGAACATGTTTTACTTCGTACTGCATCTTACGTGCACTTGCTTGAAATTTCTTACTAACACGTAGTCTTGTGCGTATAGTAGATTTTGAGTGACGCGAATAGAGGTTTTGGCCGAAATTTTTTATTTGAATGTCTAATAGTTTTTCCACGCCTTTTACTATGACTGCATAATGCTTAGACGAAAACCCAGCTAAACTCGTGAAGATTGTTCCACTTGTTCGTTTATAAGCCAAGCACGCTCATCTATATTTATGAACTTTGACCTCAGAGGTTCTCATCTCTTGGGATGGAAAGTAAACGATGGATTTGACATAAAATGAATCCTGTAGAGATGCCCAATTGAGTGAATTTACAAATCTTGCTAAATGAAATATTCTTTCTTTAATCTTGAGTTAAAAAAAGAATGAACCGCGCATGAGGAACGCAGGTTGTAACGGCATCTCTGCATAACATAGTATGTTCTTGCATAACAGTCAGTTTAATTTCGAAACGTTTACTACAATGTAGATATACACATTCACAATGTTTCCATTTATTTTCAAATACAGCCGGCACGCGTGCACCATCCCGCTTTCAATGTATGCTTTTCTTCCAAGCACGCAATTGCGATATTTCTACTTTTCCAAGTGTTTATCGCGGCGGGTTACGCTGTTGAGTGTGCTTCTTACCAAGCAGATATATAATGCAGAGAAGCAACACCCGCGGTGCACGCTTCGGCGGGTATTGCTTCTCCGCAGTGCGCCGGTGCTTGGTAAGAAGCGCACTCAACGGGACTAGCCCGCCGCAACCAACACTAAGAAAAACACGAATAGTGCAGTTCTTCTCAAAGCGAATATAGAATAGTGTATTATTCGAAACTACTGTTCATGACTCCGAATATTTGCACAACCCTACTAACAGTGTGTTTAATTATCTCTGAGAGGCACAGTTGGCAGTAACCACTGAAATTAACTCGTGACAACAGGCTTGAAGTCACTCATTGGACGCGGCAATTCTGTATTGAAAGGCATTTTTCGAACTTTTCTTATTAAAATGGTTTCGTATCATAAGTCACAAGTAGGTTTCACTGTTTAGTGCCCACCTGAGTTAAGCTGAGGCTCCTTCAGTGCGCTTACATGTAACTCATAATTTGCAGAAATTGAGAGATTTATTCTTTCATCACATTCTGTTCATAACCCAACCACATTCCACATTTTTTTGTTTTGTTTTCCAGGTTCTGTAATTCTTCATATGGACGTGATTGCTCTGGAAATTAGAGATTGCCTTCCACATGAAATCTGGACATGGCCCACTAAATATTTCTTAAAAATAAAGGTATGAACAAGTTTTACTTCATAGTGTATCTTGTGTGCCCTTTCTTGAAATTTCTAACACAGTGTTTAAGCACCTGTCAATCTCTGGGATGCGCAGCTGGTGTTAACTCCTGAAAGCTACTTGGACCCACAGCCAAATCACACTGCCTGGGCACTAGATATTGAATTTGAATTGTTCCCGCATCAATAATAAATTTGCGTGTTGTCTTTAACTTGCAGTGGCAGAAAGCTGTAACTCTCAATCACTGAGCTGCACATCATGCGTGACGACGAGAATCGTTCCTACATTAAAAATTAGCTGGCGTGTTGTCCGCACCTTGCAGCAATGGCCAGAGCCTGTTGAACTGCTAGCTGCAGTGATTTAACAAAACCAACTTCTCAGTAAACAATAAACATCGCAGTAAAATGCTATATTTATTGTTCACTGAGGCGTCCGTTTTGTTAAGTCCCTGCAGCTAGCAGTTCAACAGGCTCTGGCCGTCGCTGCAAGGTGCGGACGACACGCCAGCTAATTTTTTATGTTGGAATGATTCCTGTTGTCGCGCATCACGTAGAGGTCAGTGATTGAGATTTACCGTTTTTTGCCGTTGCAGGTTACGGACAACACGCCAGCTAATTTTCGATACCAGAACGAGTTCCGTCGTTGCACACCACGTGCACCTCAGTCATTAAGAGTTACGGTTTTCTGCCGCCGCAAGTTACGGGCAACACGCCAGCTAATTTTTTATGCCGGAACAATTCCCGTATCTGGGTTGCAGTACAGTCACTGAGATTTACGGTTTTCTGCCATGCTTCTACGGGTCAAGTTAGGGCAGAAACCGTAGGGTCTCATTACTGTCATGCACATAATACCTAGTTAATGCTGTGACCGTGATGGAAGACAACGGTAATTGTACCGGCATCAAAAATTAACTGGCAATTTCTAGTAATTTGACGGGATTTGTTTTTACAGTGCACGTGAGCTTAGAGAGCGACGCGCGGAAAGCGTATCACGGGCCACTTCCCCAGAACGGGATTGACTGAGATAGCTCGTAACATCCGCTGTGTCCGGACGTAAGGTGAAACGGGGTATAGGCGGATTCTTCTTTTATATATGAAAGGCTAGGGACGTCACTCCCCAAGTCGCAAGCTGCCGTCGCCGCGGCAGCTTGGGCAACAGTAATCTCCACCGCGAACATATGCGGTGAGCCCTATGTGCTTGGCATTGTTTTCAGGAGCTCCTTATCATTCATTATATAGTTAGGATGGTTATTTTGTGCTTATTCTTTATTGAAACGAATGTTGTGCTGCATGTTGTGTGCGTGGTGTTTCTACTTTTCGCTTCAATCCTCTGATGTCTTTTTTTTTCCGTGAGAACGCCGACACAAAAACACACGCGGAGAGAAGGAACGTGCTTCAAATTGTTCGAACGCGCCGTTATCATCCGTTATGTGGTTTGCACTTTACACGAGGGCTTCGAATGACTTCAACCCCTTTCGAAGCAGCTGCAAGCCTAATCTTTACCCGAGCGCGTGGGAGAGTGTTTCTATTGTTCACACGCGCATTATCATCCATCATGTGGTTTTTATACTTGCTTTGTTGTTTTCTTTATGCTTTATCTTTATTGAGACGGATACTGAGCTGTATGCTCTATGCCTGATTTCAAAAGAGACATGCTGTTTAGCCTTCAATTGTTTGCCGGGCGTTTTTTTGCTTACAACGCCAACGACACGAAAATTACCTTGGCAGGTCGAGGTATAAAGCTTCGCTGTAAAGACGGACAAGACAAGACAAGTTCTGAAACGGAGCTGAGTTTATTGATACGGAAGCACCAATAGAACACTTTGAGAAGAGAAAAAGGGAAAGAGAGACCTTAAAAAAGCTGTGCAAGGAGTTTAACGTTGAAAGAATTTGCATCTTCTACTTTTGACATCGATTACCTTGTCACAAAGAACAGAAAACACATCTTCCTTAGAAATGCTGCGAATTCCGCCGCGTAATCGCGAGGCAAAATTAGAACATTGTCCGACCTGCAGCCGCGAGCGGCGGCCATGAGAACCACGCGGCATGACGTCAATGGGGGACTTCTAAAAAGATAGGAGGTTGTGCAAATACCTGCTCGATGATAGGTAATTTTTCTATAAATATTGTCCTTCCAACATAAATATAGATGCGTCAAAAATCTGGCATCATCGACAAAATTTTTATTATAAGGAGTTTTAATGGCGCCATCTATTCGACGTCAACACAACCGGCAGCTCTATCTGCTACCGCGAACAGCCGCCAAAAGCCGGAGGGGGACGGGGTCAAAGCCGGTCGGGGATGGCCGGACGCTGATGCGACTTACCTCCTTTCAGCATGTTGATCACGCTACCCAAGCATGTGGTCACGCGGTCAAGAGCGGGTGAGTTCTCCCTGCTCACAGATGGCTTTAGAGATAGAGCGTCCCCAATTGACGTCACAGCTCATGTGACTCGGAAGATGGTGAAAGAGTTGAGAGGTGCCGAAAACCTCAGTCTTTGTCCACTTTTAAAATAATACTAGGACATGCAGGCAAAAGCTGTTTTTTGCTCTTTACTCCAGAAAGGTCGAGACACCAACTCCCAAATTATTTAAGGAAAGCACTGAAATTGTGGCATAGCTGCTTTAATGAACGGACCAAGACTTAACACGACCAACAGTAGGACCGGCTAAGCCTCTCCCAAACCCCCCTCGCAGAGATGGCAAAATTACTTTCAAAAAGTAATTAAAATTACATTGCTAATACCTTTTTTGAAATCTGCAAAAATGTAATTAAATTGCATTACAAATTACCGCAGACTAAAGGTAATGACATTAAATTACAATTACTTTCCAAAAGTAATGAAATTACTTTGAAATTAATTTTACATTACTTTTCAATACCTCTAAACAGTAATTCGTGCTCATTTTATTTACCGTATACACCAATACAGTGTTTAAAAAACAAGCCCTCGTTTGCCAACACAGCGCTTGTGCAGGAACCAGATCCGGTAGAAGCGAGGCGCTGCGCATGCGCAGTGCCGATAGCAGCGCCAACGCTTTCGAAGAGCTGAGTTGGTCCACATGTACCAAAACTCAGATCTTCCTGTTTGAAACAGCAACAACCTTATGCGCCTCAAAGTGAAATATACTTAACAGGGATTTTGCTGGCACACACAACACAAGTGTTAAACATGATGAATATAGCTTTTTTAGATGTGAATCAGAAAGACAGTCGACTCACCGGTTTCGCTGTTCATTCAACGGAGAAGATTCTTACTAAAAGGGGGATATGTTTCCGTCTTCCTGATATAGAAGTTGTAGTCGGTGTCAGTTTGTTAAGTCGGGCAATGGCAGCTCGTTCTTACAATGCGTCGTCACGTCAAAGCTTTCCCTTCCGTCTCAGATGCAAACTAATTCTATTCTCAAAAGCACTTACAATGCTCGGCAACAACTGTTCTTGGCATTTCTGCGGAAAGGAGAAGAGCCCGCGCACAGCTTTATTCAGCGCTCAAAATGGGAGACGGAACGCGTGCCTGTACCCTCTTCCACTGCATTGTCAACAAGAGTTGTCGCCGGGTATAGTTGTCCTATTATCGGTCATTCCTTTCAAGGAGCATTTTTCCCAAACATCCTGAAGAGCCCAAATGCTTGCGCACTGTCCCACAAAGGGCCTGAATAATCGCTCCACAGAAGTGTCGCCAGTTGAGGAATGCCGCGTGCTTCCTAAATTGTGTACTTTCCCAACAAACGGGGGGGCGATATCTCCTTGTAGGCTTATTCCCGAATAAACTTCCCAAGGGAAGGTAGCGAGGCATAGCGCGAGCTGCACCTGCTTTGCTCGAGAACGCGCGAAACGTTCTGGGGCTTTGACAAGGCATTTGGAATTAACTATTTATTCTAGTCGTTTGTTGTTCACAATTGTCGATGCTTAAGAATTGACCTTGCTTGACGAGAGAGCAAGAAGGCTGTGGACCTGTTTGTTCTATCCTCTTAGGTTTTAAAATGTGTTGACCTCACTGGTGACGTGTCCTTCGCCTTGTAGCCTATAAGCCGTTCACCCCTAAGCGGACAGTGCGGTGGAAGCTACGTGCTCGTTGGAACAGTCGCACGTCTATCTTTTGCCACGTAACCACGCTCTCGGTCATGCCCACGCGCAAAAAAAAAGGAAGGGACAGGTGACAAAAGGGAGGTGCTTGATTGGCCCTGGTTAGCTTGCAACTCCCACCGCACTGTCAGCTTAGTAACGAACGAAGTATAATATCGTCGTGATGACGCGACTCCGTGGATCTGTCGTGCCTTTGCCTTCCAGTGATCTACAAACGGAAGCTTTTTTCATTCGCATTCCAGCCCTCCTTTGTGCGCCTGTTCAGCTCTTCGTACGAGGCTTTGCGCTCAGGTGGCCGTCGAATATTTCCTCTGATGCTCTTTCACAACATTTCACCATGCAAAATAAGTTTTCTCTTTTTTAAAGCTTGCAAACGAATTTTCTAGTTGAGAACAAAAGTAATTTAAAAAGTAATGAGTAATTTTCTCGCAATTACTGCCTGAAAGTAATTCATTACATTACTAAATTACTAGCCTAGATAAGTAATTCGTTACATTACTCATGACTGCAAAAAGTAATTTAATTACTGTAATTCCATTACAGTAATGTCATTACTGCCATCTCTGGGCTCCATGTACCTGATGCGGAAACACACATACCCAAGGAACTAAAAGCCAAGCCCGAGGTCACCTCTCAAGCCACCCACGAAAGCCTCTTACAACATTAACCTCAAAATGAACTCTTAGAGCAAACAGCTTAAACCCCGTCCCCCTCCCACCCAGCCACACGTTATCACAATAAAAAAAAAACCTTCTTCATCCTATCACTTAGAAACAGAGACGGTTGACTTATGCAATTACCGTGGTTGCTTATACAAACAGTCTCCTTAATTAGTTGTCTAAACGCCTTTTTCTAGTTACACAGGATGGAGGTTCCTTCCCAAAGGGGGGAACATGAATTACAGGAGCCTATGTGTTTTGCTAGTTCGGAATTGTTTTAGTTATTTCAAACATTCTGCTTGTGTTCTGTAACACGGTCATTTATATAACGCACCGTCTGCCCTACATAACACAACCCGCAGTCCAAGGGCACCTTATAAACCACCTCCATGACGCAATTCACCGAGAGATCTCTGTGCCTCTTGCCACAGCAACTCTCAGGCTGAAATGCAAAAGCTGTGAGTTTACTTAACGTGACGTCCTTCCCAAAAACCACGTTCACGTTGAATCTTATACCTACAGCATTCAAACTATGTGAGAAACCATGAAAGCATGAAACCACAGCGAGATTTCTCTTATTTATGGCCTGTTCACATCTCATCAAAAGGCCCACCAGTTGACCCCGCATGCTCAAACCAATGAACCCCAAGCTGCAACCAGCAGATTTTAGACGTTTGATTTGAAGCTTAAGGGCATTTCCGACACAGTGGAAACATGATTTATTCAGTGCATTGCGGATTATTGATTTTTCTGTCCCATTTTTACGAGTTAAAAACGAGCACTTCATGCCGAAAGCACGCTCTTTGCCACCTGCTTTCAAGACCAACAAAGACCGTTCTCAGTTATTAACTGAAGATCATAAAACTGTAACTTCCCATTGTTCACCGACGCCGATGTGGATTTCAACTCTGGCGCAGCTTTCAAAATAAAGCTTTGGACCTCCATCGCAAACTGTTCGTTCGGAGCGCAAATCAAAATATACTTCACAAACCTCCTCACCAACAAGTTCTAACCCCAAAGAGCCAACAAAACCCGTTATCGTTCTGTCAAAGATGTTCAAATAAAGCTCCGACAATATTGAAGCCACTGCTCAAGCAATGCATACACACTTCCGTTGGACCAAAACATCACCATTAAACTTTACTACCGTTGCTTCCAGATAACTCGTCAAAAGTTCCAGTAGCCCCTCAATCGAAATGCCTGCCTTAGCTTGAAAAGAAACCAGATTAAGCTCTAAACGCTCCCTCACATTTTCCAACAAATTGCGACTGTCCAAAAAGTAGTACAAATCCTTTATATGCAAAGACACTACCGTGCAAGAGCTCCGATGCAAAGGAGAAAGACTCTCCAACAAATCCTCAGAATTTCGGAGGAAATACTTTCCCCCAGAACGATATTTCCCAAACAATTTTGAATGAACACCACGAGTACTTTCTGCCAAGACCCATTTCATTAATTACCACACTGAAAGGGAACCCTACCTTGTGATCTTTTACTAGAAACCTCACTCCAAATGAAGACCGCGGCACACTCCTGATTCTGTTTTAAGTGGTGGTCATTTCTTCATTGTCCAAAGTCTTACACACTTCCCGTTTGACACCTACCACATCCTCTTTACTTTTAACTAACAGCTCTTAAACTGCAGACACCGCTTTATCATTGAAGGCACCATTTGGGAGCACCGCACATAAGCCACAGATAGGTCATTGACCCTGCTCCAAACTCCTGATATATAACAAGTGTGGCTTATTTGCGGTGTAGCACCGCACGCGCGCGCGCGCGCGCACACAGACACACACACACACACACACACAGACACACACACACACACACATACACACACAGACACACGCACGCACGCACGCACACACTTACACACACGCACACGCACACGCACACGCGCGCACACACACACACACACACACACACACACACACACACACACACACACACACACACACACACACACACACACACACACACACACACACACACACACCACAAACTCTCCGAAAAAGTGAAAACCGACGCCCGTATGAAACTACGCCGCTAAGGGAAAACGCCTAAAAAGTAGCCATGGAACAACCTGCCCAAAAGAATTTTCAAAACTTCGACTCACGGGACTAGCCGACCTGACCGGCCAGTCCGGGGGGGGGGGGGGGGGGGGGGGGGTCCGACCTTCTGAGTGAGTGAGAGTATTGAAGAAAGGAATTCAAAGGGATGTGTTGCATGGCCTGCCCGTCTCCCGCCGAAACCGTGGTTGTTATAACCGTATGGTTCCCCCAAAGTATTTCACCACACTCCACTTACAGTGAGAATGCTGCGGCCATCGCACGCCGTTGTATACCTACCTTCATAGAACAGAGAACATAGCTTTGTTTTAGAAGTAATCACGCCCAAAGTACAATAATGCCCAAAGTACAAAGCACTAATCACCTGCCAGGGTCTCCGAGGTCGAGGTTGGGGAAGTCACTTCCTATTCGGACCAAGCTACCCAAGGAAAACATAAAAATAAAAACTCCCGACGTCTGACCTCGACATAAACACGAACTGCTCGGCGGCCTTGTCCTGGCGGCAGAGACCCGCGCACCTCCAAAGATAATGCCATAAGTGGAAGCGGGAATCGACAGGAGTGGATTCCAGAGAGTTTCATAGGGCGGTTTCAGTGGAAAAGAAAAACAGGTGCTGAACAGACACACAACCAGAATGAAGCAACACATAAAACTGAAATTCGTGACAGAAGGCCGCTACATCAAAGCCCATTGTCAAATGGAAACACGTTCGTTGCTTTTCTTTTTTTTTTGTTTACGCCGCGTTATCACGAGGATGTGGGTGCATTCTCGTGACAACGTATATATATATATATATATATATATATATATATATATATATATATATATATATATATATATATAGAGAGAGAGAGAGAGAGAGAGAGAGAAAGACAGGTATACTGTTAGGATGATGCTGTCGGAAGCATTAAGGACAGGACAGGTGATGACAGGGTATAGAATGATTTATAAGGGCCGAGCCTGTCCGTGGGGCCTGGCGCGAGATCGTCCTGCGCGCCACTCTCCCGTCGTCGTCTTCGTCTTCCTAATAGTACTCCCTCCGGCGAAAACGGCTGTCCCGGCCAGTGAATAAAAACACAGAGCACACTCATAATGACTCGCATAGATGAACAAAGGACAGCTGCCGACAGCAGGGTTGGCGATGAAGATGGGAGCGTCGTTAGACTTCGGCCTCTAATCCCTAGCCTCGCAGACCTTTGCACCTGCCACAGCTACACGACGGCACGGTCCGGGCTAGGCAGCGTTGCCATCTTTTTTTTGTGCGCGCCGCTAAATTGAGACCAGGAAGTCACTAAACAGTCGCTAGATTCGCCAGGAAGTCGCTTAAATATTCGCTGAATTCTAAAAGCTTATTAAACCCTTTTAAAATACGTGAACCTCAAATAACCATATCTCAGGTATTTTGAGAGGTTAAACTTACACTGAAAAACAACTAGGACGGTTTTTATTTGAAATGTTTTATTTTGGAAACGACTAGGCGGTAAGTTCGAAAGTACAAATAAGAAACGGGTACTTGTTAATTTTGACACGGAAATAATGACTGCTTTGTCTTCAAGTTAATGTCGTATCTACCACGTTAATGTCGTATACCAGCTACCTTTTTTTAGATTATGAGACACGGTGTGGCATGTACGGAATGACTTGCAGTCGTTTCCTTTCTTTACTTGCCTCGCTGCTTTTTTTACTTCTTTTTAGCTTTTGAAGAAGGCTCTCAACAACTAGAGATTAGGTTGTGATTGCAACTTTTTTTCCAGAGCCGCACTTAGACATGTCAAGGCTATACCCCTCTTTACCAGTTTAGAGTGAGCACTTTCAAACAAAACCAGGCTTTTCTTAGCGTGCTGACAATACTGTCAACAGACATGTTCTTCAGAAAAAAGGATCAAAATGTCTAAAAACTGAATGCAGTTATTCACAGGCAATTCCCAGGTGAAATTAAGTCCACCTAACACCTCCCTAAACAGTTATACAATCCTCTCAAAGTTTGGCGGAGAGCAAGTGGGTACGTGGGCCCGGGAGAGATGGTCTGCAGTGTTGACAGTGTTGACATTGTTTTTAAGCGCGCCGCTAAATTGAGCATATATTCAAAGCAAACTGACTAGAGAAGCAAAAGGGCATCTCTAAAATTGTTCAAAATAACAAGAATACGGTTGAACACCAAAGTCGCTAAAAAAGTCGATAGCCGCTAAATTAAAAAAATCCGTCGCTAAATGTATAGAAAACCGCTAAATCTAGCGACAAAATCGCTAAAATGGCAACACTGGCGCGGCTGGGGGACTCACGTCAAGAAGCGTCGGAACATCGGGGGCTGAGTATAGGGCCCGATGATCGTCGGTCTGCTTCGTCTTATTCGGCTCGTCATGTTGTCTGGGCGGGGGCCGGGCGACGGAGCCATGGGCTGGTGATTGGTCTGCTACTGCGGATGACTGCCATAACGAGGCGATGGCTGGGGCCTTGGAGCGACGATCGCGACGGCTGCATAGTGGAGAAACTTCGTAATTTGTAGGCGAAAGGCGTCGAAGAACAATGTAAGGTCCGATGGATTTCTGAGGAAGTGTTTCTGAGCGCCCTGGTATGCGTAGGTGCGTGGCCAGAAGAACTTTGTTTCCAGTTTTATTACTGGAGGCAACGTATAATATATATGTAAATATACAGGGTGTTTCACGAAAGGTTTTGTTTTGGTCCAAGGCCAGGTGCCTATTTAGGAAAGGTTTTAAAGTTTGGGATAATTATGTTGTTGATTATTTTCCCGTAATATATTTTTTTTTAATATTGAGCTTAAGGGTACGGTTTAATTTGGAAACTTGCTGAGCATCCTTGAAAAACACTAAATAAAAAAAAATTGAAGTGCGATAAAAGGCACGCGCTGCATTTTGACAACTTTGGGGAAAACCGCACAACTTCGACGGGTTTTCAGGTTTGGTTTGCGATCGGAGCGCTTCTCGGCACCGAGGACACCCCGCCCCATGTAGAAATAGCGCAACCTGCCTCTGCTGCGTTGCGCGAGGACAGCGAAGCTTTGTTGGTTGCACTATTTCTCCACAGAGCGCGGTACCGTCGGTGCTAAGAAGCGCTTCGATTTCAAACCGATACTTAAAAACCCGCCGAAGTTTTGCTGTGCTTCAGAAAGCTGTAAAATGCAGCGCGTGCCTTCTATCGCACTTCAAGTTTTTATTTCGTGTTTTTTCAATGATGCTCAGCCAGTTTCCAAATAAACCCGAGCCCTTGAACTCAATATTAAAAAAAAAAAAAAAATTACGCGAAAATAAATAACAACTTAATTATCCCGAACTTTAATAATTTTCCTAAATGGGCCCCTGGCCCACAACCAAAAAGACAAAAGCCTTTTTTTTTGTTGCGACGCGTAGTTTTCGCAAAATCGAATTCGTCCACTTTTCGTGAAACACCCTGTATCAGGGTCAATTTTTTAAGCTTTAAAGATTTGTGTAAGAAAAAAACCGTGAAAGTTACACTTATGCGGTTTGTGCAGGTGAGTTATACCGCCAGGGGGACATCATGTGGGAGGCTAATCTTTGGGATAAGTCGAATAACTAATTAAAATTTGTTAATGAACTTTTTGATTAGTGAAAATTGACATATGTTTTCAAGAAGAAACGTACGGAGCGTCATTAAAAACCACTAAATTTAGTCTTTTTAGAACGACTTGAAGCTCGTGGGAAACTCGGGGGCGCGCCAAATCACCACTCCTGATAGAAACGCTAAGCTATCAGTGGTAGAACAAGGATGATACTATTATCATCGCGTTCAGGAAGCGTTGATCAGACAGCACGGGAGAACAGCGAGCTCCATTAATTTTACCCCAAACTTTATATGTAATCGCCGCGAGCAACGTCCAAACGAAACTAAATTAGCAGAAGGACACCAGGCACAAGAGAATAAAGGAACCATCAAGCCCGGTTTCAAAGGACACCAACCCTTTACTCAAGCTCCCATGGCCAAACGGAGACAAGCGTAAAACCCGGCGTAAGAACAAGGAGTCGGCTACCGCCCTGTGGCATGTTGGCTACTCCCGCCGTGACACCTCCAACAAGCATGGACACGGAAGAAATCGACGCAGAACCAGGGGCGTCACTAGGGTCAGCGGCACTAGAGGCGGTGGCCCGCGGCTACACCTCCCCCCCCCGCTCGCCGCCTTCCGCGCCCCCCCCACCGCCCCCCCCCCCCCCCCCGCCGCGACACCCCACTCCCGGGAGCGCTGCACCCGGGGCGGTCCACACCGCCCTTGTGACGCCACTGCACAACACAGACTGGAAAGTCGTAGGTGCGCCAAACCAACGACTCGAAGAACATATAACAGTTATAATCAAACTCGCAGACGGCACAGACCTCAGTAAATTACCAACCAATGCTATAGGACGAAGCATGTACAAGCGGCGGCACTCACCACGGCAGAAAGAAGGGACACCTAGGTGAAGGTGAGATCCATTGCGAACCTCATTGCGATAGACACGTATCGCACGACCGCAGCAGAGAAATCCCTCCACCTACGTCAAATACTAGTCCACTTCAAGCAACACCCCATCCTCGCATACAAAACCAGTGGAAATAACACAGTCAAAGGTGTTATACACGGCATCGAAATGTTCGTTCCAGACGAAGAAATTCAACACGAACTTGAGATCCAAGGAACCAAGGTCATACAAGCTCGGAGGATAGGATCATTCCACTCCGTACTAATCGTCATGTACAATGCTTCGTCCTATACTAGTCCACTTCAAGCAACACCCCATCCTCGCATACAAAACCAGTTGAAATAACACAGTCAAAGGTGTTATACACGGCATTGAAATGTTCGTTCCAGAGGAAGAAATTAAACACGAACTTGAGATCCAAGGAACCAAGGTCATACAAGCTCGGAGGATAGGCTCATTCCACTCCTTACTAACCGCATGTACAATGCTTCGTCCTATAGCATTGGGTGGTAATTTACTGAGGTCTGTGCCGTCTGTGAGTTTGATTATAACAGTTATATGTTCTTCTAGTTGTTGGTTTGGCGCACCTTCCTACCTAGATTTGCTCTCTACAGCAGATTAGTCATGATGCTCTATCCCTACACCCCAAGGAGCCTATTCTGCAACAACTGTGCCACAATAGGTCACCGAGCAGACGTTTACCCAAACAAACTGCACTACCAGAGATGCGTACAGTGCGGAACTAAACTTCCACCTGATCCCAACCGGATATCAGAGGACAACTGTAAAATCCAATTCCAAAACTCCCGCGAAGAGAACACCCGGCAGATTACCTACAATGTCTCTTACGCCAAGAGGCAGACAGAAACCGCAGAAAAGGAATGCGCACCCGAAGCTGGCGCCAACCAATTATACCTACAAAAAGTTAGGGCGCAAACAAGCTGGTGAAGGTTTAATATTTTAGACAAAACCCCGAGACTGGGGGGGGGGGGGGGGGGGGGAAGGACAACACAACACAAAGTTGAGACTTTGTGTTGCGTTGTCCTTTTTTCTCCCCCCAGTCTCGGGGTTTTGTCTAAAACAATTATACCTCCACAAGTAGAAGTAACAAACCCAAGAAGTAGGCAGGACACTCGGAGCAAACCACAGCACAGCCACGACAGGAGCACCTCAAGCACCCAATGACCCAGGCTTCCGACACGCAACAGCTTCGCAATGCTAGGACACACCGGAAGATCAAGAAGAGGAGCGAAAACCCACAAGAACAAAACAACGAGCACCGAGACAAAGAAAAGCGAAACACCAGAACGAAAGGCCACGGCACCCCTCCTGGTCAGACGAAGCTGGAGGGTGAGTGAATCATATTTGACCATGCCGCAAACGAAGCCAACACCCAGCTTTCGTCAGATTCCGCAGAGGACCCCAAGAAACAATATGCGGTCGTGATATCCGCAACTTAAGAAACGCCGTCAGAAATCAACATCGTTAGAGCAACGAATGCAGGTATCAACCTGGACAAACCCGTGACTGAAACAAACAAAACACAAATTGAAACCAGAATGGAAATACTTAAAAAGCTTGACTCCTTTCAATGTGAACTACAACAGAGAAATGAACTCTTTAAAAAGGAATTCCAAAAAAGGACACAATCATACAGAATATGCAACAAGAATATGCAACAGAATATGCAACAAGAATTGTAGCTATTCTTCACCTAATGGCAGAAAACTCGAAAACATTGACTAACAGACAATTAACTCTCATGAATGACACCACGATGCCCACCAGGAAAGGCAGTAGCGTGCAAAGTGACACCAACCCGGACCTAACCTGGTGCAAAGGCAAACCAACGTGCCATTGGGAAACCCAGCTAGAAAACTTAGGTAGTGATCACTATATTATCAGCATTACTATAAAAAAACATGCAGGAAAAGTAAGAAAACACCAACGGGAACAAAAAGCAAAATTACCAAGTGGGACGACATAAGAAAATAACTTAAAGAAATTGTAGAAGATAATCCTGACCTCACGTGGGCGCAGGGACTAGATAAAATACAGGGCAGCTACAAAAATAACACCAAATGGATAGCAAACAGTGAACAAAGCGCCGTACGTAGACTCACATCTTCTTAGCTTATGAAACAAGCGAAACAGGATTGTTAAAATTTGGAAAAAGAATAAATCCAAAAAAGGTCTCAAGAGAGCCATCCAAAGATTCACAGAGAAGACATATAATTACACAAATTAGTTCGCACAAGAAAATAGGTTCCAAACTTCCCATCAACTAAACGGCCTACTACACACCCCAACAGTATGGCAAATCCTACTAACTTTATTAGGGCAACCTAAAACAAAACACATAACAAATAAACTATGCCTATATTACCAAACATGACCTAAAGAAATAGCGGAAAAATTACTGTACAAATTCTACCCTAACAAGGACACAATAACTTTCCTTGGCACAGAAACAAAATATAATATCGAAGACTTGGAAGGAATCAACTGCCCATTCATTGAAGGGGAGTTAAGAAGCGCACTTAGTGAATTCAAACAAAATACTGCCCCGGAGCGGACGGCACAATTACGGAATGCTACGAAACCTCCCAGACAAATATATTACACTTTTATATAAAGAAATTAACAGAGTATGGAACAAAGGTAACTTGCCAACCAAGTGGAAGGAGCCAATCATTATACCAATTCCAAAACCAGGGAAAGAACCAAACTCCAGCGACAACTATCGACCAATTTTCTTTACAACCTGTGTGGGAAAGCTAATAGAAAAAATGGTTCTAGCGAGTCTAGAATGGCACATGGAAAGTCAAGAATCACTACCAGAGACACTGACAGGATTCAGAAAACATGTAAGCATGGAAGACTTGACAATCAGGATCAAACAACAAATACTCGATCACCCGAGTACGGTAAAACTTAGAATAGTCGCGGGAATCAACATGAGCAAGGCGTTCGACGAAATATCACACACGGCTATATTACAGAACCTAAAAGAAATAAACCCCGGACGCAAGATGTACAACTACGTGAAAAATTTTCTCTCTCAACGAAAACTTAAAATAAGACGGGACGACTACACCTCGGACAGCCACCCGATAGACAGTAGTTCACCTAAGGGATCCATACTATCACCATCCCTCTTCAACTTAGCAATGAAAAACCTTCCGAAACAGTTTAACGTCATAGATGACCTCGAACATAGCATATAGGCAGACGACATCACCCCCTCTGGACGACTAAAGGATCTGCAGCAGAAAAGGAAGCAATGCAAAGGGGTATAAACTGGAAAGGTACGTGGCCTCCATTGGACTTACATGCTCTGCGGAGAAATCTGAATATGTAGTAATAATTCGATCCCCCGCAAACAGAACCTCAGAATATAGAGAAATGATAAGCTTAACAATACAAGAACTAACCAGCGCCAAGAAACAAACACATAAAGGTGCTAGGTTACTATCTACAAGAAGACGGTAAACATAACATCACCTTAAATAAACTCAAGGCATAAATATAACAAATTCTTGGCATGATATGCAGGATCACTACAGGGAAGAGGGGTATGAAAGAGCATGAATTAAAGAAAGTCATAGAAACACTGATATACTCTAGAGTCTTGAATCCTCACCATATATCAGCCTCGCCAAGACACAAAAGAGAAAACTCGAAACAACTCTGCGCAAAGCCTCTAAGCTAGCATTGGGCGTACCCCGCTTTACAGCCACCTACAGAATAAAAGACGCGGGGCTCTTCAATTCACTAGACGACAGAGTAGATATCCACAAACCAGAACAAAAACAAAGACTGGAAACGTCTCTTCAAGGCAGAGGAATACTAACAAAACTAACCTATGAAACAATAAACCTTCCTATTATCCTACTGTTTCTCCCCCATGGGAACAAATACCTAGAATCCATGTAGACCCAATCCCCAAGAACATGCATAAAAGACGCAATGTAGATAGAAAAAACGACAGACTTCAGCACCTAAAGAAGTTCGAAGAAGATACTAGCGTCAAAACATACTATGCAGATGCAAGCGACAACTGAGGACAAGGCCTCGTAGCTGTATAGAACATCGAGGAAACCTTAAGGCAAAGATATCAAGATGTCCCATTCCCAAGGCACGCCGAACTACTAGCCATATCTACTGCCATCACCGAATTTACCAAAAACAACGATAAAATAATCATAAGAACAGATAGCCAGGACGCATGCAGGGCTTTTCTGAAGAATGGACTTCCTACATCAATACAGAACAGGCTGCAACATCACATACACCAGCAACCACTACTCAAAATTAGACTTCAATGGGTCCCAGGACACCAGGCATCATGAGCAAACATACCAGCTCATCAGCATACCCGTGAACCAAATCCGGGTAGCCCTCTCGCCTGGCCCTGTGATCAGAAATACGACCCCAAATAAGAAAAAAAATCCTTCACTAAGCCAGGCAACAAATTCTAGAGGAAAGACACAAGGCCTCCACTCTCCTGCCATCGCCCTCACGAACTCACATTCGAGAAGAAGCAAACCTCCTTCGTAGAGCACAGACAAATTTTATCCTCACCCAAAACTACATCCACTTCATCCACAAAACGCCAGGCAACCCCTCCTGCCCTCACTGCGGAGGATACCCATCCAATCAACATACGCTCTTGGAATGCATTGCATCCCACCAAAGCCGACAGCAATCTATCTCAAACCTACCCCCTGAACGTACACCAAGCAGCTGGGAGGAATGGACTTCTCCCCCTCCAGAACTCCAGTCTGTGGTGCCCCCCCCCCCCCCCCCCTTGTCCACGACATTCGCAATGTGCTGGATGGGACGGAGACTGCCCCGACCTCATAGGCCCGGACTAGGGCTGGGATATGGAAAACTTCATTTCCACAATAAAGTTTAATCTCTCTCTCTCTCGCGCGCGTTTAGCCACTGCTAGCTTTGCGCCTGCTTCAAAAGCGGTAACTTTGGCACCCCCTCGAGTTTCCCACTAGCTTCAAGTCGTTCTAAACAGAGTTGATTTAGTGGTTTTTGATGACGCTCAGTAAGTTTCTTATTGAAATCATATGTCTATTTTCACTAATTAAAAAGGTAATTAATGAATTTCAGTAATTAGCCGACTTATCACAAAGATTAGCCACCCACATAATGGCCCCTAGCCGTAAAACTCACCTGCACGAATCGCATAAATGAAACTTTCACGATTTTCTTATTTTTAACTAATGTGTATGGCTTAACAATTTTTTATTATATATATATGTGTATATATACCATACACGTTGTATATGGTATATATACAACGTGTATATATTCCATGCCGTATGTTATGCAAAATACCATTCACCTGCGGAAACGTTTAACGGGGTCAATCTGGCCGGTGTGTGAATACAAGACTGCGGGAACATGCAACATCTCTCAACTCCTCACCGGCTGGACATCTCGCAATACACGTCCGGAACTGCCACTGCACGCCGATCTTCGAAAAGACAGAAGTCCTTGGACAGTACCGTGGTAAAAGATCAAGGGAACTTTACGAGGCACAGACAATCCAGGCTTGTAGTGACTTCTGTGTCAGTGCACCTTCTGCGTCCTTGTCAGACAAAGAACTCGTATACCTCCCCCACCCTATATGAAATGTCAAAAGGTTTCTAGCTAGGTGAATGATCCTCTCAAACTTTATCCTTCAAAGCCGTGTTGAAATAATGTTATGAGTTATATTTTAAATATCTTTAATACATATATTTTTCTTTAAATTGTTATTTATATTTTTATATTGGTCATATATCCCAGTGATTCTTTGCACAGGCATGCAGCTTACCATGCTGATTTTATAACTGCAATCAGATTTCAGATATCTCTTCTTTTTCAAAAGTTATCAACAAGATACAAAAATAATTAGCTATTTTTAGGATGGGTTTTAAAAAAAAACATTTTATTAAATTCATAATGAACAAAGCTTTCAATTCCTTCCTAAAGAAATACCATAGAAGCTAAAGCTCTTTTTATTTCTTCAACTCAATATAATCATGTAAGAAAATTAAAGTGAACAGAAGACATATATTAGAGGCTATTAGAATGTCTAATAATGTAATGCCAGTGTTATATACCAAAAGCATTATAATAAAGGTAGCTTTAGCTTGCAGTCTAGTTCATTCCAACGAAAACAGTACCAAGTTTATAAAAATCGGTTGAGCGCCAGTGAATCGAAAAGCCTATCAGTCAGGAGATTATGCTGAAAAAAACAAAGCTGGGAAAATAAGCGTACCAACAGGGGGGGGGGGGGGGGGCAAGGGAGGCGCGTGCCCCTCTCCGCGCCCCCGCCCCCCCCCCCCCCCCCCCCTTGAACAGTCGCCACTGGGCAGAGCGAACACTGGCCGGCGGTGCACAAGGAATACCAAGTGCACCCCCCACCCGACCCTGGGAAAAGGGTCTTGCTTGCTCCCCCCCCCCCCCCCTCCCCACACACACACACTCAAAAACAAGTTGGTACGCCATGCATAAGTAACAATCTTGAAGCTTTAGGTGGGTGGAATGCCTTTGGTTTGAATTTCATACTAAAGGAGAGACACGGGTAGGGAAAGCAGCCCCATATGCAAGAATTGGATAGCCCTGAGGGCATTTTTAGTTGTTTTTTTTTTTTTTCTAGGCATCGGCGAAGTTGTTGAACACGAACTTGACCCAGTCGCATCCACGAGCGGTAGAGCGGCATCCAGCGTCAGCGAAGTCGATGGTTTTTGTCGATGCGGAGGTCTTCTTGTTCCAGGCAAGCCTCCACTTTCTCTTTAGTCTCTGCGTGTTGACTTTCAAACCGGCATCCCCAGCCATCGAAACTCGAAGCGCGCAGAATGGAACAAAGGACAACGACGCAGGAAGGCAAATATACGCGAAAAAGGAAAGCTTAACAAAGAGAAGGTATCAAAATATTTACACGAATGAAGCGAAGAAGACAACTAGGGAACATACGAAACACTAGGAAGCACAAAGAAAACACTGAAAATATCAATATAGAAAGTGGAGAAATGCGGATGTAACGTGCGTCTCAAACGACGAAGCGAGCGACAGCAGACAGCGCGGGAGCCCGCAAAGCGACCGGGACGCCGCGCCGGGGAAGCCAGGAGAGGAGGCGCACGTCTCGGCCAATAACAGAGCTCTGCCTCGGTGGAGCGCGCGCTTTGCCCAATCAGCTCCTTTCTAGCGCTGTTCATCGATGACGCCGCGGCCTTGATGGGTACGCCGCTTTGGAGTGCGGGAAACCGGCTTATAGTTCAAGTCGGTCCGTCAACGCTTGCAAATTGTATTATTTTCCTATTTAGAGATCGAATTGAGCATTTATATTTTGTGATGACTTACTGTGGACAATATAGACTTCAAAACCGTGAAATCTGAAAAATAGCATTTTTTGCGATTTTTATTTTAAATTTGAAGATTCGGGTTCCCCTTAATTTCTCTCTTTTATTTTCGTCCTTTTTGTCTTCCGTATAATTTTTGTCGTTTCTTTCTTATCTTTCTTAGTGCTTTTTTTTTTATTAAAAATTCAGTTGTGAGTATAGTTCTGTCCTGTCTACTCACGGTGGAAGAAACATTTAGGTGATGACTCTCTGTCCTACGCGGCGACCACATTATGTTCGGCGCACCGAGCTCTTTACTCGCACAGGGGATAGACGGCGCCCAACTATCGGGTACCTCCCAAACCGAGCGCTCCGGTTGTTTCTCCCAGCGGTGGTCCCGCCATTTCCTCGCTCACCGCTTCTTGTTGTACCTCACCGCCGCCACGCCGCCACAAATTCGACAGAGTCTGTAAATCTGTGTTCGTTTCCTGCTTCTTCTTCCTCGCCTTCTTCTTCTTCGGGTTAAGGCTCACCTTCGTGCACGATGGGGCCACCTGTGATCGACACAGCACCAAAGCAAAATACGAGGCCAGCCGCTCGCCGCACACCACCATCATACCGCGAAAAAGGCGAGCACGCTATGCCGCCGACATCGTGGCCGCCGAGGAGCGACCTCATACTTAGGATGCTCATACCTTAGCGCTTTCCACGGCTGCGCGGAACGAGCTACTCCTGGTTCGAGGCAAGCTCCGAACACGATCTGGTCGCTCGCTCACCGCGGAAAGAGCGGCCAGAGTCATCACCTAAATGTATTTCTTCCACCGTGTTTCTACTTCATGGGGAATCGGTGGCTTACTGGGCTACCGCACACCAGCTCGGACCACATGGAGCGAATGCTCGCGCTGCAGAACCCAGGGAACCTGTGTTCTATCCCCACCCATGCCCGTTTCGATCTGGATGAGCATCGTACCGGCGTGCGGTCGTATATCACTTCTGCGTGGTGCACGTTGAAGACTCCAGGTTAGCGGTTGTACCGCACTGGCTAAATTAACCATCTACAGCTGAGACACTAGACGCCCACTGAGGCAGACAAACTTCCGGCTGTATAAACAAACATACACACAACAATTTCCTTGGCTTTGTCTACGTCGTGTCCGTGTCTGTCCCTTGTGCTTTATAATTTCAAGATGTAGGTGCGCTTTGACGCTTGGGGCCCCCTGCTTATCATCTTAACTGGCAAGTCGCAGGAAACGACACAAATACATGGTTTGGACAAACGTCTCAAAGGTTCGATTGTAAAGTATTGAAATTCTGAAATCTGAAAGTTCGAATTTCCTGTGCTCGGATACAAGCATTTTGATTCCATCAAAGTTTATCACCAGGTTCTGGTTTGCGCAGTTGGCGTAGCACCACCGGGGTGAAAGGGGGGAGGGGGGCGCTCGGGCCCCCTGCAACTGCCCCCCCTCCCCGCCCCCCCCTCCCCCCCCCCCCCCTGGATCCGCCAGTGAATTCTGAGGTGAGTATTGTGTTAGAAAATTCGATAAAAGCGAGAGGCGCGACACTTGGCGGCTAAGGGAAAGTGAATAAAAGTTAGCTGATTGGCGTAATCTTAATATGGTGGTATATGTTGAGTAGTTATTATAAATAAAACGCAGTGCTCTTCTTTGAAGGGAGTTTTGACGATTTGTGAGGTATGACTGCTACGTAGACGATAGAGACGAGGCATATTCTAACTTGGATCTGATAAGAGTAGTAACCTCTAGTCGTTTTAGGGAGGGTGTAGCAAGTTTGAGGTCACGTTCCAAATATCCGAGAGTGCGGTGATTATCGACAATAACAGAGGTCTATGGGAGTAGTCCGTTAGAGGTCTGAAGTGAGATGAACACCCAGGTATCGTTTGTATCAGAGCTCGGCCTTCTTACGTCACCGCGTGCACTCGTCTCTTCCTCTCTCTCATTTTTTCGCCGCATATTCTTTTTACATGTGCAACAACTTTGCCGCAGCTTCGATCGTGCGCAGCATGAGACGATACGAACTTTCGCGCAACTTTACTACTGGGTGTATCAAGGAGCGGCCAGGCTCTTTAAATCGACCGCAAAATTCGGTTTCTTAACGTTTCGCGCTACGACTTTGTGCAGCGTTGCCCACAGATGGCGCATTTTGTTCGTAAAATATGCAAAGAGCGAACTTACCTGAGGAAAAAGTAAAGAAAGAAAAAGGCTTAGCTCCTATGGAAATCCGGCGAAGCCAAAGGTCTTCAAACAATACGGCGCCGTTTCGCACGGGAGTCAAGAGATGGCGCAACGAACGCCGCCAACGAACGAGCATACGGCGCCGAGAGCCGGCGTCTTTTGCAGACATCTTTTCGACACAAAAGCGGAGCGCGTTCCGCAGGCGGCGACAGTCGCAGAAACAAAAACAGGCGCGGTAACAACAAGGAACTGCAAAGCAGACGACATCGGTCCCCCCCCCCTCCCCCCCAAAAAAAAAGAAAGCAGTCAAAATATCCCAACAAACCCTTTTTCTAATCGATTATGTGTCCATTCAATATGTTTTATCAGTAAGGATGATAAAATAATGCATTAGCAACTGATATCAGAAAAGCAAGCGCCGCTTTTGAGTCGGAAAGATCGTCTGCTAAAGACGCCGGCTCTCGGCGCCGTATGCTCGTTCGTTGGCGCAGTTGGCATCGCGACCGCTTGTGCCATCTCTTGTCTCCCGTGCGAAACGGCACCGTATTGTTTGAAGACCTTTGGCTTCGCCGCATTTCCATAGGAGCTAAGCTTTTTTTTTTTCTTAACGTTTTCCTCGGGTAAGTTCGCTCTGTGCAAATTTCACAAAAAAAAAAATGCACCATCTGTGGGCAACGCTGCACAAAGTCATAGCGCGATAGGTTACGAACCCGAATTTTGCGGTCGATTTAAAGAGCCTGGCCACCCCTTGATACACCCAGTAGATTTCAGTTGACAAGCTCCGCATTAGCAGCGCTTCGGAAAGCCGGCCCCCTTCGTTCGCGCGAGCGTGGTGGCGCTGTCGTCGCAGGCCGCCGGGCCCGCAAGGCCGGTCAAGCTCTGGGCAAGCTCGGGACGCTGGCTTTTCATTGCAAAATTAGGCGGTCGGTGGCACGTCAACGGCCCTTGCGCACTTCGTTTTACGAAATGGACTCTGCAAGTAGATTCTACTGCAGTCACAATTGTAATTATGCACGCTAACGATTTCCTCGATTTTTACTCTATAATTCATCGGATAGCAGCTCTGGGGGGGGGGGGGGGGTATTGAGAATAGATGAGTCGTCGTGAATTAAACCGTGCCTTCAGAAAAACAAGGGGGGTGGGTGGTACACCCCCCAGGGGGTGTGTAGGGAAATCACTTAGGTGCCTAGCTTTGGGTCAGGCTTCCGAGTGCGATTCTATGTTCGTGTAATATCAATGTACACCGGGATTTATATCATAGTTCTTGTCTCTCATATTCGCGCGTGCGCTTTCAGCGCGGTATGCAGTTCTCGAGAAACGCTCCCACTTGTCACAAGAAAACGAATAAAATACGTTTTCTGCTTTTTATTTGTTACCACATTAAATCAAGGCTAAAATTGCAGATAAATACTGTGCAACGTTTATTTCCTTTTGCATGAAAAACGTCGCGAGCAGAATTCAAGACACCAGGACTGAAAATACCTGCAGTTGGCGATCACAGCACCCGACTTTTCTTGTTTGCTACCGCCACCTTCTCCGTCGTCTCCCGATTGATGTATCTCGCGTAGAAGAGCATTTGGGTTACAACGAAGAGGCATTACAGTTTTCAAAAGTGGTATTTGTACCCCCACCCTCGTATGTTGCATTCTCAGGGTAGCTAAAATGCCTTTATTTTGGCTTGAAATAGATCGCAGAAACGTAACGAGATCAATACAACTACATAATGATTTATGGACAACTGCAACGTTAAGAAAATAGTGGTTGACATAAAGCGAATTTAAATTAACGCGCGCTTATAAACACTCCAACAAGCATGTTGCTGTCACGCACATGGAGCATGCATACACTTCCACAAATGAACTCGTTTCACATAGCCAACGAGGGTGTCTCAATTCGTTCACTGTTGCCGCGAAGCTGTAGCAGGTACTGTAAAATAACGGTTCTAATATCTACCGCAGGTTCACACGTAAATCTCCAAATATATACACACGAATCTCCGCTGATCAGCTGATCGGAAGTTATGTCTTGAAATTCTTACACCTTAGTCACACGTCTCCGAAATGGCACGCACACGCAAGGGAACGAGGGTGTCAAATACGTAAAGAACACACAAAAGGAATAACTCAGTCGTTTTCACCAGTAGCAGGCCTCGACGTAGCCGAATACAAATACAAAAACAGACCGATTAATTCGACTGACAAAGACGTCTTCAAATTGTAATTCTTTCCTAATGCGGCTTTGGTACGTGTGCAGCAGTTTACGCTTGAACTTCTAACACAAACACAGAACACCATAAGAGGGAAGTTCACGGTGTTTTAGTCCGCAGACGACCAAAACACATTTGTCAATGTGATGGAAACCACGAACGATAGACGCAGCCATTTCTCTGAGCTGTTTGCCTTGGTGCCAAATGTCGGAAAACTGACAAAACTAAGAAGGCCCGGAGGGCGTAAATTTACCTCAAAAGTTCCAGAAAATTTTGTCCCAATCCGGACATTATCACACTGGAAACAGTCCTTAGTAATACTCCTTATGATCCCACAGAAACACGATGTTTCACGGCGTGTCCACGGGTACCGTGGCCAGCCAGACCAAACGGGTCGGGCGGGCTTGGACACGAGCGCCGCTACGCGGCAGTGAATGGCAGCGAATCACTTTTTTCTCGGAGCTTGTCAACTTCTCCGATCCAGTAACGTTGCTTTCGCGTGCACTGCCACTTTTATTCTGCAAACTAAAGGTATGGCGGCGTCACGCATGCTCCGAACGTTGGGTGACGTCAATGTAGTGGGACCGGGCCCGCGGCACCGAGCGTCCTTCGACGCATTCCCTGGGAAGGACGCCTACACGAGCGCTGACGAAGCGCTGGTGTCCAATGTGTGACTGCGCTCAATGCCATTTTGATGCCGTTTAAATAACACTGCCGGAAAGAAGGGGGTGTTATTTACCGTAGCTCGCAGCGCGTGAAGCGAAAGCTCGCGATGTCGAACCAAGACATTCTGGGTTTATTCCGCAACCCCTGCCCGTTTCAGTGTGGATGAGCATTGTACTGGCGTGCGGTACCTGTATCACTACCGCGTGGTGCACATTAAAGACCCAATGCTAGGGGTTGTAGCGCACTGGCTCAATTTATCATCTACAGCTGAGAGATAAGTCGCCCGCTGAAGCAGACCCGCTCTTAGTTGTCTCAACATACGTACAACACAATTACTTTCGAGTATTTTACCGCACCACAGTTTGGAGGGCGTAGACCGAAAGCTCGTGCTGAAGAACCATGAATTCTGGCTTCAAACACTCCCCCCCTCTCCCCTACCCCACCCTTGCCCATTTCGATCAGGATAAGCCTCGTAGCGGCGTGGTGTTGTGTACTACTACTGCCTGTGGCACGTAAAAGACCCCAGGCTAGTCATACTACAAAGGCTAAAGTTTTCATCTCCAGTGTTTAACTATACTGCCATGCTCCAGCAGACTAAACTGCCGCTGTCTAACCTAACGACAAATTTGTTTTGTTTTTTTTTCGTTTAAAGATAAAGCAATATGCATCCTAATTCTCCTAGTGTTCCCACTCAGCCTAAACCGACTGGTGATTATCGTCGCGGTTCTCTTTTTGCCATGGCCTCTCTTCATTGGTCTTGATAATTTGTTCTGCAAAATGCGTTCAGAGCAGAAAGGAAGAAGTAGAGGAAGCGCAACAACATAGAATGCAGACAGTTTACATTAGGGATAGAATCACGTTGCGCTGACAAGCAGACGGCGTCCCACGCAACGCGGTCACAGAAAACCGCCAGTTCGGCTGCATTGCGTGTAAGACGTAGCCCATCTTCCTCAAGACATGCTGCACATAACAAAAGTCAAGGAATCGAAACCATTAAAAAAAAAAAAAAAAACCCGCTCTAAAAAAGGATCTTCGCGATCGCTAGTTCCTAAAGTGCGGCGTTCTACCACCGGCGCTCGTACGGCCGCAGATGAAGTGACATGGACCGAATCAAGGCGTCCACCAACCAGCAGGCCTCGCTCCAAACTTTCAACGAGGATACAAAAGAAACTGCGCAGTTCCAGCAAAACAGATATCGTCGACGCTCAGGATGCTAGGACAGACTTTTTCCAGGGATGCCTGACTTGATAAATCCTGAACTTTCGGAGCCGTTAGAAGATCTAAGGGAGAATGCCACAGATATGCGGATTCCATAAGACGCCCCTCATCAATGATATCAACAGGTAAATGTTTGAGCAACGTATATTTAGCAGTCAGTAGTGACTCAGCATTTTTGAGTTCGAGGGGGCCTTTCAATATTGAAAACCTCACAGCCGACAAAAAGCCAAGTTCGTAGTCAACGACCGATAACTTTCGTTTTGCTAAGAAGGGTAATCTAGGTCAGAACTTCAGCTTGGGCGAGTTGGTTATTCATGATACTGCTTCACAGCGCACAAGATCAGACACATTTAAAAGTACTTTCGCGCACACAAAGGAAGAACACTCACGCAGCGCTGACTGACAACTCGAGTGTATTATGTTTAGGTTTAGGTTTAGGTAAGGCTGTTGCAGTCGAACTAGGAGTCAAGCCAGACGGTGTTGTTAATGAGAGCTACATTCCGTCTTTCGAAGTAATTAAAATCGGCAAAGTGGTTAAGTCCAAGAAAGCGACGAAAGAATTGAAGTCCTCATGCGATGTTTTACCCGAGACAGAAATATATTCAATCATAAATGTACATGTAAAACTTCCACATAAAAAATAAAACAAGCTTTCAAGTGTTGACCAGGAAGAAGACATGGCGCTACCCAAAGGCAAAGGAGGCCTTGAAGAAGAATGCTAAAGTTTCAATAAAGCAAGGGACAGTGTGGGACTCCCAAGTACCCAAGCAGCTGCGTCAAAAGTACAGACATCGAAAAAATGCAATGCACCGAAAGCAACTGAAAACCTTTCAAAAATTAAAAAAAAAAAAATCTTCGGAGAAAATGGTTTTGTGACGACGAAATCATATTTGAATCAAGTGAGACCCTAGACCCCTATGAAGTTAGAACAGGTTCTTCCTACGTTGAGTTTGATAAAGGGGCAAGTCAGGTATCGACGAAACAAGTTAAGATACATCAACTCTGCCTTTACAAATACTTCTCGCAAAAAAGAACAAAGAACAAAAAACAAGTCAACTTCAAGAAAAACAAGACAAGAACCAACAAACACTAATTTTGAGAAGGGCACAGTTTTCCGCAATGAAAATGACGCCTCGATCGCCAAGGATTCTCTAATACTTGGTTTGGAGAAAGCGTTATCTCGCCCAAAAAATAGACGCGTACAGGAGAAGAAACCAAAAAAGGACGCAAAACAACCATCACGAAAGTCGGTGCAGTTGAACACTAAACAGCATTCGCGAAAGTCGGAGCGTCCAAAACCGCAAAAGACACGTTATCTGCTAAGGTACATTAAAAGGGCCAGAGAGCAAGTAAAATGCCTTCTCGATGGGCTCTATGCTATTGATGAAGCAGACCAACGGAATCACACAACTGTGCAGTCTGCTTCGCAAACAGACGACTCGGCAGTCTACTAAAGGGGCCGACACTCAGGAAAGTTATGATTTTCAGCAATGCAGAAGGGAAGCGTCACTTTCCGAACTAAGAAACGTAGCTAATGCAAATGTCGGTGGTATGAATAAACAAACGGCACGTCTTGAAGACACTGATTCTCGAACTCCAAAAACGTGAAATTGTTACAAGAATCGAGAAGAGCGGTCTCTAGATGAGCAGTTAAAGGACGACTTTAAAGAAGGGATGTATGGCGGAAAACCAACGAGGTCGTCAACAAAGGTAGAGGAATCAACTTGTCCGTGTTGCGGTTCCTTTTGGTCTAGCCATATCGCCGAGTCGCAAGCTCCCCTGCTACAGCATCTCGAGCCCTGCGGCAAAAAGGATATCCAGGACAACCACTTCGTGCGCCCCAGCCCACGTATCAAGATGGGTTACTGCTGATGGACAAGCAGCAATCAATGTGGACCGGGAATGCACTTACTTGGATCCTTCCCTGGGTGCATGTTGAACCAAACCTTCAGGGCATTGAGAAGTGCCCCGCAAGATATTTGTAGTCCGATCAAGCTCTGACATGGCAGGGGAAGCCTGCTATCAGCACCCCGGTCGTGGGCTTAATTTCCTGCGTTTCTTGCCAGAGCCTGGAATGCAACCAGGAAAGGCATCCAGATGATACGGCTCAAGCGGAACGCTTCCGGCTTGACGAGCGCAGGAGACAGGAGGATCGCGTTCGTCGCGAAGAGAGATTACCGCGAGAAGAAGCTGCGCGACGAAAGGATTCGACAAGAAGACCGAATGTTGCTGGAGCAAGAAATGCTGGAGGAGAAGCGATGCCGCCACCGCGAACAAGCACGCCTCGAGGAAGAACATCGGCGCGAAGAAGAGCACCTTCTCCGGGAGCATATGGAACAAATGACGCAGTTGGCGCTTGTACAACGGCATCGCGAGTACCTTGGGAGCTCTCGTCGCTCCATCCCTTACCAGAGACCGGCCGAGATGATAACTCTGAATCTTGCGGGTAACAACGGTCGTGTTCATAACAGGCCGGACTCGGCCTTTCCGATTCGTTCGAAAACCGGATGTCTTCAGCCTGATGATGAGACTCTTCGCTTCAAGGCAGCAAGTCGCTGCTCTGGTTCAGAGTTGCCAGCGCAAAGATCTGGTCGGAGCCAGTTTCGCGACGCGTCTAAAGGCGGCACGCAACTGCCAGAGTGAACGCAAGTGACAGTAAGGTTCGAGTTGCATTCTGGGAATGCTTGGGCCTCGCGAAAGATGCGGTCTCAATCTGGCGCCTTGTGAACGCCGATAGTTTATGTACGTTAATACTTGGCAAAAACACCGAGCAGCAGGCAGCGCATATTTTTTTTAATCGATAGCCAAATTTATAAATGGAGAGCATGAAACATCAATGACAAACTGAACGTCCTCTACAATTAAGAAGCCTTATATTGAGTTGGCAGCAGCGACGGCACAGGGCTACGACGCTGAAAACTGCTCATCTTTACAGATGGCCAATTCCAACTCCAGCGTGCCGCTATGCTTTGGCATCTACCCCTGACAAGCGACAAGCCCGTGGCCTCCGTGACTGCGCTCTTCAAACCAACCTGCCATTGGACGCCGCCACCGGACGTCAGCTGCTCTTCCCTACAAAAGAAGAGTGCATCTGGTCCCCTAGTCAGTTGGCAGCAGCGACGGCACAGGGCTACGACGCTGAAAACTGCTCATCTTTACAGATGGCCAATTCCAACTCCAGCGTGCCGCTATGCTTTGGCATCTACCCCTGACAAGCGACAAGCCCGTGGCCTCCGTGACTGCGCTCTTCAAACCAACCTGCCATTGGACGCCGCCACCGGACGTCAGCTGCTCTTCCCTACAAAAGAAGAGTGCATCTGGTCCCCTAGTCAGTTGGCAGCAGCGACGGCACAGGGCTACGACGCTGAAAACTGCTCATCTTTACAGATGGCCAATTCCAACTCCAGCGTGCCGCTATCCTTTGGCATCTACCCCTGACAAGCGACAAGCCCGTGGCCTCCGTGACTGCGCTCTTCAAACCAACCTGCCATTGGACGCCGCCACCGGACGTCAGCTGCTCTTCCCTACAAAAGAAGAGTGCATCTGGTCCCCTAGTCAGTTGGCAGCAGCGACGGCACAGGGCTACGACGCTGAAAACTGCTCATCTTTACAGATAGCCGATTCCAACTCCAGCGTGCCGCTATCCTTTGGCATCTACCCCTGACAAGCGACAAGCCCGTGGCCTCCGTGACTGCGCTCTTCAAACCAACCTGCCATTGGACGCCGCCACCGGACGTCAGCTGCTCTTCCCTACAAAAGAAGAGTGCATCTGGTCCCCTAGTCAGTTGGCAGCAGCGACGGCACAGGGCTACGACGCTGAAAACTGCTCATCTTTACAGATGGCCAATTCCAACTCCAGCGTGCCGCTATCCTTTGGCATCTACCCCTGACAAGCGACAAGCCCGTGGCCTCCGTGACTGCGCTCTTCAAACCAACCTGCCATTGGACGCCGCCACCGGACGTCAGCTGCTCTTCCCTACAAAAGAAGAGTGCATCTGGTCCCCTAGTCAGTTGGCAGCAGCGACGGCACAGGGCTACGACGCTGAAAACTGCTCATCTTTACAGATGGCCAATTCCAACTCCAGCGTGCCGCTATCCTTTGGCATCTACCCCTGACAAGCGACAAGCCCGTGGCCTCCGTGACTGCGCTCTTCAAACCAACCTGCCATTGGACGCCGCCACCGGACGTCAGCTGCTCTTCCCTACAAAAGAAGAGTGCATCTGGTCCCCTAGTCAGTTGGCAGCAGCGACGGCACAGGGCTACGACGCTGAAAACTGCTCATCTTTACAGATAGCCGATTCCAACTCCAGCGTGCCGCTATGCTTTGGCATCTACCCCTGACAAGCGACAAGCCCGTGGCCTCCGTGACTGCGCTCTTCAAACCAACCTGCCATTGGACGCCGCCACCGGACGTCAGCTGCTCTTCCCTACAAAAGAAGAGTGCATCTGGTCCCCTAGTCAGTTGGCAGCAGCGACGGCACAGGGCTACGACGCTGAAAACTGCTCATCTTTACAGATAGCCGATTCCAACTCCAGCGTGCCGCTATGCTTTGGCATCTACCCCTGACAAGCGACAAGCCCGTGGCCTCCGTGACTGCGCTCTTCAAACCAACCTGCCATTGGACGCCGCCACCGGACGTCAGCTGCTCTTCCCTACAAAAGAAGAGTGCATCTGGTCCCCTAGTCAGTTGGCAGCAGCGACGGCACAGGGCTACGACGCTGAAAACTGCTCATCTTTACAGATGGCCAATTCCAACTCCAGCGTGCCGCTATGCTTTGGCATCTACCCCTGACAAGCGACAAGCCCGTGGCCTCCGTGACTGCGCTCTTCAAACCAACCTGCCATTGGACGCCGCCACCGGACGTCAGCTGCTCTTCCCTACAAAAGAAGAGTGCATCTGGTCCCCTAGTCAGTTGGCAGCAGCGACGGCACAGGGCTACGACGCTGAAAACTGCTCATCTTTACAGATAGCCGATTCCAACTCCAGCGTGCCGCTATCCTTTGGCATCTACCCCTGACAAGCGACAAGCCCGTGGCCTCCGTGACTGCGCTCTTCAAACCAACCTGCCATTGGACGCCGCCACCGGACGTCAGCTGCTCTTCCCTACAAAAGAAGAGTGCATCTGGTCCCCTAGTCAGTTGGCAGCAGCGACGGCACAGGGCTACGACGCTGAAAACTGCTCATCTTTACAGATGGCCAATTCCAACTCCAGCGTGCCGCTATGCTTTGGCATCTACCCCTGACAAGCGACAAGCCCGTGGCCTCCGTGACTGCGCTCTTCAAACCAACCTGCCATTGGACGCCGCCACCGGACGTCAGCTGCTCTTCCCTACAAAAGAAGAGTGCATCTGGTCCCCTAGTCAGTTGGCAGCAGCGACGGCACAGGGCTACGACGCTGAAAACTGCTCATCTTTACAGATGGCCAATTCCAACTCCAGCGTGCCGCTATGCTTTGGCATCTACCCCTGACAAGCGACAAGCCCGTGGCCTCCGTGACTGCGCTCTTCAAACCAACCTGCCATTGGACGCCGCCACCGGACGTCAGCTGCTCTTCCCTACAAAAGAAGAGTGCATCTGGTCCCCTAGTCAATTGGCAGCAGCGACGGCACAGGGCTACGACGCTGAAAACTGCTCATCTTTACAGGTGTGCCTTTATTTCTTTTGTTACTTACCTCAATTAGGTGTTACCGTCGCTGCTGCCACAGCTACTATTGTTACAGCTCAGACTGTCTATTCTTTATTTTATTTTGTGTACCAGTGGTTTAACATGTCGAAGGAAATTTCTAAACTACTGAAAGACCTGAGGGAGGAACTTCAGCAGGAGTGGAAGGCCTTTAGGGTGGCATTGGAAAGAGACATTAGAGGTGACATTCGGCAATTGCGGACTGATGTCAAAGAAGCCAAAGAGAGTATGGACTTCATGAACCATGAATTTGAAGACATGAAAAAAAAGATTAAGGAAGTTCTAGACGAACATGTTGCACTTAAAAAAGAAAATGCTGAACTGTCACAACGGTGCGACGAAATGAAACGACAGTTGCAGAACTGTCAGGAACGACTTACCGAAACAGAACAATACTCAAGAAATGCAAACTTGGAAATCAAAGGGATCGTGAAACATGACAATGAGGGGCTTCTAGATTTGATGGGAAAGCTAGGCCAGTTCATCGGTGAACCGATCGTTCAAGCGGACATTGTGGCGTGTCACCGGGTGCCGACCCGCGATGCTGGAAAGTCGAACATCGTACTGCAGTTCATAAACCGCGCCAAACGCGACGCCGTTCTTCATAAAGCTAAAAAGAAGCGTCTCTCAAACTCCGATATAGGCCTTGACACAGACGCACCTGTATTTGTAAATGAACATCTTTGCCCCACTTTGAAGCGTGTGCTTGGAAAAGCGATCGAAAAAAAACGTCAGTGCAACTGGAGGTATGTCTGGGTACGAAACGGCAAGATTTTTGCTCGTCAAACGGAAAGCTCTCCACTTGTTCAAATTATCAACGAGGATGACGTCGAGAAGATTCGATAGGTTATCTTTGCTACTTTACTTTTTTTTCTTTTTTTCTTCATATTTTAATGGAATACATAGAGCTTGTTTTGCCCGATAACGTAAATCAGTGTCTACTATCTAGAGATGCCATTCATGTCTTTCACTTAAACGCTCGTTCTGTAAAAAATAAACATGATTCAATCATATCATTTTTGGATTGTTGCCGCGTATCGTTTGATATTTTAATGTTCACGGAAACCTGGTATCAGCAGGACGCTGACATGCTTATCCTACCGGGTTACATGCATTTCTTTCTGAACCGCAAAGATAGGCGCGGTGGTGGTGTCTCAATTCATGTGAAAAGTACTATGGCGTGTGAATTACTCGAGGGTTTTTCTTTAATTACAAGCGAGTATGAAGTGTTAAGCATAAAATGTGGAAGTAACATTGTGACTGTTTTGTACCGCCCACCTTCGGCAGATTTCGCCAATTTTATTTTGTTTCTTGAAACTTTTTTGGAATACATATCAGTAAATAACTACCGCCTGATCCTCGGGGGCGATTTCAATGTAAATATATTAGATGATTCCCTTGAAACAAGAACGCTCAGTAATACGTTAAATGCTATGGGATTTCATAACGTTATTTCATCCGCGACCAGAATTACGTTATCTACGTCAAACGCCATTGACCTATTCATAACAAATGTTTCAACCAAAGTCATAGTTGCCGGTACCATTAGCTGCGACATCAGTGATCACGTTCCAATTTTTTTGTCGTTATTTAAACATGAATCTTCAAAAGATAATACAAAGTCCACGGTCACTTTTCGACAAATGTCAGATAAATGTTTATTGGCATTTAGGAACGAAATCTTAAACTATGATTGGGCGCCTGTCTTCTCTGAGTTAGATGTAAATAATGCATACAATAAATTTCTAAACATTTTCAAAGAGCTCTATAACACACATTTTCCGTTCAGAACTATTACCGTAAAGAAGAAAATAAGAAAACCTTGGGTTACCCCAGTGCATATTAAAATGATGCAAAAGAAAGATCGCTTATACAAGGCATTTTTAAGATCAAGAGACCAAAGCAAGTTATCGCGTTTCAAAAAACTTAGGAATGAATTAACGTCTGAGCTCAGGAAAGCAAAATCGTCGTATTATAAACAAATATTCAAAGATGTCCCTAAACAACGCCCAGATGTTGTTTGGAAAAATATTAATGAAGTCTTAAATTGCAATCAGGTTTTTTCTAGTATAGTTGAATTAACTATAGATGGTCAAGCTATGTCGGGTACGACCTTGGCGGAATATTTTAATAACTACTTTTCAAGTACACACGAGACTGCCTACAATGATGACGCCATATCGTTTGCCAAACGTGTCGACGATAGTCTTTTTCTAAATCCCACCGACGAACAAGAGGTATTTAACATGTTTTTGGGGCTTAAGAACAGCAAGAGTAGTGATATAAATGAGATACAGATAAAACCAGTTAAATTTGTAATGGACGTCATCGCGCCATGTCTCGTACACATATATAATTTATCTTTATCGTCCGGACATTTTCCTGCGAGCATGAAGTTGGCGAAAGTCGCAGTTATATATAAAGGTGGCAATAAGCATATCATAAGTAATTACAGGCCTATTTCTGTGCTACCTGTTTTTTCCAAGGTACTTGAAAAAATTATTTTTACGCGCCTTGACAACTTTTTTGCGAAACACTGTGTGTTTACAGACTCCCAGTTCGGTTTTCGTAAAGGTAGATCTACAGAAGCAGCATTGTTATTTCAAAAAGAAATTATTTTACAAAACATAGAAAGAAGGCTCATTACTTTAGGCATTTTTATTGATTTTAGCAAAGCGTTTGATGTCCTAAACCACAAAATATTACTTCAGAAATTAAATCGTTACGGTGTCCGCGGCACGCCACTTGCTTTACTTGAATCCTACTTAAATAATCGTAAACAGTGTGTTGTTATCGATGGGCAATGCTCTTCTTTCCGAAATATTCGCACTGGTGTACCACAAGGAAGTATATTGGGACCCCTTTTATTTAATGTCTATATTAATGATATTGTAAACATCGATGACGAAGCGCAGTTCATTATCTACGCGGATGACACCAGCTTGTTTCTCTCGGGGGAAGAAGCTGATGTATTAGTATGTAAAGCAAATTCTATTTTAAGTAAGTTTTTTATGTGGTCTGAAACAAATGGGCTCAAGGTAAACACAACAAAAACCAAAGCAATTTTATTTAGGTCAACAAATAAACCTGTTTCTATAAATAATACAATCAATCTTGGTACTTCCTCAATAGAACTTGTAAACCAGCATAAAACCTTGGGTGTAATTTTTTCAGAGCACATGACGTGGGATAACCATATTAATTATATACTTGTTAAACTTTCACGGGTAGTTGGTATTATGGCTCGCTGCCGTAATATTTTGCCACCCAACATTAAGCTCAATATTTATCATGCATTATTCCAGTCCCGCCTAAACTATTGCCATCTTGTGTGGGCCACTACGACAAAAACAAACCTAAATAACATATTATTGCTCCAAAAGAAAATTTTACGTTATATTGGTGATGTTTCTTATTATGATCACACAGAACCTTCATTTTCCAAATTTCACATAGTGCATATAGAATCCATGTACGAATACCGTTTGCTTTATACAGTTCGTTTTTCGTCCCCAGCTCTTGTAGAATTTTTGTATGCAATTTCACATCTTAGAAGGCATGAATGTGTTGTTAACACGCGTCACACAGTTTCATGGGTCCTCCCTCGGTCTCGCACAAATTATAATTTTCAGTCCTTACATTATAATATACCGCTTCTGTTAAACAAATGTAGTAATAACAACATAAATGTAAACACAATAAGTAAAAGAGCCCTTCGTTTGTGCTTTTCTAGCATTTTATAATTTTAATGTATTTTTCATTTGTTGCTGCTGCTAATGTAAAGGGATCCCATACCTAGTCAAGCTGTTTTTTAACAGCTTTTTGTATGGGTTTTCCCACCAGAGTTTCTGGAAATAAACTTGATTTGATTGATTTGATTTGAATGCCCCCCCCCCCCCCCTCACATCGTCGCCCCTGAATCGTAATATGCGCGGTGCAGATGCTTCGAGGCGCGTTTTGGAGTGCTTTAGTGCGCACGGAAGGCAGCGAACGGGCGTACGCACTTGAGAATCGTATTTTAGCAAAAAGCAGTCCAGCTCGCTAGTCCTTACTCGTAGTGCTCCACTGTCGCTTGCCAGCCGCCATGTTGCTTTTGGGGGTGGTCACCGTGACTGCCTGTTGATTGCGTGCCGCGTGACTACCCATGGGGTCGTTAGTATAACTAAGGGGGGTAGCGATATCTGTGACGGCTTCTGAATACCCCAAATGTAAAACCTACGACTACCCTTTTGTTGAGAGTCTACACGAAGCTCGAAAAGATTTCAGAACACCTAAAAAGATGTAGAAGAAAGCAAATGATGTTTCAGTTAGTCTTCCCAAGAACAAACTTAAAATAATCGAAAACTATTTTTGAATATTGACACGAATAACAATTAATGAGGCGACTATGGGCAGACGAAAACTAAATCTTTAATATGACGAACTTGTGAAAAATGTTGTGTAGTTACCGCGAGGCGCGTGCTACTGAACTTTTAGAGGTGGCGCGAATGTTTATCTTCTTTGTCGATCCCTGTGACCCGGGCCCTTTCGAACAGCATGAAAGCTTATGTTCCTGGTTGCTTGGTCCTTGGCGTAAACATAATTTTCATTGTCCTCATGTCTTTCATGTCTGCTGCCCCGTCATAATACGATATCTTGGCGACGAGGAAGCTCATCTGATTTGCGCGGAAGCCGACATGACAACTGGTGACCCGGTAGCAACGGGAGCGGTGCCGCAAGTCTTCCCTCGAGGGGGCTTCATTGAACCTTTGGACGAATGGACCAGCGACTGGCCGTCGTATCAGGAACGATTAACATCGTTTCTTCTGGTCAACAGAATCGCCGAGGACGTCAAGGTACACGCATTTCTGGGTCTCATAGGCTCAGAAACGCACAACATCCTTGGGTCATTGACCACGCCATAGTTTTAAGCAACAAAAACATTCTGACCAGCTTAAAAAGCATTTGGGGGACCGCCAGGCACAGAAACTATCGGTTATCAGCGAACGTGCCAAATTTCACGGAAGAATGCAGCTCGAGAATAAATCTGTAGCAACGTTCGCCGCAGAATTACGTTAGTTGCCAGAAACGCGAGACTTCGAAGCATCCTTGGACCAGTCTCTGAGGGACCGCTTTGTGTGTGGTTTACGAAGAAAAGACACTCCTCGTGTGTGGTTCCCAGAAGACAAGCTAACCTTTCAGAAAGCCGTAGAGAGAGCACTGGTCATAGAAGCGGGCTCAACAAAGTGACCACTTGAGAAGTTTTTGCGTTTTTCGAGCAACACATAAAGCTTGGTGCACTTCTTGACAATTACCAGGATCTGTTCAAGAACAAACTGGGAACTATTACCGAGGAAAGGGTGTAGCTATCGCTTAAAAAGGATAGCGTACCGAAATTCGTCAAGGCAAGAAATATGCCGTTTTCCTTACAACCTGCTGTCTGGCATGAACTAAAGAAAATGCAGGATATGGGCATCATATTGTCATGGGTGGTGACCAAAAGAACAATAAATCGCTAGGAAGAAATGAATTTTTTAATGTGGCGAACTTGTGCCCAATCTAAAAAGGAAAAGGTTAACAACAGAGCGTCGCGAGTGTCGAAGTCGGCGTAACAGCAGGATCGAACGCTGGGGCGAGACTGACCATAGCGAAATATAGTACTACGTAAAGAGCGGACACTTCCATAGGCCCCAGCGGCCCAATTTAGTGTCAGCGTGCGCACCCAGCGGGCAGTATAGTCTCTAGTTGAGTGGTGAATGGATGAATACACGCAGTAAACACTGGCCAGATGAATAAATGGATTCAAGGCGAATTCTGGCGGTATTTTTTTGTTTTGGGCAGTAGCATGCGCCCTCTAGTTTAATGAGTCAGTGTTATTGTAGCTAGCATGGTTTTTTGTGTAAAATAGAATAGTTTCATAAGTATACCTTAATTGTACTGCAGAAAAAAAAGTCATCCAGCGCTACATATAATTCAAACTGACCGCACACCGAAAAGGATATTTTCACATTTGTGCCAACTCCCTTGAAGGGACAGCATGGGACGACACCAGGGATTGACGCACAAAAGTATTCATTTTTGTAACTATGTCAAGCAAAACAAACATCAACTCTGAAGACGATGAGTGATGTATTTTATGCATACATTACAAAAATAAGATTATACATGCAAAATGTATGAATAACGCGCCAACAGTGCAACGCTGGAAAAAACGTACTGTATTACAGCGAGGCTTACAGCAACAAATGCATATGATGGAGGGCATTTAAAAAGATTACCGTCCAAGTTTCATGGAAAGCGCTTACACACCTGACCAATACAGCAACAATAGAAGAACAATCTGGCCCAGTGGCTTCTAAATTCAGTGACCAAATGCTAATCTCCGTAAACAAAGAAACTACAGGCACAATACTTCTTACGTATACCTTATACCATGACCGCAATGGAAGAATGACTAGAAACCCGCACGAGACAACAAGCAGCGGAACCAACTCAACCCACACAACGGGGCAAGAGAGACAGACCAAGCAGCCGAAGTATCCGCCCCCGTCCGCCCTCCGTCGAGTCCACGACACCGAAGCCAACCGCCGCGCCGCAGCCATAGCAACAGCCGTTGAAGTCGTTTTTGAAAGTTTTCAAAGTTTGTAATAATTTTAAAAGTTAACTCTATACAACAAAGTTATTTATTAATATTATATATCTGACAAATGCTCAGGATAAGTGGCACTGTTGCGCCTACTAACGGCCAGTAGAGTCCCTAACTCCTGGGCCGCGAAACTGCTTGAATGGCCGCTCTTTACGTAGTACTATATTTCTCAATGAACTGATTGCGGCTTGCCACGCGGAGCCCCTTCTGTACACGCACGGGCTTCTGGAACAATCCGCGTAGAAGGTTCGCGCATATAACATTCTAACCTCGAAGATGCAACGGAGTTTTCGAATTAACCAGAACACTAAATTGTAAGAATAAATAAAAGACGCGTTGCGCCCAGGAATCGGACCTTGGCTCATCACGTGGGAGGCAAGCGCGATAACCGTTAGGCCATGGCCGCGGTGCCTACTTTGCCAGCTTCGCGCGCGGCAATATCACCAGTTACGACGAGTGATTACATGATGCCGGTTGTTCCAGTAGTGAAGACAGACTGTGGAATAAGGTTGTGTCGCGACTACAAAACCACCGTGAACCCTTGCCTTGACCCTGCCCAGTATCCCCTCCCGAAGGGCGACGACCTGTTTCGCAGCACTCACGGGAGGCCAGGAATTTTCGAAGCTTGGTCTAAACCGTGCCTACCACCAGGTGGTGCTGGCTGAGAAGTCGAGGGGTTGCCTAACTTTGAACAGGCACAAAGGACTGCTTGCCGTAAACAGGTTACCGTTCGGAATGCCCTCAGCTCCAGCCGTATTTCCGAGGATTTTGGACAGAATGTCGAAAGATCTTAAAGGCGTCAGTTGATACTTGAATGCCGTCCTTATCACCGGTAGAACGCCAGAGACGCATTATATCAATATGGAAGCCGTTCTAAAGAGGTCGTCTGAGCGGGGAGTTAGCGTGAAGAAAGGAAAGCGTTCATTTTACCAGAAGGACCTGCATTACTTGGGTCATCTCATAAGTACAGCAGGTGTAAGTATGACGCCAGAGGAGATTGAGGTTCTGCTAAAGGTTCCTGCACCCACAGGCAAACAACAGTTGCAGTCATTCTTGGGCATGGTAAATTACTACGGGAAGTTTGTTCCACGAATCTCTACCCGGGCGAGCCCTCTTTACAGACTGCAGCGTCAAGACCAGCCCTGGTGTTGGGTCAAAGCATGTCAGGCGGTGTTCGAGGAGATCAAAGACAGCATTAGCGATGTCCTCAATTTCGGCCCACTACTGCCTAAGTAAGCCATTACACGTTGCGTGGGACGCACCGCAGTATGGCGTAGGTGCTGTTCTTTTACATGTAAGCGATAATGGGAAAACTCCTCCTGTCACGCATGCATCGCAAACATTGACTAAAGCTGATAGTGATAAGAACTACAGTGATTTGAAAAAGGAAGCATTAGCCATCATTTTTGTCACTAAGATGTTTTACCTTTACATCTACGGACGATGTTTCACGCTCGTCACGGATCACCAGCTACTACAAAGTATTTTGGGACTAATGACAGGCAATGCGCCTATAGGAGACGGGCGTTTGGAAGCGGCGGCAACGCACTCTGGGTATTATTTACTTCCGGATCGTATCTAGCAGCTGACGTAGCACCATAACGGCTATGGAAGTGTGTTCGGCTGTTGAACCCGATTAATTCGAGCCACGTCCTTCTGCTGCTGGGTGACTTGCGAATTTCTGAGTGTCTGAAGTTACTTCTACGGATATCATAAGTAGGAATTGGTACGCAGAAGCATCGAGAACGGCCACGAAAGCGCAAAGCAAGTGCGGCCGGCGGCAAGCTGCACTGGCGCCGCGCTTTCCGAATCTTCCTATGAAAACAGAGGCTAAGTTAGCTATTTTGTTTTCCTTTTGAGTCAGTGTTCTTTACTGCCTTTTATTCTTGGTGGTTACGTCAGATTACGTTATGTTGTCTCCCACTCTCATGTGGTCAGGAGTATGTAGGCCAGACTAGCAGGTGTTTCAATGATTGTTTAGGGGAGCATTTTTATAATACCCACCGAGTCGTCGTTGGACATTTGGCAATCCACTGTCGCTATAGTGGTTGGGTTGTGTAGCACATTTTAAAATTGTTCAGTAATAGGTAGGAGCGGATACCCACTGACAAGAAAATAATGAAAGCACAAAGAGTAGAGCACCTAAAGGACAAGTGTGTAAGTAGTCCCTCTATAGCGCTGTTGGCCAGAGAGCTCCAATTTCTATATAAATGATAGCGGTGAGGGGGAGGGATGACTCGTAAGAGTTTCTTTTTTTCGTTTTAGAGCGCAGCTCTCAGGCGCCCGTTTCCGGCTTGAGCGGCGTCGGAGTTGCCGTCACCGTCGACGTAACCGCGGGGTGCATGATGGGTAAATTTCCCCGCTAAATATAGCGGAAAATGTTCCCCACTAAATTTAGCGAAAAATCTTCCCGCTAAATCTAGCGGAAACTTTTTCCCGCTAAACCCAGCGGAAACGTTTCCCCGCTAAATTTAGCGAAAAATTTTTCCCGCTAAATTTAGCTGAAAATTTTCTCCGCTAAATCTAGCGGAAAATTTTCCCCGCTAAATTTAGCGGAAAATTTTCCCCGCTAAATTTGGCGGAAAATTTTCCCCGCTAAATCTATCGGAAAATTCTCCCCGCTAAATTTAGCGGAAAATTTTCTCCGGCCCCCCCCCCCCTTCGAGGTCACGTGACCCCCAGGCCACGTGACCCTCCCCCCAGGTCACGTGACCCCCCCCCCCCCGTGCCTTCCCCTCCTCCTAAAGAGCTGCGCTCTAATTCGGCGTTACAGGGAGTTGTAAAAGGCTTTCTTTTTTTTTCTCGTTTCGCTTGTTTTTTTTTTCATTTTCTTTTGTCCTTTTGTTTTCTTTTCTCTTGTCTTTCGCCTTTTTCCCTTGTATTTTGTGCTATTTCCTCTGCTTATCACGTTCTGGAAAGTCAATCCAGACGTTCAGGAGATGAACGAAGTAGTCGAATACAAAATAGTTGGTAAGTTCAGCGCGTGTGCTTGTCTTTCTGAGTATCTGGTGCGTGATTTTTTCTGTGCGCTGTCACCGTGGAATATGGTTTACAAACTCGCCCAAACATCCATTCTATCTTATTACGTTAGATCACATCACCAACTCAAATAGGCGCGAATGTCCGCGTGGGACGTGGCTAGGTGAAATGCCATCGGAGTTTTGACGTAGATTTCTCGCGCGATCGAAGAGACACTTAGACACTTCTCTTCAAAAGTTCCGTTCGACGACATCAGATTACGCTGTGAGCCTTACTTTTAAACACTAGCGTTTTTTTTTTTTACTTTTCCTAATTTGTCCACCATGTGCCCCACCATTTGGTTTTTAATTGAGTACGAAACCATGCATAAACGTACACCGAATTTGATGTGGGCTACGCAGGGTCGCACGAAGGGTTTATTATCCGTCAAGATATAGGTTCTGCCTGCTTGCATTTGTTTGTTTATACTATAAAGAGTTAAAGCCTGATCAAGTTTATGTGGTTGAATGTGAAAAGCGATCAAGCTATACATTTATAGAGCCCATACACAGAAATATAGCCCAGAGCCACTGATGTCAATGAAACATCGCGCGTTCGACTGATTGCCTGGGAAGATCGCAAAAAAATATGACGTCTGCGATATCGCATCCCGCGTCCTCGCGAATCCCTAGTGCGACAAGCCGTGCTCACCCCTTCTGGGATTAATAAAGACCTTTTACTGGGTACCAAAGATCTGTGTTCGAAATCTTCATTTCACGCTGCTCCAAACCTAAAAAAGAGAGAACACGCTGTGGTGACCTGTAACCAAATTGGCTGCGCATAAACGGGCACCGACGCTTCGCTGTCACGGGTTACTTTTCTCATTCACTCGCTTAACAGGCGTGACGGCCGATCACTGCTTCCGTTCTTCGTTCCACGGGAACTGAAACATCTTGTGCCCTTCATGGCTCACGTTAAAACAATGTACCGCGGTGCTGGGAGCAATTTTCACTGCGAATGAGCACGACCACCACGCCTAGAAGGGCTCGCTATGGAGCTGGATGAAAAGCGACCGGCATCGTACAAACCGGAAACGTGAAGTCACGTTACACCTCGTCTCCGATGACGAAACTTCCGGCTCAAACTCCAGTAACCTTTTGCCTCAGCACGTTTGCAGCGCTGGGTTGAGACTTTGTCAGTGTACAACTGCTCGTTGGTGTACAAGAGATCCATTGACAACGCAGAAGCCGATTTTTATCTCAAGGTTTCCTCTCGAGAGTGAGAAGCACGACAGTTCGGAAGAAGAAGAGTCTTTCTATGCATTGTGCCTAGAGTCAATGCGGCCTTCATTGTCCGAGTACTCGGTAACCGGCGGAAGTAAAGGCAATTGTACTCCCTCGTCGTCGAGCCAGGACCTCCACGCTGTGGGAGTACAGGGAACGAAGATCTGAAGTGAAGCCCAGACGGAGCGTTTCGTGAGTCCTTTCGCGGCTCGATACGACGTCTGCGACAGTCATGCAGTAGGGACGTTGGCAGGGTGCGTACCATTTGTTCGCCAATGCCATGGGCGGGCTTCGGACTGTGACCACTTGTCTGTCGGGAAGATTTGCAGCCTGCAATTTTTTTCCCAACCAGGACGGAAGAAAGACGTATGTTTTAGATAGCAGCTCTTAGGCGCCCGTTTCCGGCTTGAGTGGCGTCGTCGGCGTCGGCGTCAGCGTAACCACGCGTTGCAGTATGCGACGTTTCCCAAAATGACGTCACTCGTTACGTCTCGTGTGACTTCACGAGGGTTACCCTCGCGAGGGTCACGATGGTAGCCCTCACGAGGGGTACGAGAGTGGGTGGTCCCCGTTTCAACCCATTCCCAATTCAACCTTCCCGTTTGTACCTTCCCATTTTGGCCCGGCTCAAAACGATCTTCGTGTTTCATCCTTTCCCATTTTGACCTATCCCGAAACAACCTTCCCGCTTCGGCCATCGTTTGTTATCAGTTGGGTGTGGGCCAGGGGGCATAAGTGGGTCAGCAAGGACCGCAAAATATGAGAACTGGAGTGTCGCCTTCCTGATAGCACGATTTCCCTGTTCGACTTTCTCAACAAGGCGAAGGCATTTTTTGGTCTATGATGTTTTCCTGTGTGCGTGAATGTTCCGTGTTTGAATTTGTAAAATAAAATAAAGTCGCAATCGTATGCCTGTCACCCTGTCTGATATATCGCTCTCAAAATATCAAGATCACTAATATGAGGTTTTAGAAAAACGTACGCTAGCACTTTGCTACTTTTAGCTTACCCAATGTGCTTGTGTACATTAGACTTCATTATCGCACCTAGTGCGACGCAGTTAGCGCGAACAAGCGAGCGGCGGTGTTTGTGCTTATCTCATAGAATTAAAAACCTGCCGTAAAAACTATTACTGTCTTTGGAAGCGCTCATCTCAGCCACTATCCTAAGGCCTAAGATTTGGTGCCTGCTAATAACATTTCGAAACAAAATTTTTAAAAAGCCGTAAAGTCGTCTTTGCAGTAACGGTGTCACAGAGTGTACATAGACCGTTTCGCGGTTGCACGTAATAAAGATCATCTTGAAAAAAAAAAAACACTTTCAGCGGCGGTTGAAGTAAGAATAATATATTACTTCGAAGCTTGCCTGAAAGAGGTGCGTATTTTAGAAAACATTATTGGCTTGCAAAAATATTTCAGAACATATGTTCTTAAAGGCATACTTCAATGAAATTTGAAAATCTGCTCGTCGTGTTCACAAACAGACTGAATATATGATCCACCATATCCTTAAATGACTATTGCACGTTTGTATTTTGAGCCTGGTGGTTGTTTTTTGTTATAAACGGTCCACTTCGGCCGTTTATAACCAAAAAATCATGTCGTCGTTTGTTGTTGGCAAAATAAAACAGTTCAAAAGGTGGAGCACCAAAGTTGAAGATAAGGGGAAGAGCCAGACGATGACTTTCAAATTCTAGACATCAGTGTAGGAGAGGTGTCAAGCCAGAGTGATTGGTTTGTAAAATGAATCTTGAAAGGGCATTCCGTGCATCTCAAGGTTCATACAGGAGCTCAAGCTAATCTGCTTCCGTATTCCCTATTCACGAAATTTGTCAAAATAATACGTTGCGCCCGTGTAACACGCAGCCGAGAAACTACGGCGGAAGTGCACACTTTGGAACGGCGGCTTTGCTCTTACAAATGCAAGGTAAGCAAGAACTAGTTACATTTTTTGTTGTCAAAAGATTCAAAGCTCTTCTGGGTCTTCAAGCCAGTGAAGGTTTTGGGCTCGTCTCAAGTGTGCATGAGCTCTCAACTGCAGAGACACTGAAACAGCATATTGCCAATGAGTTCCCTAAGTTGTTTGAAGGGCTAGGATGTTCGCACCGAGTTTATAGGATGACTCTAAAGGAAGATGCATTTCCATTTATTCAACCTGCAAGGCGCGTGCCGCATGCTCTGCGAAAGCCGCTCAAGCAAGAGCTAGAGCGGATGGAAGCGGCGGGAATCATCACCAAGATGGACCACGGCCGGACTGGAAGCGCGCGCTCTCTTTCTCTTCTTATGGCCTTTGCAATTGGGGCAATCGCCATCTCCCGCCGCAATTCGCGGGGGGCGCTGTCACCTCACCCCTGGGCTGCCCTTTGCCGCTTGCACAGAGCGCGTCTGACAGTGTATCTCAGAGCTGTCGAAACTTGCGGCCGAGATTTTTATAGCCTTTGACACCCGATCCTTATGTTTAGACCCTCAACCACTATCTAATGCGCTTTTGATGAACCCAAAACGGTGAATGTTTGACGCATATCTCCGAGCGATTCGGGAGTAAAAATTAGTAAGTAGAGACAGCGAATGCAATTGCTGAAAAACTCCTCGGAGCTCATCGGGGGGCATGTTCTGACATGCCCCCGATGAGCTCCGCAGTTCTTTGGCTATTTCGGCGGTTCCTTCTACGCCACAATTCTAAACCGGGCACCGACAGATCCGCGAAGTCAGGCGGCACCCGCGGATAACATTTTTGGCTCAGGCAAGCAAATTTTAGGCATTTTACGGCCCGTTTTTGACCGCACCGCGCTGCTATCGTAGCTAAGCCTGATCAGCCTCAGTGCGGACACGGCGCAGCCGGCACCGCCGCCGGCCTTCCCGCCCATGGCTATGCTTGAAGCCGACGCCTCGCCGGTCGACATGGATCTCTCCGGTCCCAGAGCAGCCTATGCGGTCGAGGGAACCACCGTGACCGAAGCCGAACTCCTCGACGGGAGTTTTTAACATGCTTTCCCTGCAGAAGAAATTCGGACGCAAGCCTAAGAGTGATAACCAAGGAGCTACGAGAGGGACGCTATTGCCGCCACCTTCCTCCCCACCAGCGACGCAGCCAGCCGCCATTGTGGGGGCTGACTTAACAAAGAAGGGTACGTTATTCATCAACCCAAGCAAAGCGAAGCCCCGCCCGCCGCCCAAGGCGAGAAAGGGACCCATTCCACGGCTGCCGGACGGGGAGTATAAGATTGTGTACCGTCCTCGATGCCCAGTCAAACTCACAGACTTTGGCGTGGCTCAGATACTGCACGCGGTTTGCACTGTACAGAAAATTGCGGAACCGGTGGCGATCGAAAACGACCACCTGCGAATCCCCCCGGAGAACAATACATTCACCATAATCACGCCGGACGAGGCGCGAGCCCGAACCTATGCAGCGCTGAAGAGCCTCAGCGTCGGAGAGAACACGTACGAGATGAATGCGTACGTTCCACCGCCAGACGACTCAAGGAGAGGAATCGTCTTCAATGCATACAGCTACGAAACGGACGCGGAAATTTTTGACGAGTTCCGGAAACGCAACCCCAACCTCAACGTGGTCGGCGGACGCCGGCTGGGCAAGTCAAGACACATGATCGTCACGATAGCAGAAAGGGAGCTACCAAGGTGGATCCGGTACTTGGTTAGTGACCTTCGACTTTTTCCCTTTCACGACCGTGTGGAGGCATGTTATAACTGCCGGAAGACGGGGCATCGGACAGGTGTGTGCCCGTTACCTCGCCGGAACCTATGTCGCCGTTGTGGTGGTGAGCATCCACCCATGCCGGAAGAGGCGCAGCCTACATGCTCCCCCAAGTGCATCATATGCACCGGGGGCCACAATACCGGCAACAGAAATTGCAAGTATCGCTTCATCAAGCGCAAGTACGGGAGCAGCTTTGATAAAGAGGAGAAGCAAGGGACGGATGGTCGAACGAGAGATCGAGGCAGGTCTAGACCCCGGGACAAGCACCAGCGAGAGAACGGGTACCGAAGTCGTTCTTCCTCCTTCCCACCCATGGTAGAGGATCATGGACGGTCCTCAGCAGGGACGGGCGACCCCTGGAGGAAAAGGAGTTCCAGCCGGGGGAGGAACCCATCGGTCCGACGCAAGTCGGTCAGATGGAAACAAGACGAGGAAATGGAAGCCCTTCGTAAACAGGTGAGGGAGATGTCTAATACCATACTGGATCTGCAGTCCCAGATTAAGGTACACAACACGCAAAAGAAAAAAGCGAGCGAGAAACTTGTGGCAGACTCGCCAGCGGTAGCACTAAAAGCGATAGAGACCGCAGCCCCCACGATGGGGACGCAGGGTGGCGCCACGGGTAGAACTAAGAACGCGATGGACACCGAAACGGTGAATACGCTAAAAAGGCAAGCCCCTCCCGAAAACAAGGAGGAGGTTGAGCGGAGCGAGCCGAAGAGGAGGCAAGTTCCCTTGGAGGAGGGCAGGCCCACTTTGACGGCTAGATCAGAACTCTTAACGCAGCTGAAGGAACGCATGGACGCTCAATACGTTAGGATCACCGCCCTTGAGACTAAAATGGAGCACTTATTTGTGTACATGAACGGAAAATTCGATGAGCTCACGCAGCTTATTTGTCAGAGACTAGAAATTCAGGATGGCGCGCAACAATCAACGCGAACAACAAATTAGGGTGTGGCAATGGAACTGCAGGGGGTTTGGAAAGAAGAAGGGCCACCTGCACCTGCACATCCAAAATGTCGAGGCGAAGCCCGACATTATAGCGCTGCAGGAGAATAGAGGGCTTGTTTTCTTAGCCAACTATAAAACACACCATCAATTAGACGTGGTGGAGAAGCGGGATTTAGCTCACCGCAACCCTAGTTCACAGAAATATCACAGCGATTCAGCATGAGATAGAAGGATCCAAGGCGGATTACACCCTAGTAGAAGTGATTCCCAGAAAAAAGGGGGAACGAAACTTTTTCATCCTTAATTTATACAGCTCTCCTAGGGACAGGAGCTCGGGCGTCCTGGACCTCCTCAGGCGAGTGGTAAAGCTAGCGGGCAGAGCACAGCTTGTCGTCGCTGGGGACTTTAACGCGCGACATCCGGCGTGGGGATATCTTAAAGGAAAATCCAAAGGGTGCGAAGCTTTGGGAAATCATTCAAGACATGGGCTTAACAATCTTAAACGATGCACAACAACCAACTCTAATAGGCAATAGCGTTAGTAAAGATACGAGCCCCGACCTCATGTTGACGAGGAATGTTCAGGGGGCAGAGTGGCTTAATACAGGAGTGCCATTGGGCAGCGACCACTATGTAGTCTCTATTACCTTCGACACGGCGCAACACAAACGCAGAACACCCCCGGTAAGAATTACTGACTGGGATAAATTCCGCACCACGAGGGAGAAGCGGGCAGACGGCGGCATTACCAACCTGGACGCCTGGATAAGCGATCTCAAGCGAGACGCAGAGCGGGCCACCGGAGAGGTGGACACCACCGAAGAACACCCGGCGGTAGACAAACGCCTCATGCACATGTGGGAGGCTCACACGTCCCTACTGGGCAGGTGGAAGACGGGCAAAAACAATTAGGAAGCTCAGACTCCGCATTTCCAGGTTGGAAAGGGAGATTGAAGATCACGCCAATGAACTCAATAGGCAACAGTGGTGGCAGATATGTGACGAAATAAACGGGCAACTGGGAAATAAGAAATCGTGGCTTCTGCTGCGGCACCTCCTATACCCGACTACGACCAAATCCGCGGCTCGGACACGCCTGAACCAGATAGTACATCAGTACGATGGGACGGGTGAAAAACTACTTGAGGACTTGAAAGGTAGATACATTAACACGACACAAGATGGGAATAGAGCCCCCGGGTACACTGGAATGGAGAATGAGACACTAGATGCGGACATCAAGGGCACGGAAGTGATGACTGCGATGGAGAAACTCCGGACGACATCGGCTGCGGGGCCGGACGGAATAAATAACAAAATCCTTAGAAATCTGGATGACAACTCGGTCCAGGCTTTTACAGACTACATGAACAAGTGCTGGAAGGGAGGGGAGATCCCGCCGGCATGGAAACATGCCAAAGTAACTTTCATACCAAAGCCTGGCAAGAAGTTGGACATCGAGAACCTCCGACCTATCTCCCTCACGTCGTGCCTGGGTAAGCTCATGGAGCACGTAATTCTCACGCGTTTACAGAACCACGTAGAAACCCATCGCCTCATGCCATACACGATGATCGGATTTAGGCCGCACCTGTCCACGCAGGACGTGATGCTACAGCTTTCTAAGGAAATCGTAGACCCGGGAAACGGCCACGGTACGCGGGCCATCCTGGGGTTGGATTTGAAGAAGGCATTTGATAACGTCTCGAATGAGGCAATACTCTGCAACCTCTCGGAACTAAACGTAGGGCGCCATACATACGACTACATAAGGGATTTTTTGTCTAACAGGACTGCGCAACTCACCATAGGGGATCTGAAGTCGGCACACATACCACTGGGAAATAGGAGTACGCCACAGGGGTCGGTGTTATCCCCTTTTCTATTTAACACCGCGCTGATCACGCTCCCTAGGAAGCTTAACGGCATAGAGGGTACTAGACACACCCTATATGCTGATGACGTCACGATTTGGACGAGTCAGGGATCAGACGGGCAGATCGAGACGGCTCTACAAGAGGCGGCGGACATCGTAGACGCCCACGCCCGTTGGGCAGGACTGGAATGCTTAGTTATCCGTAATAACGGAAGGGCCTGCAAAACGAAGCCGAACAGGATACAGTTGAAAATTCAGGGAAACGAAATTCCGGAAGTAGACACAATGCGAGTGCTTGGGATGTACATACAATCCAACAGATGCAACAAGGTAACGATGGACAGGTTGACGACATCGGTCCAGCAAACTATACGGCTCATTAAGCGCGTGGCGACTAGGCGACAGGGCATGAAAGAGCGCGATGCATGTCGGCTTGTTCAGGCTTTTGTAATCAGTCGGATCGTGTACGCCACTCCTTACCTAGACCTCAAGAAGGCCGAGAGTGAAAAGCTGAATTGTTTGATAAGGCAGGCGTACAAGGCGGCTCTTGATCTCCCCAGGAACGCGTCCACCGTGAGACTTCTATCTCTCGGGGTTCACAACACTCTTGAAGAGCTCATTGAGGCACATCTCACATCGCAAGAGCAGCGGCTCAGGCAGACTGAGACGGGGCTCTGCATCCTGAGAAGCTTAGGCATGAGGAGTGGAGATCCTTCAAGCCAGATGACTTTACCGGTAGAGATGCACGAAATCATTCGTGTCAAACCTCTCCCCAAGAACATGCAAGCGGGTCGTCACGAAGGCCGGAGGAGGGGTAGGGCGAAGACGTTAAAGGACACATGCAAAGAAAAAAAACATTTTTTTTAAACGACTTAGATGGAAAAAGGATGTCATAAAATGATTTTACAACGAAGAAAAAAAATTTTTAGAGCTATATTTACGGCGCGAGATGATTTTTTGTCAAGCGCGGTGTAACGCTCCTCCTTTCCACTTTTCTCTCTCGCGCCCACGCGCTCCGCGGGGAGGAGAGGTAAGCCGCTTGGATTGGCTTGGCTGCTCGGCTAAACAAGGTGCCACTTCCGTTCAACTTCGGCGCGCGCTGTGTTGTTGGCAACGTTGGTTGTTGGGTTTGTGTGCTGGTCGTGCTGGGGGGCTATGTTGCGCTTTTTGGACTCCCAGGAGACTAGGGAGAGGGAAGTGACGTCAACAACGCAGCAAATGCAGATTGGATGTTGATTTTGTTTTCTTCTGTCAACATCCAATCTGCGTTTCTCTAGTCGTTGTCGTCACTTCCCTCTTCCAAGTCTCCTGGGAGTCCAAAAAGCACAACATAGCCCCCCTGGTGGTGCAAGTGGTGGTAGTCTGATCCGTGTCTTTTACGATAGATCCCGAGTTGAAGCGCAGACTCGTCGACCGGAGCAGGCAGCTCGGGCTTTGCCCTTACGAGGACACGCCTCGCAGACCAGCGAACCCCCCCGCGGAAAGCTCCGAGGCCAGCGATACGCTTTTCGTGCGGTTTGCCTCGACGCACGACAGCGGGTTCTCGTCGCCCGTCTCGTCACTCGACAAATCGTTTAGATTTGTCCAGTGACGAGATGCGATTTGGCTTTAAAGTCACGCGTTGGGTTCGCTCGCTGCACGGCTCGAAGGCCTCCGGGGCGAAGTGACGAGAGCACACCCGGACATTCTTCTCGCCAGACATGCCAGGCCCGATCGCCTCTAGCCAGATCGCTCTCAAATGCTCGTCCACCGGTACCGCATGTTTACTGAAATTCTCCTGGTCACGATGACGAGAACTGCAGCCTTTCGTCGAGCAGCGGCGTCGCTTTCGTTGAACCGGCATGTCAAAGACAAGACCGCGCTCCGCCAGCGCCGTCAGCTCCGCGCCCCTTCGCAGAAAAAATGGCGGACTTTGTTTGGTTTCGTAAGCGTCAAAACGGAAGTGATGATTTTCTTATACTTGAAGTTTCTCAAAAGTCAAAATATTCTGTTAAAAAATAAGTGCAACAAAAAAATGAAGAAAATAAGTAACTTTCAAAGACCATAGAAAGCTTTCGAAAGAGGGCAGGCACAACGTGATAAATAAGGGCCAGTCACGTGATAAATAAGGGCCACTTTTCCGCGGGGCCCGCGGGCGCCAACTACAAATTCGTATTGCGCCGTAAATATAGCTCTAAAATTTTTTTTTCTTTGTTGTAAAATCGTTTTATGACATCCTTTTTCCATCTAAGCCGTATATAAAAAAATTTTTTTCTTTTCATGTGTCCTTTAAGTTTCTTGCAAATTTCCTAAAACGGTTAAGTATTTTCTTTGTTGTGCGGTGTGAAATGAAATTTTTGTGTCATGTGTTGCATGAAATGTATTTTGCGTACACAGGCATGTATATTTAAGCAGAAACAACAAAGCTGTAGACCGTGCCACCTTTTGCACTTCCGCAAACTGCGGGGGGTAGAGGCCCAGTCAGGCCTTTTGCCACTGCCTCCCTACCGGGCTTGGCCCGTGCAAATCCCAATAAACTTTCAAACTTCTTGGCTGGCTGTGCTTGTCTTTGCGGAGAGGGGGGGAAAGAGGATCCATCTCCTTCTTGCGCCCTTTGTTTTCACAAAGGGGCAATTTCGTTCGTGCCTCCAAACTTGTTTGGCGTATTGCAACCAGACCCATTCATTCGCCTTTTTTTCTATGTGCGTTCCGAACCGCTCTCGCAGGATCCCCACTTCCACCAGGACCGGGTCCATCATTTTAGGCGTTTTCTGCCGCGCCGCGAGCAAGCCAGCGTTGCGACCTGGACGGTGTTGGCCCAGGGCCGTCCGGTGAGCTTCGAGGCTGTGCTAAAGGGACCAGCCACGGCCCAAGACGACTGCCACCCACAGGAACCCATTTACAACGAGGCCGCCTCCTGTGCCCCGTGCAGGTGTTTGCATTGGGTCGCGCATAGCCCTAGTGCTAAGTGATCTATATCTCGCCCACCAAGACAGACTCCTGAACAATAGGCTTGACTCCACCAGAGTTGCTAGAGTATTTCGGTACGTTGACGATTATTTGATCATTTTTGACGCCAAGAACAGTAATGTTCTTGGCGTCGGTGTTCTATCAACCTTTAAAAACTGCCTAAAACCACTGGAAATTACCCATGAGCTTCCGGAAGAAAGATCAATCCGATTCCTCGATCTCAGGCTCAATTTACAACACACTCATATCTGCTGGAAGTATGAGCCAAGGGGTAAAAAACCAATTATTCCGTACAATTCGGCACATTCCAAGCTGGTCAAAAGAGGAATCGTCAAATTATGTCTAAACAACTCTCTTCAAAAATCCTGCGAGCACTCTATTTCAGTAAGCTTTGATGCGCAAATCTCCAGATTAACATCCACCGGATATCCCATGTCGTTATTAACATTGATTGCAGAGAGCATCTTGAAAACAAAATATAAGGGAACATATGTCACACCAAGAGCCGGAGACAGATCTACGAGACCTGTCGTTCTTCCCTACTTCCACGGGTTCTCCCATGGCATCAAGAAAATCGCTAACAAGTTCAACATCAATGTCGTCTTGACTGCACCCAATAAGCTTGGCAACTTGTGTAAACAAGTCAACTCGCCTGTTTCCCACCGAACAGTTTGCTGCACCAAAAACCATCAGAACAGGTTCGTTGAGTGTGCCGATGAAGTGATGTACTCATTTCCCCCTTCGTGCGGGAAAGTGTACATAGGTCAGACCGGACGATGCCTCAATGATAGGCTCCGTGAACACAAAACCAACAGCACCAGAGCCAACTCAGGCCATCTAGGCACACACTGCCGTGATTGCGGGTGCGACGTTCACCTGCCATCCTGTACAATTTTAGGTAGGAACAGAAACCAATTAACTCGAGAAATTATCGAAGCAGAACATATCGCCAGGAATTCTAACAACTGTATTAGTACACCTTCTTTACACCTGACAGAAAAAGAGAAAAAAATTTTAGTCATCTAGGAGATTTGTGCGCGTGATTTGGGAAAATTCGGTGTTGCTAGAGGTTGAAGAAGACAAAGTTATATAAAAAGAGTTGTCAGTCAGCGGTTTGTTTGAATTTTGCTTTATTTTTCGTGTGTAAGGAGGGAGTGTTGTTTGTTATAGTGCGCTGTGGTGTGTGTAATAATGTGCAACCAACTCGCCCAAGCTGCTACGTTAACAAGTTATTCCAATGTACTGATTCTGTTCCAGACTTGACAACACCACTGAAGAGGTCTCACCGCGGGACGACCGCAAATTCATCGTGTTTGAGAGCAGCCTCAAAAGGTTCTTCAAGGTGTGCCGGACATGCTACGCACCATGCAAAACTGTATCTTGCGTGTCTGGCACAATGCTCAAGGTGCAGACGCTCTGTGCCGAAGATCACTGCCTGCTATGAAGAAGCCAGCCCATAATGAACGGCAAGACAGCGGGCAACGTGCTGGTGTCAGCAGGTATAGTCTTCACCGGCGCCAGCCCCACCAGCGTGCTCAGAACACTAGAGCACATCAGCATTCACATGTTCACGCCTCGGACTCCCTGCAATTAGCGAGGTAAAAAGCAAGGCTGTACGCAGTTATGGCTTATTTGTACTCCCCCCCTTAATACGAATGCCTCGCTAATACGCAACATTTTCGGGAACAAACTGGGGAAATACACGCAATTTTGTCTCGTTGTTGCGGATAACTTACATTATGGACACCTTTTTAGGGGAATGGAGGTGCCCATGTTAACGAGACATCACTGTACTATCAAACAAATCGGCCACAACATTATCGAGAAAACTAGAAACGTTGAGCTCAAACATGCCATTCCCATTCTCTTTAGTTCTTGTAATTCGCTCTATGTGCGAGTAGATCTTCACCATTTAATAGTCTTCAATTTCAACTATGCCTGCGCTTATTTGATCCCACATTGTACCTTTTCTCTGGTAACTTGTCTGGAGAGATGGCCTTGTCCTCGCAATAGGAGTGTGGACAAATGGGGTTGTCTCGCGCTTTGTGCACCCTCGTCAAAAAACCCTGTCTCAACCAGATCTGGTCAGGAGGTGGACCTCGCTGGCAATGGGCGGTGCGACTCACCCGGATTCTCTGCCAAATACATGACATACTCTCTGCGTGCTACTTAACAAAACTCACCACTTCTAGCAGGAGCAAGTCGGGGAGGTGAGCTACAGCTACTCTGGCAGTCTGGCCTAGAAACAAGTTTTCCTCCTCTCCAAAAGTGCACAGAAGTCAAGTCCAGCACCTCCATGGAGAAACATGCGTTCCTCAAATGTCTGGAGAAAGTGAAGGATCGCAGGCTCATCCTTGACAACGGACCGGCACGAACAAGTCGCAAAGCGCATGCCCACGGAGGAGACCACCATCCAATAGTACTTCGATGGCTGGCACATCTCAAAAGGTACTGAAAATACGAGCGGGGATTGGGGGCTAATTCTTTACTAATAGCAGAAATCAGGACCACTCAGATTATACGAACATCTTTATGCAGTGTATGCAGTCAAAGCTATGGGCGTTCGCGCATCCCCACATTCAGAGCGCTGATCAAAGCTGTAGCACACACTCGGGTGCTGCTCAGACGAGCTCCGGAAACATGTTGTGCATTTGCATTTTTATACGAATGTGGTATGTATCTTCCCAAACATCCTCTAAATAAACATTGTACAGGCAGCTGCTTTTCAATATTCACCAAGCTTAGTACAACTGTCCAAGCTCTTAGTTTGTGCAGGCAATAGGAACTGTAACAAATGAATTCCTCTAAAATAGAAATGCACGAGAGAGGGACATCAAATATGGAATTGAATCTTCCAGATGCTCCCCTACAGTTGATAGATATGGGACAATGCGCTTACTGATCTTTAGTTAAAATTGAATTTCTGAAAATTAATTTGGCATACTTTTGTCGGTTCAAGCCGAAAACGCTGAACCCTACTTACAGTACAGTTAGTGCAAAATGGACATAACATAGTTTAAAAGGGCCACAAAATTCTATATCTAAATGCATCGTGCTGCAATTTAGCACAAAGGTGCGACTAAGTGGTGGATCTTTCGAGTGTGCGAAAATATCGAGGGATTAACTTGTCTCATTCCAAACAAAAAAAGACAAACCTGTTTTAGACAATCTACAATGTCATTTAGGAGACAAAGATTCCCTACTTTCAGCTGCTGCCTATGATGGAGTTAGCATCTAGTGGGTTTCAGTTCTAGCCATTCTAAGACAATCTTTGAAGGGTTTTGACTGTTTCCTTCCGTGCGGTCTCGACGCATGCAGCAAAGCTATGTCTGAGTGAGCCTTTCATATGTGGGCTTGTTAGAAAGAAAATACTCATTACTCTTGTTCCCCCCAACAGACTAATTAGGGGTGCGGTGATATTTGAAAATTCTGTGCTCGCCCCTTTTTGTGAGGGCCGCCTATAAGCAATTTGAAGCAGCTGCTTACGGGCGGCCCTCACAAAAAGTCAACATCATTCGATCGGCAGTTTAGGAAGTTAAAATCTGCGGGGCACTCTAACATGCTACTATCAAGCGTTTGCAAGAGCCTATTACAGAAACTTAAAAGGATCGCAGAATAAAAAACATACTCTAGAACAGATTAACCAAAAAAAAAGTGCAAGTTGTGCCCTATATGCACAAGGTATCGCATAATTTAAAAAAGATAGCTGGTAGATATGGTGTCAATCTCCTTTTTTCGGCTCCCTGCAAGCTTGGCAAGATATGTACTATGCTTACTGGGCATAAAAGTGATCAATGCGCAAAAAAGCATGCCGTCATGTACAATAACTGCACAAGTGGGGTTGTTTATGTAATTGCTTTTAGCTGTGGCCGCATTTACATTGGACGAACGGGTCGGTGTTACAAGAGAGAGCACGCGAACATAATCTGTTGGTACGAAGCAATTCTCGGGTGGTCATCTTGTTGAACACGTTAAACGTTGTGGGTGTAAACCGCTTTTGAATCTGACCAATTTTCTGAAGAGAGCAAAGGACAAGACAGAAAGGGAAATTATAGAGGCATTTTTTATCATAAAAGCGGGAGACACGTGCGTCAGCATGCCGTCTGTGCGTCTCCTTGACAAACAATCATCCTTTCTTGATGGTTTTATCCGAAGGTAGGCGCGTGATATACATGTAATCTTAATATATAACTATTTTTTTATGTTTGCAGGGGATGGTATATATTGCTTGGTTGGATGATGCAATAAACTTAGTTGGAAGTCAGCGCCAGTCCAGTCATATGTGTGCCTTTTTTGTCCTTGTCAAGTTTGCGCTATTTTATTTGTGTCTAATATGAACAAACAAGCCCAATCAAAAGTCGTGTCACAGAAATCAGGGGTCTCGACACGGTCTTCCCAAAAAGCGCGGTGATGCTCTGTGAGTTCCACCGTGAACGAGCCTCCGACCGGTGGCTCAGGAAAAAGGAAAATGAAGTGTCTGATCGCAAAGGTACCCTCCGACTCCTAAGGAAGCTGGCACACGCTACATCTCAAGATGAATACGACCGTGCCTTCACAGACTTGACAAACTCGCACCACTGGCAGAACCTCAAGCTGAGGAACTACATGGTTTCACAATGGCTGCCAGTGGCGGAAAAGTGGCCGATATTCAACAGGACGAAGTGCTCCATGGTCGTCACCACTAATAATGGTACTGAGGTGCAAAACAAGATGCTCAAAGAGCACTACCGAAAGTCAAGACGTGGTAGGCAAAGCCTTTTGTCCCTGGTATCATAGCTCATAGGGCAGTTCCTTCCAGAACAGAGGACACACTTCCTGCAAGAACAAATGAGAAGGTCCTCTGCATACAGAAAGTATCAAAGTACTATCCCAGAGTACCTGCACGACTGAACCCCCAAGGTGATAGAGCGTGTAATGCAAAGAGTGGAAACTGCACAGCAGTACACAAGAGACGACGTCACTGTATTACAAGAAGATTCATGGTCAGCTCGAGCATCCCCTGACAGTATCACGTGGTGGATTTTAATGCCCCATGTTGCACACGTGAAAACTTCAAGAAACATAGGCTTCCATGTAAGCATGTTGGAGTAGTTTTCCTTCTTGTTGAAGGGTATAGCTTCACGAGGCTGCCCGTGACACATTTCGAGTGCCGACCTGAACCTTGAGGGTAAAACAAAAGAACAGGATGTGATCCAGCTATCCTCTCTTCCAAGACTGCATCTTGATTCACTACCACAAAAGCCAAAACATGGGCTCGGTGCTCCCAGAAACAACCGACAGGTTGAGGAACATGGCAGTGTACTGTAACGATAAACGAATCTTGATGCAGCCTCTGAACACTTAAAGACAGCACTTCAACTATTGTTGTCAGAATCAACTAGTGGCCTGGTACTAAGAGGATCCCCCACAAAAGGTTGCTCTGGACAAGCAATAAAGAAACAAACATCTACCCTACCACTGCCCACAGCTAAGAGGCACTGAAGGAACTTTCGCGTCCCGGAGAATTAAAGCCACTGCCCACAGCTGAGAGAGAACCAGCACTTCCCAGAGAGTTAAAGCCACTGTCCGCACAATCTACAGGGGGAACAGCGCACCAGCAATACAGTCACTCAAGTCAACACACATACAAAAGAAAGAGACACTTACACAGCGCTGACTGTCAACTCTCGGGTGTATTTACACTTCTTCGTCTTTTTCTAATTTGTATTATAGGCTAGGGCATGGGATAATAACTGGTCTTTTTTCTTTTCTTTCGATATGAAGCTAAATTTAAAGCTAACTAAATTGAAATTAATGTAGGGCTAGGTAGTCTAATTCTTTTTGCGATAAGGTTATTGAGGGAGCCAACTTCAGACCATTAATCTGAAGTTGGCACTTCTCCCGTCGCATGTATGTTGGGCATACTGTCCTAGGGCGAAAAAAGGTGTTTTGCCTTATGACTCAAACCACTCCATTAGATCTGAAGTTGGCACTTCTCCCGTCGCATGTATGTTGGGCATACTGTCCTAGGGCGAAAAAAGGTGTTTTGCCTTATGACTCAAACCACTCCATTAGATCTGAAGTTGGCACTTCTCCCGTCGCATGTATGTTGGGCATACTGTCCTAGGGCGAAAAAAGGTGTTTTGCCTTATGACTCAAACCACTCCATTAGATCTGAAGTTGGCACTTCTCCCGTCGCATGTATGTTGGGCATACTGTCCTAGGGCGAAAAAAGGTGTTTTGCCTTATGACTCAAACCACTCCATTAGATCTGAAGTTGGCACTTCTCCCGCCGCATGTATGTTGGGCATACTGTCCTAGGGCGAAAAAAGGTGTTTTGCCTTATGACTCAAACCACTCCATTAGATCTGAAGTTGGCACTTCTCCCGTCGCATGTATGTTGGGCATACTGTCCTAGGGCGAAAAAAGGTGTTTTGCCTTATGACTCAAACCACTCCATTAGATCTGAAGTTGGCACTTCTCCCGTCGCATGTATGTTGGGCATACTGTCCTAGGGCGAAAAAAGGTGTTTTGCCTTATGACTCAAACCACTCCATTAGATCTGAAGTTGGCACTTCTCCCGTCGCATGTATGTTGGGCATACTGTCCTAGGGCGAAAAAAGGTGTTTTGCCTTATGACTCAAACCACTCCATTAGATCTGAAGTTGGCACTTCTCCCGTCGCATGTATGTTGGGCATACTGTCCTAGGGCGAAAAAAGGTGTTTTGCCTTATGACTCAAACCACTCCATTAGATCTGAAGTTGGCACTTCTCCCGTCGCATGTATGTTGGGCATACTGTCCTAGGGCGAAAAAAGGTGTTTTGCCTTATGACTCAAACCACTCCATTAGATCTGAAGTTGGCACTTCTCCCGTCGCATGTATGTTGGGCATACTGTCCTAGGGCGAAAAAAGGTGTTTTGCCTTATGACTCAAACCACTCCATTAGATCTGAAGTTGGCACTTCTCCCGTCGCATGTATGTTGGGCATACTGTCCTAGGGCGAAAAAAGGTGTTTTGCCTTATGACTCAAACCACTCCATTAGATCTGAAGTTGGCACTTCTCCCGTCGCATGTATGTTGGGCATACTGTCCTAGGGCGAAAAAAGGTGTTTTGCCTTATGACTCAAACCACTCCATTAATCTGAAGTTGGCACTTCTCCCGTCGCATGTATGTTGGGCATACTGTCCTAGGGCGAAAAAAGGTGTTTTGCCTTATGACTCAAACCACTCCATTAGATCTGAAGTTGGCACTTCTCCCGTCGCATGTATGTTGGGCATACTGTCCTAGGGCGAAAAAAGGTGTTTTGCCTTATGACTCAAACCACTCCATTAGATCTGAAGTTGGCACTTCTCCCGCCGCATGTATGTTGGGCATACTGTCCTAGGGCGAAAAAAGGTGTTTTGCCTTATGACTCAAACCACTCCATTAGATCTGAAGTTGGCACTTCTCCCGTCGCATGTATGTTGGGCATACTGTCCTAGGGCGAAAAAAGGTGTTTTGCCTTATGACTCAAACCACTCCATTAGATCTGAAGTTGGCACTTCTCCCGTCGCATGTATGTTGGGCATACTGTCCTAGGGCGAAAAAAGGTGTTTTGCCTTATGACTCAAACCACTCCATTAGATCTGAAGTTGGCACTTCTCCCGTCGCATGTATGTTGGGCATACTGTCCTAGGGCGAAAAAAGGTGTTTTGCCTTATGACTCAAACCACTCCATTAGATCTGAAGTTGGCACTTCTCCCGTCGCATGTATGTTGGGCATACTGTCCTAGGGCGAAAAAAGGTGTTTTGCCTTATGACTCAAACCACTCCATTAGATCTGAAGTTGGCACTTCTCCCGTCGCATGTATGTTGGGCATACTGTCCTAGGGCGAAAAAAGGTGTTTTGCCTTATGACTCAAACCACTCCATTAGATCTGAAGTTGGCACTTCTCCCGTCGCATGTATGTTGGGCATACTGTCCTAGGGCGAAAAAAGGTGTTTTGCCTTATGACTCAAACCACTCCATTAGATCTGAAGTTGGCACTTCTCCCGTCGCATGTATGTTGGGCATACTGTCCTAGGGCGAAAAAAGGTGTTTTGCCTTATGACTCTAACCACTCCAAGATTATTAAGAGGGGGATAGCCACAACTTGCCTGAACGCGGCATTAACAAAGTCTTGTCCGCACAGCGTAGCCGACAGCTTCGGAATACAAGTGAGGAAGCTGGAGGAGGGAGGTTCCCCTGTGAGATCATTAAGGGGGTGGTAGAGGGCTTGCTAAAAAAGTTTCGCGAAAGAGGGCAGAGGGAAGAGAGGGGCAAGCCAGATAGGAGACCAGTGGTGATACCGTATATACATAACGTTAGCCATAACATCAAAAAGGTGGGGGAAAAGCTAGGCATTTCGGTTCTCCTTTCAGCTCCACAGAAATAAAGCAAGCTATGTGGGAGGGTGGAACGGGGTGACACACGGGTAGATATCTGTCAGAAAAAGCACGCAACAAAATACGTAGGATGCAGAGTGGGGGTTGTGTACAGAATTCCTCTGTCTTGTGGGAAGGTATACGTGGGGCAGTCGGGGCGATGCCTGAACGAAAGACTGAGGGAACATGCCCTGTCATTGAGGTCAGCCCCCTCTGGCAATCTCGCGGTGCATTGTAATAGGTGTGAGTGTTTACCCTATTTAGACAACACCGTGATCTTGGCACGAAACAAAAATAGAAAGACAAGGGAGATAACGGAAGCGTTTTTATTTCCGAGTGTGACAAAGGTGCATGTGTAAGTGCCCCATCGATAACTCTGTTTGAATCGGAGTTATCGTTTTTACAATCATGCACGGTGTAAGAGTACAAAATGTGATAAGCGGCGGTTGGAGCTGAATCGGATGTGTGTCTTGCTGGTTTCGTGGTACGTGTGTTTTTCCAACATTAAACCAGTTGCAAGTTGCGCTCTGTGGTGTGTGTCTCTCTTACTCGTCCGTCGTTTTTAGCGCTTTTAACCGCTAAACATGTTCAACCAACTAGCCCAAATCGAAACCCTTCTGCGATACCTTAGGGGTCTGTCTCCCCATGGAGAAGTGACACAATGGCTTCGCATTGTGGAAATTTCCAGTACACATTAAATTTGCGTACTTTCAGTAAATACCGCTTAGAATTAACCCTTTTCCCACCATAGGGGTGTGCGGCTGAAGTTTCGCCGCGCATATGCAGCGCCACTCCTCCCCCTGGCGAGGCCCGCCGATACTTGTAGAAGTACGAGGAGCAGACAACGCGGGAGGCTGATGCGCTTGTCGTGCTGGATTCGCGCTTCGTAAAGTAATGTACCGAATGCAAAAGGTACCCAAATGTCACAGCATCGTATTAAACAGAAAGGTATCCGCCTCCCGAAAAGTTTTATTTGGTTCCTGGGAGGTGATTCAAGAAAGATCACCAGAAGCATGAATCGCCAGCTGTGCGGAGGACACGTTTAATTATTGTTTCTCTTTCTTGTCGCGTGATTCAGTAATGCAGCTACGCTTGCTTGTCACATTAATAGGGACTTTTCGTAGGTCACACGTGAGAGCATGCAGGAGATTTGCGTTGCTTGGGGGCGGTATGAGCTGGCGCCCATGGGGTCCGCAATTCGACAGTGACGTTCCACGATAAGTCTCTAATGTAATAGCTACGATGATTCCCTAGGGCTGTCTACAAACGAAACCCAAATGTTCAGTTACCATTTTTTTTATAAAAGACTTTAAATTTGGGAACCAAGCTCACTTTGCTTACCCGCCCATTTTGTTCCTTGATGTTAACAAGAGAAAGCGGGTAAGCAGCAACAGACTTGGGGAAAAATTAGGCAGATTATCGTAGCCCCTATTGCGTACTGACTTGAACGCATAATTGAAAAGAAATTGACGGCTGTATTCTAGTTTTTCTATTTATTATTAAAATGCTGTGGTTAGCCCACAACAGGTATAATTACTTGCCTCACAAAATTAGACACTAGAACATTCCTGGTCGACCAATTTGAGCGTGTTGGCAATGTTAGATGTTCCTGATGTAATAGCTAAGATGGTTTCCAGTGGCTGTCGACAAAATAAAACCGATTATGCAGTTACTATTTTTTAAACAAGTTTAAATTTGAGAATCCAGCTAACCTTGCTTACTTGCCAATTTTTCATTTTGATGAATTAGTGGAGACTGGGTCGAGAAAACTAGAAACATCAACCGTGGACAGAAAGAAGTATCTCTCATACAAGGTTGATATTTTTAGTTTTTTCGCCCCAGTCTCGGGCAATTCATCCAAATTGTTAATATACACACCGGTTCGCTTGCGCTCTCACAGAAATTTCTATCAATTTTGTTTCCTGATGCTAACAATAGAAGGCGAGTAAGCAGCGAAAGACATGAGGGCCAATGAGGCAGATAATCATAGCCCGCATTGAGCACTGACTTGAGCGCATAGTTGAAAAGAGATTTAATTACACTGACGGCTGTACTCTAGTTCTTTTTTTATATTATTAAAATGATGTAGTTAACCTACAACAGGCATAATTACTTTCAAGGGAACTCTAAAACATCAAACCCGGACATTCCTTGGTCAACCAATAAGAGTGTGTTGGCAATGTTAGATGTATCAATTGAAAGCACCATTAAGAGGACGAGGACAGGGCACGTCACAAAGGCCAGTAACGAAACATGCATGGCTGAAATTTAAAATTAAATAATCTTTTCTTGCAGAGAGAGTGAAGGAATATTGACGATCCTCTCCTGGCACACAGACTCAAGATATATCGTTTAATTGTACCTAAACAGCAAACAAAACAAATAGTGACGCAATTTGTTTTATTAGTTGTGAACCGGAACAGTGTTCAAAATTATAATTCTGTGGTCACATAAAAATAAGTTAAAAAAGGGGACGTTTTACGACGCAAATGCAAGTCGATTGGAGATCCCTCTCTTCACTAATAAAATTAAAAGTGGGTTATTGACGCCAGTACATGAATTGCGATTCTACCTCTTTGACGGCAGCGACAGGTGCGCGCAAACACAGCAAGGTGTTGCGGCGTATAGTAATATTCCTTTTGTTGGACCCGCTCAAAATAAAAGCGGTGGCCTTATTGACGTACCGTTTCGGTTTTTTATTAGAACTTGACCCAGTGTTCCGATCAGGCTGTACGTGCCTCGTCATTAACTTCATTCGGATGAATCAGAACAGGCGCGGCATGCTTCCATCAGCTGGTAACTTCGAGTTTCTAAGAGAACTAACCTGAGTTCAAGGAGTGTATGCGACCGCGTAGCTGTGCGCGAAAAGACAATTTAAACAATATTGCATCCTCATCTTTGTCCGAATAGCTCTGACTTCAAAGAGCTCGCGAAACCATAAAGAAAAAGAGCATTTAGCTCGAGGCGGATGTTACAGTCGACGCTGTCTTGCACATGTGAGACACACTTCAGCAAGCGACAGATATTCCTATCCCTGAATTATTTGCTCCACCCCGGAGACCTGACACAAAGCCTACCTTTCTTTGAGGAGGTTCGCCTCTTTAAAAAAATGATCACAATTTTCTAACGAACAGAAAGCTTCAACGCGGTGCCCGCCATTGCAACTGGCAGCACGATGGGGACGACAGAACGGCTAAGTTGGGCGAATTTGGGCCACGGCGCGGCGCCACTGGTATCGCTCCAGCGCGCCCCCTGGCCCAGCCGAACGGTCCCATGGGTGAGCTAGGCTTGTCCTTGCTGAATAAAATGCATCTCCCTTACCACAGACGAACTGGTCTAATTGACGTGCGTTTAGTGTTGCGCGCCTTCAAAAGATGGCGCAAAAGATGCGGGAAATTTCTAGATTTGGCCGAACACCGGTTCAACGCTGCTAACGAAGGCTTTAAAAATGGCGGCGTCCACTTCTGGAAGAGATGTCCCTCGTGACAAGCGTGCAATAAAAACACGGGAAAAACGAAGGTTTTACGACATATCTTTCGATTCGGATGACGAGGACACGAACCTTTCAACCGATAGTGACAGTGAGGCCACTGAGTTGTTTGACTTTAGCTTTGAAGACTCAAATTCTGATGAAGACATTGCGTCGACGTGTTGGCATTGGACGATAATCAATGCGGAGAAGCCTTCCCCTGTGCCTCCGCGTTTTTGCCCTTCAGTGCTGCGCCAGGAATGAACGTTGGTGTAGCAGGTAATGCAAATTGCTTACGCTACTATTTTTTTATGTTCACACTACATATACATGTTCATGCTACAATACATACAAAAACATTGGTATATTTGGATTGTTCTTTGCAAAATTATTGCGGTAGGCAAAGGGTTAACTCTTGACATTCATAACCTATAAAACATTTTTTTTCTCCATGCAACCGCAGTTTCAGAAAAAAATGTGGGAAAAATGAGCAATGTTCACTCCCTCTTAGTGAAAAGCAGAACAACTGGGACGAGGACAAAGACAGATACGCTGGACAAGCACTGGCCTAGCAAATGAAATCTTATTAGAACAGAAACACGAAATTGACGCTGATGCTGGCGCAGGCACTGGCACGACGTGATCTTCAAACACTTCTTTCTTCACCTCAAGCGTAACCCTAATCCAAAAAATTTAATTTGCTTTCCGTAAGGGTTGGTGATGGCTGGCTTATGCACGAGGATTTGTTTTTTGTTATAGGGTAGGCTACGATTATCTCCTGGCACAGAGTGCTACATGTACTTCTTGCATCATTTCATGCACCTGGTTCTGACCAAGATCAAGATGCTTGCAGGGGCAGATTTAGGGGAGGGGGGGTGACCGTTCCCTTTAAGCTCCCCAAGGTCAAATTTTTTGTTTAATTAAAATCATTGATATACATTTGCCAAAACTTTAGTTTTGGTGACATAGCAAATATTGGGTCAACAAAACAGACCTGGGCAACGTTTCGATCGTAACGTCTCCCTCCCCCCCCCCAAACACCTACGGCCCCCCCCCCCCCCCAAGGCCTGACCCATAGATCCGCCCCCCCCCCCCTGGATGCTGAGAGCCAGTCCACTCCTTCCACTTATCTTTACACATTATGAATCCCATGAGATCCAGCCTGAAGACAAGAGCCAGTGACAAGTTCCATGGGTCCAAAGTGCACCAGGCTCTAAAGAAGCTGACGCAGCACGAGCAAGATTCTGCACTGATGATGAACGGGTGTATGAATGAAATGTTCATCAGTGTCTCCAGAAATGGTTTCCATCTGACAGTTCTCCCCTAATGGCACTTTCGGTGCTTGGCTTAAGACAGAGTTTAGTTTTAGTGAGCTCATGCGCACTGTTGATGCGACAGGACTGGAACTCGATGGTGACAATCTCTATGATGAGTTTGATATTCTCCGCAGTGCAAGATTCTGCACTGATGATGAACGGGTGTATGAATGAAATGTTCATCAGTGTCTCCAGAAATGGTTTCCATCTGACAGTTCTCCCCTAATGGCACTTTCGGTGCTCGGCTTAAGACAGAGTTTAGTTTTAGTGAGCTCATGCGCACTGTTGATGCGACAGGACTGGAACTCGATGGTGACAATCTCTATGATGAGTTTGATATTCTCCGCAGTGCAAGATTCTGCACTGATGATGAACGGGTGTATGAATGAAATGTTCATCAGTGTCTCCAGAAATGGTTTCCATCTGACAGTTCTCCCCTAATGGCACTTTCGGTGCTTGGCTTAAGACAGAGTTTAGTTTTAGTGAGCTCATGCGCACTGTTGATGCGACAGGACTGGAACTCGATGGTGACAATCTCTATGATGAGTTTGATATTCTCCGCAGTGCAAGATTCTGCACTGATGATGAACGGGTGTATGAATGAAATGTTCATCAGTGTCTCCAGAAATGGTTTCCATCTGACAGTTCTCCCCTAATGGCACTTTCGGTGCTTGGCTTAAGACAGAGTTTAGTTTTAGTGAGCTCATGCGCACTGTTGATGCGACAGGACTGGAACTCCATGGTGACAATCTCTATGATGAGTTTGATATTCTCCGCAGTGCAAGATTCTGCACTGATGATGAACGGGTGTATGAATGAAATGTTCATCAGTGTCTCCAGAAATGGTTTCCATCTGACAGTTCTCCCCTAATGGCACTTTCGGTGCTTGGCTTAAGACAGAGTTTAGTTTTAGTGAGCTCATGCGCACTGTTGATGCGACAGGACTGGAACTCGATGGTGACAATCTCTATGATGAGTTTGATATTCTCCGCAGTGCAAGATTCTGCACTGATGATGAACGGGTGTATGAATGAAATGTTCATCAGTGTCTCCAGAAATGGTTTCCATCTGACAGTTCTCCCCTAATGGCACTTTCGGTGCTTGGCTTAAGACAGAGTTTAGTTTTAGTGAGCTCATGCGCACTGTTGATGCGACAGGACTGGAACTCGATGGTGACAATCTCTATGATGAGTTTGATATTCTCCGCAGTGCAAGATTCTGCACTGATGATGAACGGGTGTATGAATGAAATGTTCATCAGTGTCTCCAGAAATGGTTTCCATCTGACAGTTCTCCCCTAATGGCACTTTCGGTGCTTGGCTTAAGACAGAGTTTAGTTTTAGTGAGCTCATGCGCACTGTTGATGCGACAGGACTGGAACTCGATGGTGACAATCTCTATGATGAGTTTGATATTCTCCGCAGTGCAAGATTCTGCACTGATGATGAACGGGTGTATGAATGAAATGTTCATCAGTGTCTCCAGAAATGGTTTCCATCTGACAGTTCTCCCCTAATGGCACTTTCGGTGCTTGGCTTAAGACAGAGTTTAGTTTTAGTGAGCTCATGCGCACTGTTGATGCGACAGGACTGGAACTCGATGGTGACAATCTCTATGATGAGTTTGATATTCTCCGCAGTGCAAGATTCTGCACTGATGATGAACGGGTGTATGAATGAAATGTTCATCAGTGTCTCCAGAAATGGTTTCCATCTGACAGTTCTCCCCTAATGGCACTTTCGGTGCTTGGCTTAAGACAGAGTTTAGTTTTAGTGAGCTCATGCGCACTGTTGATGCGACAGGACTGGAACTCGATGGTGACAATCTCTATGATGAGTTTGATATTCTCCGCAGTGCAAGATTCTGCACTGATGATGAACGGGTGTATGAATGAAATGTTCATCAGTGTCTCCAGAAATGGTTTCCATCTGACAGTTCTCCCCTAATGGCACTTTCGGTGCTTGGCTTAAGACAGAGTTTAGTTTTAGTGAGCTCATGCGCACTGTTGATGCGACAGGACTGGAACTCGATGGTGACAATCTCTATGATGAGTTTGATATTCTCCGCAGTGCAAGATTCTGCACTGATGATGAACGGGTGTATGAATGAAATGTTCATCAGTGTCTCCAGAAATGGTTTCCATCTGACAGTTCTCCCCTAATGGCACTTTCGGTGCTTGGCTTAAGACAGAGTTTAGTTTTAGTGAGCTCATGCGCACTGTTGATGCGACAGGACTGGAACTCGATGGTGACAATCTCTATGATGAGTTTGATATTCTCCGCAGTGCAAGATTCTGCACTGATGATGAACGGGTGTATGAATGAAATGTTCATCAGTGTCTCCAGAAATGGTTTCCATCTGACAGTTCTCCCCTAATGGCACTTTCGGTGCTTGGCTTAAGACAGAGTTTAGTTTTAGTGAGCTCATGCGCACTGTTGATGCGACAGGACTGGAACTCGATGGTGACAATCTCTATGATGAGTTTGATATTCTCCGCAGTGCAAGATTCTGCACTGATGATGAACGGGTGTATGAATGAAATGTTCATCAGTGTCTCCAGAAATGGTTTCCATCTGACAGTTCTCCCCTAATGGCACTTTCGGTGCTTGGCTTAAGACAGAGTTTAGTTTTAGTGAGCTCATGCGCACTGTTGATGCGACAGGACTGGAACTCCATGGTGACAATCTCTATGATGAGTTTGATATTCTCCGCAGTGCAAGATTCTGCACTGATGATGAACGGGTGTATGAATGAAATGTTCATCAGTGTCTCCAGAAATGGTTTCCATCTGACAGTTCTCCCCTAATGGCACTTTCGGTGCTTGGCTTAAGACAGAGTTTAGTTTTAGTGAGCTCATGCGCACTGTTGATGCGACAGGACTGGAACTCGATGGTGACAATCTCTATGATGAGTTTGATATTCTCCGCAGTGCAAGATTCTGCACTGATGATGAACGGGTGTATGAATGAAATGTTCATCAGTGTCTCCAGAAATGGTTTCCATCTGACAGTTCTCCCCTAATGGCACTTTCGGTGCTTGGCTTAAGACAGAGTTTAGTTTTAGTGAGCTCATGCGCACTGTTGATGCGACAGGACTGGAACTCGATGGTGACAATCTCTATGATGAGTTTGATATTCTCCGCAGTGCAAGATTCTGCACTGATGATGAACGGGTGTATGAATGAAATGTTCATCAGTGTCTCCAGAAATGGTTTCCATCTGACAGTTCTCCCCTAATGGCACTTTCGGTGCTTGGCTTAAGACAGAGTTTAGTTTTAGTGAGCTCATGCGCACTGTTGATGCGACAGGACTGGAACTCCATGGTGACAATCTCTATGATGAGTTTGATATTCTCCGCAGTGCAAGATTCTGCACTGATGATGAACGGGTGTATGAATGAAATGTTCATCAGTGTCTCCAGAAATGGTTTCCATCTGACAGTTCTCCCCTAATGGCACTTTCGGTGCTTGGCTTAAGACAGAGTTTAGTTTTAGTGAGCTCATGCGCACTGTTGATGCGACAGGACTGGAACTCCATGGTGACAATCTCTATGATGAGTTTGATATTCTCCGCAGTGCAAGATTCTGCACTGATGATGAACGGGTGTATGAATGAAATGTTCATCAGTGTCTCCAGAAATGGTTTCCATCTGACAGTTCTCCCCTAATGGCACTTTCGGTGCTTGGCTTAAGACAGAGTTTAGTTTTAGTGAGCTCATGCGCACTGTTGATGCGACAGGACTGGAACTCCATGGTGACAATCTCTATGATGAGTTTGATATTCTCCGCAGTGCAAGATTCTGCACTGATGATGAACGGGTGTATGAATGAAATGTTCATCAGTGTCTCCAGAAATGGTTTCCATCTGACAGTTCTCCCCTAATGGCACTTTCGGTGCTTGGCTTAAGACAGAGTTTAGTTTTAGTGAGCTCATGCGCACTGTTGATGCGACAGGACTGGAACTCAGTGGTGCA
>JABSTQ010010793.1:2740000-2870943 GCA_013358835.2 Ixodes persulcatus | reverse complement strand
CAGCCAAGGCCGGAGAGGGGGGGGGGGGGGGGGTTACTTTTGCCTTGCGAACGGGATGCCAGCTTATCGCTCTAAGCCCCTCTACCTCCTTGAATATAATATACTCCAATTTTATTTGAGAGTCATTCAGTCAAAGCGCCGCCTTGTTTGAGATTCGGCTGCTTCTGGCGTAGTGTATATTTTAGCTGACTGCATTTCTGTATCTTGATTACATGTGAACGATGCTTGAGAAAGTCGCCAATTGAAGGTAGAAAAGCAACGCGCTGAACGTCTCATTGTGGCATAGTGGCCCCATGGCAAAATTGGGTCATTAATTTAAAGTTAGACAGGCCGATTCTTACCGTGTTACGTCACGTCCTTATAATTGAATATTCGTTACAATGAAGTTGTAATGAACAATATAAAATAAAATGAAAGTCGTAATCTTAAAACAATAAATTGTTGAATGAGTGCGGTTCGTAGTGTTAATGTTAAGCAGAAAAAATTATGATCGTAATCAAATCAAAATATAAATTACCGATCGATTTGAATACACCAGGAAACCAGACAGTTTTTTTTTTTTTGTGATCGAAGCGCGGCAAGCGACAAATGCAATGTAAGGTAGCTAAGCCACAATGCTGATTGAACGATACATAATAGAAAAAAGGCTAGCGGTCCTGCCCTAAGAGCCGAGAGCGTTTCCTAGTGGCTGATTGGGCACACCGCTGACGACTCACACTCACTTGGTCTCCGCGCCGAACGATCGAAACCTATACGTATAAACGAAAGAAGACATTGCGTAAACGTGCAAGACGTTTGATAAAATGTGGAAAGACGCCGTACGGGTTATTGGACCATGGTGAATGATGATGTTACTCCTTCGTTTTTTCTCATCAGCTTCTCTCATTAACAGGTGCAGACTTTTGCAAAGGACGTCCGCAGTCGCGCATTCTTAAACAAAGGCAGTTAACTTTCGGACCACATGAAGATATTCTCAAAAACTGTTCTTTCAAGCTTCTAACCGGGTAAAGGGGCTCCTGTCGAGTTTGGGGTTGCAATTACGTTGCTTGATTACTTCGTCGCTCAGATTGTACGAAGACTGTGAAGCGTTCAAACGAAGCATCAAAGTAACCTTGGTTGCGCTCTATGGTAGGGGTATCCGATCCTAAATGGCCGTTCACATGGTAAGCACGTGTTCTTGCTATTCGACGTGCGTGTTTAATAAGTGCCTGCTACTCGGGAATTAAATAGTGTGTGCGCGTGGGGAATAGGCATTACCTAAACTCAGACAATTGTTAGAGACTTGTCATGTTAGGCTTTATTTGATCGGTTTATTCATTTTATATTTTTTTTGCCTTCCCACTTAGCTATAGTGTCGCATAGTAGTGGAGCTTACTAGCGGAGTGGACCGGATATAAGGTTTAGTTATTATCATTTTTATAAGTCACGCAATTTAAGGTTACACTGAGCTTCAAAAGCGATTGTCACGACCCAGGTAACAGGTAAAAAGCCAAATAAAACAAATACGTTGTGTTCAGTTCCTAAAGTACAGACGGGGCTGACGAAGTACGCCAGGATCAAGATATTTCCTTTCCGTAATTATCGTATCTATTGCTTTTTCGATCATGCACTTACGGAGGGCAACACAGCTGGCACGAAATATCAATTGTCTTTTTTGTTTTCAAAACACAGTCACCAAGAGCAACTGATTTGTGGAATGTGTTTATAAATGTTTACCCAAGGTGATAAATTATTAGGTAAATGTAGGGCCGTAACTAATCTGCGAGCAGTACTCAAAACAGCACCGATCTAGTGTCGCGCAGTTGACATTTTTGCCGAACGATGAATGAATAACAATGCGGGTTATATATGACGATACGACCTTTCTTGATACAACTTAAGCGTTCCCCTTAAGCCAAAGAAGAAAAACAACGCATTTCTTTTCAGCAGGGGCTAGAGTAAATATTTTCTTTATGAGGGCTTCGTTCTGTGCTTTGCGTCGTGTCTTTAGGTGTGTTGTTGTTCTCTTTTGATTCTGTTACGACTGGCATGGCCGAGGCCCTCAAGAGACGCAAGATGCTCTAGTGCGTTCGTTCCGAGGAATTTCGACTGCTTCGTCGCTGTTTATTTTCGCGCGAGTTGGACGTTGCAGCTGTAAAAGCTCAAACAACAAAACAACAGCGCTCACGAAACGATCCACAACCCCAAAAATTCTTGTTTATCTTCTCGTCGTAAAGTGAGTGGATTCATTTTTGCATTCTGGACAACCATGTCGCATGAAACCAAATACCATGTAAGCCAATACTGGCAACTCCCGCGAAGCGCGGGCTAAAAGTGATCACAGCGCCCCTGGCGAGCTCGGAGTTTCTGCTAGAAGCCGAATTCTCCACAACGCGTTGGTTTTTCCTAGCTCCATGCGAGGTGACCAATGAAAAAAAAAAATTGTCACTGGTAATTTCTGCTTTAAATGTTAAAAAATACGTGCCACCTCATGAGTAAAGAACATCTTCTTCGCATGGGAAAAATGTTACAGCTTTTAGGGTGCAATTTTTGGGCTCTCCTGAGAAAAGCACTCTGCCACAACTTATGTAAGCTAGGCAAAACCCCGAGTGTACCTTCGCGCTCTTTTTTAGAAAACAGCAATGTACAAAAATTTCAGAACATCTACGTTTCAACCTTACTGCTCTTATCAATCCATTAGGTTTGCTGTTGCAATTCTCGTTTATCATGAATGTCTTGCTTAAATCAGTTTTGTCGAATAGGCGAGCTGGATTATCCCGCTAAGATCGTCTCCGGATGAAGAAGCAAAAGGCAACTTCGAACCACGTACGTTACTGCAATGTCAGTATGCTCTGGAAGAAGTCGATTGTGCATATGCAAATTTAACGCTATTACTGAAATTAATAGAACCGCAGTTACAAAAAAGCAGATTTCTCACGCGTGCAAAAGAGAAAAAGAGGAGAACGTCGTTGCAAATAAAGGTGATTTCGGTCATGTTTTATACGGTGCAAACATTGCGATTGTTAGCGCCGGACGACTAACGTATTCTGCGTCTTCTACGATAAAGGACGGCACCCCTTGTACCGTCTTGCAACTCCTTCCACATTTTAAAGACAGCTTTCTTTTTGCTTGAGGTGACCCTACGCCGCCGCGTTCTTTTTTCCTCCCGCTTATATGCTTGTTTTAGAGCGCAGCTCTTAGCCGCCCATTTTCCCGTATAGCGGCGTTGCCACCGCCGTTGCAGTCGAAGTGGGCGTATCCCCGCTAAGTTTGGCGGTAAAACTGACTTTATAACCTCAACACCAATTCAGTTTTCCCGCTAAATTTAGCGGAAACTTGAATTGGCTTTGGGGTAACGTCGAGTCAATTTTCCCGCTAAATCTAGAGGAGGTTTGAAGTTTGAAGTTTATTTGACATATGAAATGTCGGGGAGGGAGGAGCAAACGGTTGCCGAAGCTACCTGACGACGCTCCATTCCCCTTTTCGGCGCTACAGCAGTCGCAGCAGCAGTGTAGATGTCATACATATAAAATTCAAGCTGAAACTAGTTTCCCAGAGACTGTTTTGACATAAATTAAACACAAACAAAACACAAATTAAACACAAACTAAGCACAAAACAAACACAAACTGGAATGATTTGCCTTAAATCAGTTCATAAATGAATGCTTAAAATAGTAATCATCTGAATCTGGAAAGCATGAAGCAGCGGCCCCATATTTAAGCCGAGAGCGTAAAAATGTACTCTTTTATTTCCTTTTTAAAGCTCCGCAAAGAAGAGCAGCAATTTATAGAATCTAATACTTCTGAAAATTTGTTTAAAAATTCCGGAATCAAAAAGCTCAATTTCTGTGACCCGTAATTTGTGCGAATTCTCTCCTGAAGAAATAACTCATGCCGTAAATTAAATGTCGTAATTTTCTTTGGATATATATCTAGAGACAAAGATTCGCTGTTTTTTATCTCTTTATAAATTAATAAGGCTAATTTGAAGTTATATTCTTGCTGAATTGTGAAAATCTTGTGTTTGGAGAAAGAAAGAGCGGTGCGAGCGCAAAAATCTAAATTGTATATGCATCGAATCGCTTTCTTTTGTAGGACAAGTAACCTGTTAAGATTCGTTGTTGCTGTTGTACCCCAGATAATTAGACAGTAGTTTAGTTGAGAGTATAACAGTCCGTAATAGAATTGACGTTTTATGCAACATGGAAGAAGCAATCTAAGCCTGCGTAATATGCCAATAGATTGGCAAAGTTTTGAGCAGAGGTGTTCAACATGGCGCGGCCAAGTCAAACTTTCATTAAACCAAACACCGAGAAATTTATGATAGCTTATATTTTCGATAATAGTTCCTTCAAATGTGATACTCATATCATAACTAACCGGTTTATTTTTTGGTTTAAAAATAATATATTTTGTTTTGCCAGTGTTAAGCTGAAGTTTATTAGACCGCAACCATAGTAATAAATTGTTTAGCTACTCATTCGACAATAATTCTAGTTCCATCAAGTTCAAATGAGAAAAAAGTACATTTGTATCGTCTGCGTACATGATAAAGTCGGGTGTTTGTGACAGATTAACAATGTCATTTATGTAGAGAAGAAATAACAGGGGACCTGAGATAGATCCCTGAGGCACACCATACTCAATAGTTTCAAGCCTGGACAGCACGCCGTTTATTACCGTATACTGTGACCCTTCCGTTAGATAACTTCGAATTAGCTCCAACGGCGTACCTCTTATTCCGTATCTTGTAAATTATTTTAAAAGAATATCATGCTTGATCGAGTCAAAGGCTTTTCTAAAATCGAAGAAAATTCCGAGTGTAAAGATTTTATTTTCTATATTGCTGATTATCTTATCTTTTACTTTCAATAACGCCATTTCTGTTGATTTGTCCTTTTGAAAACCATATTGCTGGTTTGCGATCAGAGTATCGGCTGTAAAGAAGTTGGTGAGTCTTGCGTTTATAAGTCACTCTAATATTTTTGAAAACAATGGTAAAACCAATTTTGGTCAATTATTATTTAGATCATTTTGTGCTCCCCTTTATGCAACACGCACACCCTAGCAATTTTCATTCTCTCTGGGAAAATGGCTTTGCTTAATACGGCGTTAAAAATGTGAGCAAGAGGCGCTGAAATTAAATTAGACACCGCTTTAATCAGTTCAGCTTTTATTTCATCCTCGCCAGCTGCGGTACTATTAGCCAAAGCATTGATCATAGTAAATATTTCCTCCTCACATGTAGGAGACAGAAACATTGAGGTAGGTACATTTTTGCTTACGTAAGATTCCGCTCCCTCCTGGTCCATCGAGAATGGTAATGCACCAGAGGCCACAAAGTGGAAATTAAACTTATTTGCTAATGATTCAACAGAGAACAGGACACCATCAATTGTTAATTGGTCCAGAAATCTATGTACATCTTTCGAGCTATATCTTGATACTCTATCCCAAATCTTCTTCGGATTGCCTTGAATGCTTAAAAACCTATGCTTGTAATATTCCAATCGTGCTTGCTTAATCTCACAAGTAACCTTATTTCTCACCTGAATTTCTTCATGGGCGACGTGACACGGAGTCATGTGACGTCATTTTCCCCGCTATATTTAGCGGGTAAACTGAATTGGTGTTGAGATCACGTGGCGTCAATTTTCCAGCTAAATTTAACGGGGAAACTGTGGGAGGAGGGGAGGTACGAAGGAGGAGGATGGGAGGGGATGCAGGAGGAAAAGGAAAGGAGGGGAAGAGAAAGAGCAGAGGAGGAGGGGAGGAAGGTATGGAGGAGGAGGAGGGGCATACCCTCCCCTTCGTACCCTCCCCGCCTCCTCCTCAAAAGCTGCGCTCTAATTTCGCACTAAACAGATTTGTAAACGTCTCCCATTTTTTTTGCTTTTTTCACGCTTTTGTCTACTTGACGTTTAAACCATCGCGTATTTTGCTTTGCCTTGTTTGGTTTAGTGTTTACTGTTTCCTTCGCTTCGGCGCTCGCTACCACCCGTTCGTCCGCTGCGCTATGCCCGGACATCTTGAGGGCCGTCTGCAACCTTGTTGTTGTTTTCTTCCACTATCGTCTACGATGACCTATTTTCGCCGTCGATTGAGTTTCTAATCTGAAATCTTCCTATGACTTCTTGATATTTATTAAATATATTGAAATATGAAAACACGCTATGCATTTCTATTCGTATTTTATTTGTGTACGCAGGCACGTCTGCTATGGGTCATCGTTTGTTGATCAACCAGCCACCTCCGCGCATACACGAACGCATACTTGAAGATGAAAGGCATGTCATGTGCTGCTTACCACTTTAAAAACAAGTTTTTCCGAGGTCGTGGAAAACTCTTTTTCCGATTTCCGAAGACCGAACAAGCGTGAGTAATTAGTTACTGCAGCATTCAAACTAAACTGTAAGAGCTATCCAAGTCTGGCTTCCAAATTGCCACTGACACTGAACAGACTATTATGACAACTCCACGGAGATCGCGGACAACTTCACGGACGACGGACCAGATGCACAAGTGAACATCCAGTGCTATGTATAGGTGTGGCAGCCAGCCAGATTTGTAATCATGTTTGCCAAGTATAACTGCAATCAGAAACATGGAACACCTCGAGAAGCATTCTGTTGAAGAATAATAAGTATTCACATGCGAAAACGGCACCACCTTCCGACTTAGTTCGTCACCTAGAAGGTAACATCAGCCATGCCTTCGACACGCATTTCACTGATATATTGCACCAGACAAGAGTTCAGCTGAAGGCTCACTTTAGGCCGCTCATCGATTCTAGAAATAAAGACACAGTGTGCAAGGATTGCCAGGAAACGTACGTCAACAAGTACTTGAATGTACTATTCAACTGCTTCGTCATATGAGCAAACAAAAAACCTGCCGAAGTCACTGAGAAAAGGAATGGGAAAGCAAAAAAGGTCACACACTGCTAGCACGTAGCAGATTGAAGCGTGCGACTCTTATTTAGTAGGCAGGGTAAGCTGGACTACGTTCTTCCTTTCCCCTGTTTTTTTTTTAGTTCCTACCAACGCTGCGAAAGCCAATAAACGAACGTGTAACAAGCAGCTGAAAAAAAGCGAAGCTCTTTTCTCTTTTGAGTAGTTTCATCGTGTTTCTTCCGCTTTGGTTGTTGTGGACTCAACACCAACGGCAACTACCACCTGCTCATTTTCAGTGCTCCTACCAACGCCCCGCGAGTAGGTAGGAGCGCGGGGCGTCATTCGGTGAAACGTTGGCGTTTCACCGAATGAAACTTCAGCGAATAGTCGGCCGCCTCAAGGTGTCGTTTACGGGTGGGCAAAAGGCATCCTAAGTTCCAATCAGCATGGTTTTCCGTAAAGGGTATTCAACGACAACCCAACTACTTGATGCTATCATGAGATTTTTGGTTATGTTAATAATCGCCTGCAAGTGGATGCCATTTTTATAGCTCTGTCTAAAGCGTTCGATCGGGTATCACATTTTAAACTAATTAGTTATAATTGACTATGGTGTTCCTTTATTGATTATAAGATGGATTAGCGCATATCTCAGTAATCGCCGGCAGTTCGTCGATGCAAATGGTACCTTTTCGGAATTGCTGAAAGTGTACTCAGGGGTTCCACAATGTTGGGTCTCTTGCTTTTCTTAATATATGTCAACAGTTTGTTTTCTATCTGCAGTAACGGGCGCGTGAAAGTAAGAATGTTTGCCAATGATTGCATTATATATGCTCCCATTTTGTCACTTAACGATCAGATAGAAGTAAATGATATTGTATATCGCATCTCGTCATGGTGTAGTGAAAAGAATATGATCGTAAACACCCAGAAAACGCAATACATAAACTTGACGAATAAGAAAAATATATTTTACTTTGACTACGAGCTTGACTCTGTCATGCTTACTAAAGTTGACAGCTATAAATACTAGGGTGTGGTTATCACTAGTGATCTGAAATGGAACAAACATCTTGATTATGTAAAAAAAAGGTCACTAAAACTTTTATTTACGAAGGAAACTGTATAAGACACCTCCCTCGGTTAAGCTTTTCCCTACAAAGCTCTTGTAAGACCAGCACTGGAGTATTCTTCCGAGGTGCGGGATCCCTCGCAGGCCACGCTTTCTAATGAGCTTGAAAAGTTTCAATCACTTGCGGTGCGTGCAATATTTTCTGAGTTCAGAACTATGACGTATGTAACGCAGCTAAAAGAGCAGGCAGATATGCAATCCTTGAGAAAAAAAGTATATGCCTATGCCTGAAATGATTTTTTCAGATTTATAATCATCTGCTAAAAATCGACAGCTCTAAATATGTAACACCCAAAAGCCGACGTTCAGAGCGCTTACATCACCAGAAAGGGCTCAAACCAATTCACGCCGGTATAAATATATTAAAAAAAAAACTTTTAGTGTTGGCTATAGATTTTTGGAATAAACTTCCAGGTGCTGTTGTTGCTTTCGAATCGATTTCTGATTTCGAAAAAGCTCTAAGTGTGTTTGATTAAAAAAAATAAATATATATATCTTTGTGTCTTTGGCAAAATCTGTAAGCGGATTTGTAACACCGGCTTTTTATTGTGTGTGTGTGTGCAATGTACAGAGTGCAGTGTACATTCATTGTTTTGTATTATCCACTCCTGCTTTGGCCCTTAACAGAGCTGGCAGTATTATGAAATAAAAAAAAAATATTGAATCGATAAGAGAGGCGAGATTGTCGCCGTTTCGAGTGACACTTCTTACATTAGCAAATAATACTGGAATTCCATCAGAAAACGGGACTGGTTACTACGTGTAGTTTTTTTGTATTCTTCACGATGCTGAGCCAGCGGGAATACTAGGGGCAGCAGCGCTATATCTACATCATCAGCCACAACACGCTGCGTGTAGCTGGGTCGTGTCTGACAGACGTTATTCTCGTTTGAGCAGTAGGTGTAGCATTTATTGTATTACGTTATTGTTGTGTTATTGTTGTGTGGGCAAGGCGGCTTCGTCAACATGACAGTCGATAACCCATTTGTGTTGATTGTGCAGATATTCGTCACCCTCCTGCTATCTTCTGCCGACTATTAAGCGGAGATACGAGAGCAGCGTGGATTCACCCGAAGAAGCCTCATAGCCGACGCAGGGAATGACACTTTGAAGAACATCAACCTTGGCCAAGAAGCGTTCGCCTCTTTGCATCTCATCGCCACTCTTCATTACCAGCCTACGGCATCGCCAACGGCATCATCAAAAGAGGCGTTCCCCATAGAGAAATATAGTACTACGTAAAGAGCGGACACTTACATAGGCCCCAGCGGCCCAATTCAGCGTCAGCGAGCGCACCCAGCGGCCAGTATAGTCCCTAGTTGAGTGTTGAATGGATGGATACACGCAGTAACCGCCGGCCAGATGAATGAATGGATTCGAGGCGAATTCTGGCGGTATTTTTGTTTCGGGCAGTAGCATGCGCCCTCTAGTTTAACAGGTCAGTGTTATTGTAACTAGCATGGTTTTTGTTTAAAATAGAATTGTTTTATAAGGATATCTTAATTGTACTGCAGAAGAAAAGTCATCTAGCGTTACATACACTTCAAACTGACCACACGCCGAAAAGGATATTTTCACATTTGTGCTAACTCTCTTGAAGGGACTACATGGGACGACACCAGGGAGTGACACACAAAATTATTTATTTTTGTAACTATGACAAGCAAAACAAACATCAACTCTGAAGACAAGAAGTGATGCATGTTATTCATACATTACAAAAATAACAATACACAAGCAAAATGTATGAATAACGCGTCAACAGTTGTACACTGGCAAAAAAGTACTATATTACAGCGAGACTAACGGCGACAAATGCAATAAAATGAAGGGCATTTAAAAAAGTTACCGTCCAAGTTCCATGAAAGGCTCTTGCACATATGACCATGTGCTGAAAGGCGCTTGCACATATGACTGGCCCAGTCGCTTCTAAATTCAGTGACCGAATGGAAATGTCCGTCAACAAAGAAACTACAGTCACAATACTTCTTACATATACCGTATACCTTGACCGCAACGGAGGAATGACTAGAAACACGCACGAGACAACAAGCCGCGGAACCAACTCAACCCACACAACGAGGCAAGAGACACAGACCAAGCAGCCGAAGTATCCGCCCTCCATCGAGTCCACGACTCCGAAGCCAACCGTCGTGCCGCAGCCAGAGCCACAGCCGTTGAAGTCGTTTCTGAAAGTTTTCAAAGTTCGTAATAATTTTAAACGTTTACTCTGTATAATGAAGTTATTTATTAATATTATATATCTGACAAATGTTCAAAATAAGTGGCACTGTTGCGCCTACTAACGGCCAGTAGAATCCCTAACTCCTGGGCCGCGAAACGGCTTGAGTGGCCACTCTTTACGTAGTACTATATTTCTCTATGCGTTCCCGAGAAAAATAAAGGGCGCGCGGCAACTCGATCTTCTTCTTGGGCACGGCGGCTTCGTCAACATGACAGTCGATAACCCATTTGTGTTCATTGTGCAGATACTCGTCATCCCCCGCTATCTTCTGCCGACTATCAAGCGGAGATACGAGAACAGCGCGGATTCACCCGAGGAAGCGTCATAGCTGACGCAGGGGGATGCCACTTTGAAGAACATCAACAATGGCCAAGAGGCGTTCACCATTTTTGGATTTAATCGCCACTCTTCACTACCCTCCAACCGCATCGCCAACGGCATCAGCGCAAGAGGCGCTCCCAAGGAATATGAAGGGCGCGCGGCAACTCGACCTTCTTCTTGGACACGGCGGCTTCGTCAACATGACAGTCGATAACCCATTTGTGTTCATTGTGCAGATACTCGTCATCCCCCGCTATCTTCTGCCGACTATCAAGCGGAGATACGAGAACAGCGCGGATTCACCCGAGGAAGCGTCATAGCCGACGCAGGGGGATGCCACTTTGAAGAACATCAACAATGGCCAAGAGGCGTTCACCTTTTTTGGATTTAATCGCCACTCTTCACTACCCTCCAACCACATCGCCAACGGCATCAGCGCAAGAGGCGCTCCCAAGGAATATGAAGGGCGCGCGGCAACTCGATCTTCTTCTTGGGCACGGCGGCTTCGTCAACATGACAGTCGATAACCCATTTGTGTTCATTGTGCAGATACTCGTCATCCCCCGCTATCTTCTGCCGACTATCAAGCGGAGATACGAGAACAGCGCGGATTCACCCGAGGAAGCGTCATAGCCGACGCAGGGGGATGCCACTTTGAAGAACATCAACAATGGCCAAGAGGCGTTCACCTTTTTTGGATTTAATCGCCACTCTTCACTACCCTCCAACCGCATCGCCAACGGCATCAGCGCAAGAGGCGCTCCCAAGGAATATGAAGGGCGCGCGGCAACTCGACCTTCTTCTTGGACACGGTGGCATCGTCAACATGACTGTCGATAGCCAATTTGTGTCATTTTGAATGTGAGCAAACGTTATCCTTGTTCATGCCACAGTAATAACGTGTGTTTGATAATGCTGCCGTGCCCACGATACCTCTGTTGTGTTCTTGGGGATATTTCACTGCAGCTCAAAAGCCTTCTCTTGTTGTGCGGAGACATTGAATCAAATCCAGGACCGGTTGAATTGAAACAAATAATGGACAAATTTATCGTAATCGCAAGCGACGCCCAAGAGATTAAAAACCGCCAAAAAGAAGCTTGTAGAAGGCTGGATGCCATAGAAGATAAGCTTAAAGAAATCGATAGTGTTAAAGCCGGATTACTAAAACAAGATAGGAAAATTGAAAAACTTGAGAAGGCCCTTGTACCCTTGTAGATAACATGGACGACTTAGAAACCCGCAATCAGAGAAACAACTTAATAATATTTGGACTAAAAGAATCAGAAAATAAGAACAGTTACAGCTTAGAAGCACGAGTATCTAAAACTATAAGTGAAGATATTCTACACGTTTCAACGTCTGGAATTGAAAGGATTCACAGACTGGGTAGTCAAACACCCGGAAAGGTCCGACCAATTATCCTAAATCTTCTGGACTTAGGGGCATACCAGCCGGTCTCCCAGGGTCCTGATATCTCCCCGGCTGTGCAAGGGTCTCTCGTCCTCTCCGGGCAATCAGGCCTAATGGCCACACCAGGCAGGGCAATCGGACGTTACATACGTGCTCGGTGGGTCATCCTTCTGCTACTGTGTTACTCCGTGGCACCAGCGCCCGCGTCGATCACGGCTTGTCCATCGTTGATCATCAGTGGTAACGTTGCACCCAACCCTGGTCTTGTGACGGTCTGCCGGCGCTGTGACAGGCGAATTCGCGACAACCAAGCTGCCCTACGCTGTGATTTCTGTGATCGCTGGTGTCGTCGGTCGTGCGTTTATATGACTCTGCCGCAGTACCGAAAGCTCGGCAGATTTTCGGACCCGTGGCACTGCATCGCGTGCTCTTTCCCAGTTCTTGACGATGACCTTTCTTCGGAACCGTCTCTAAATGTTGCATGAGCCTCAACAGTCTGCGCCCCCTTAAGTTTCATCCCAGGTAAAGCAACTCGCATTGTAAAAGCTTTTGGGCCTGCCTCATAGAGCACCAACAAGAGTCATGCTCTGGTATACCAGCTGTCGCAGTGTGGAAAACAAGGTTACCGACTTTCGTATAACGGTGGCGGCTTTGCCGCCTAACGCGGTTGTACTGCTCACGGAGTTCTGGCTCGACACTGGCGTGAGTGACATTGAACTCTTTGACCTTTCGTTGCGCACTCTATTCCGGAAAGACCGAGAAAGCAGGAAAGGAGGTGTATTAATCGCTTTCCCTTCAAGACTCAGAGCAGTACACAGCGATGGTTTGGAACACTCCGAACTTGAAGCGCTGTTTCTCGAACTTTTGCTGCCACGCGGCACGATGCTTCTTGGCTGCGTTTATTGTCCACCCCTTAAGAACGAATCTGCGTACAAACACCTCGAATCTTCAATGACCCATGCAGCGAAGAATACATAAATACATTCTGATAAAAGGTGATTTCAACGAGCGTATTGACTGGTGCGGTGGGGTCATGATGAGGCATTTCCTTGCGACCGACGCGATGACCTTCTTCTTGATGCGGTGTCTTCAGCCGGACTCTGCCAGGTATGTCGGTCACTCACGCACACTTCAAAAGACGCCAATACTAGCTTCCTCGATTTGGCGTTCGTTTCGGACACTGCGAAGTTTCTGGAATTATGCCAACACATATCATACCCCCATGTCACAACAGGCATACCTTGTTTTGTGGTGTATTACTACTGAGTCTGACTGTGCATCGAACTACAATCTCTGGTGCGACCTTGTCGCCGCTATTCAGCAAGAGTGAGTTCCAAGCACGTCAACCTCAGCGCGACGGAAACGGCCCCATGGATGACCACTGAGTTACTGAAGGTGGCTCGTAGGAAGCGGACTTTGTTTAAAAAGGCTACTTTCGTGCACTGCCCTGTCCTATTCCAAGAAACTAAGCAGCTACAAAGGCATCTAAAAAACCCATTCACGTTGCATTTAACAACTATGCATGCATCATCGCCGGAAAGATCAAGGATGATCCTATGCTCTTTTGGGCATTCATTATTCGACTGAGCTCCACCCCTCACAAACCGTGCCTCCTAGTCGGTGATCTCCGAGTAAAGGCTTCCCTAGATATTGTCCAACTCTTCGCCACAATGTTCTCGTTGGTGTACAGTAGCCACTCAGGTGACTTCGATATAGACACACTTGTTGATGAAGTGGATGCACACTCTATCTGCCACACCACTGTACTCTCTGCCATTTAGTTTTCTCCTGAAGATCTACAAAGCGCCATTGAACAAGTCAAGTCAACACGCTCCGTCAGGCCTAACCACCTTGCTCCCATCTTCCTCAAGCTGCTTCACTCTCTCATCTAATATCCCCTGCTGAACATGCTGCAACCGTCTGCAGACAGTCTTTGTTCCGGACGCATGGAAGCGGGCTTTTATCTCCCACATTCACAAAGGCAGAGGAAGATCAACATGCTCTGCTTGCAACTACCGACCAGTGTCTATCACATCTATATTGTGTCGGACGTTTGAGCGCATGATCAACAGTAAGCTGCTTGAAATCTACAAGAAAAACAACGTCCTTGCTCCCACGCAGCCTAGCTTCAGGAAGAACAGGAGCTGTGAGACAGCACTGGCTACGATCATACACTACGTCAGTGACAACCTTGGCCGTGGTATTTTGACTGGTGTGGTGCAAGTAGATTTTAGAAATGCGTTTGACATGCTGAACCGTGCTATAAACCAACACACTGTTTACAAACAAGCCCGCTTTGCCCACAACAGGTCTGGGCACTGCGCATGCGCAGAAGCCAAATTTGGGAGGAATGAAGCGTTAGCGCATGCGCAGTACCGGCAGCAGCGCCACCGCGGTCGTATGACGTCAGCAAGTTGAGTTGGTCTATACTGCTTCGGAAACTAAACAGGGCGGGTATCCGCGACCCTCTGCTTCGGTGGTTAGCTCGGTTCCTTACTGGCCTCACACACCACGTCGTGTTGCAAGGATCCCGTTCCGCGAGTTTCGCCGTCTCAGCATGCATACCTCAAAGGTCCGTCTTTGGCCCTACTCTGTTCTCCACTTAACTTACACAAACGATGTTTCCCAATCTATCGTTCCTCACAGAGTGCAATATGCTGACGACATCACTCTGCTTGCACGGACTACACCTCACGCAAATGTCCCAACCTTCAGCGGAACCTTTCTTTAGTGCAGCAGTGGTCTAACTCGCACTGCCTTCTTCTCAACCCATCCAGATGTGCCGTCATGTGGGTCAGTCAGAGCCGCAGCTCAGGAGCCCCATTGTACACCGTGTCTGCAATCCTTCTTACATCGGTCACATCATTACCAATTCTTGGTGTGACGTTTACCCCTGACTTGACGTTGTCTCTGCACGTTGCCAATGCTGTTGCCAAAGCCAGTCGTCTTTTGAAATTCGTGACACTGGTTTGCACACCGTGTGGTTCTACCTCATTTTGTGTTCTATACCCCGCGTTTGTGCTTCCGTACCTCGAGTACTGTAGTGCTGTGTGGTGCCCACATCAAACTAACTTGGTTGACAGCCTGGAAAGCGTGCAGCGAAGTGCCACCCGGACATTCTTTACCCAAAGAGTCGCCAGGATGGGTCTTACCGGCCGACTCATCGACGGCTCTCTCAAAGGGACGTACCTTTCGTAGATCCCAAGGACTAACAAGAAATCAGGGCAGCCTGAACTTATTTGAGCGCGTACCAAACGCCACATTGAAGTGAATCTGTGGTAATGTGTCGCTTGGTTTCAAGGCATTTGCAGCAGCAGGCGTCATGACAGTGGTGCAGTGTGTGTGTGTGTGTTTGTGTGTGTGTGTGCGTGTGCGCGCGTGCGTGCGTGAGTGTGTGTGTGTGTGTGTGCGGTATTGTGTATATATTCCTATAGAGATATGTGGGAGTAATCTTAAAAACTACATTTCACCCAGTTTTTTCTTTTAAAACTCTTTGGATTGCGGACCTAGGTACACATTTTTGTACTTGAGTACACGTGTATATGTGTGCATGTACTTTTTTCTTATCTCCACTTCTTTTTGATTTATATTTTGGGTGGCGGGCTGGCAGGCGCACTCTCATAGGGGCTCTAAACTTTCTGCACAGCCTTGCACACAGCCCAGGATAACATGTTTGTATGCAAATAAATATTACTATTAATATTATTATTATTGTTATTATTATTATCGACCTGTCTTATGGCACTACGCATTCTCTGCCACTTTTCTGATACGCTTGGACATGATATAATTACAGTTAATTTAGTGTAATTGAAAAATACCCCACTTCAGTGGATATACAAGAAACCATTGGAAGTAGCTTGAGGTGATTTAGACAATGTAGCTCCTAAAACGCCGGGCAATGAAGTTGATGCAACTACACCCAAATCGCCACACGTGGAAGTACCTATATCAAGTTTGATATAGGTACTTCTACAGAGGCAAACCATATCAAGTTTGATATGGTTTGCCTTTGTCGTAACCAAAAGTTTGCATCTTCGCATTCTATCTCAAAAGCCTTACCAGGTTGACTTGTATTCCAGCTGTGATAATGACCGGAGTGTTACTCTAACAGACGTGAGATTAAGTGAACCGTATAGTAACTGGAACCGCGTAATCTGTATTCTATTTTTATCCTGGGCGATGACTTGGGGGTGTTCGCGCTTCAACCTGAATTTGAGCGACTCTTCTTTTTCTCACCCTTTTGATCGGGGTGTGGTAATGAACCCTTGCTGGTATTAGGAGCAAGCAAATTAATCCTTAAGCGAGACAATATCGGCGCGTGTTTTAAATTGCATTATTTTTTATATATATACATATCCACTTTCTTTACAGAGAGAACCTCCATGAGGGGGTGGGCTTATTTTGTGCGCTAATCAAGTGTTAATTTATCGCTACAATACGCTATGCTCTCACGAAAAGCTTTGTTGCTTGTTGTGCTTTTTATGGTATTTTTGCTTTCTTTGTCTCCCCACAAGCCACATACGAAGTGGGGTCTTTAAATCTGTATTCTCTAATGCCGGTGCGTGCTTCAGCGTACGTGGGCATTGATGCGTCCTTGCGAGAATGCGTTAGTACAGCGGCTACCGGCACTTACGGAGCCCGACACAATTAGCACGATGAAGCACTGGTATTTTCCCAATTGGTTTTTACTGTTAAAACGCTATCAAAACAGCTTGATGTAATGCGCCTATCGCCAAAGTACAAACATATGCGGCACATGTTTATTTGAAGTATAGAAATACCCTGCCTGAACGCATATAAAAAGGAACCTTGGTGCCTTTTTCTTTGCGCCAGCTGTTTCACGATGCGTGTGCGTGTTCCTGTGTCTGCGTATGCAAATGCGGGACTGTACATCTGGCCACTCTGCGTGCGTTAGCAAATTGATGCATATATGTTCGAGTCGAGGCTTTTCTACCATACCGATCGGATGCAGTTGGGAATTGAAAGAATAAGGCGGGGGGGGGGGGGGGGAGGGGGGGCATGCACACCTTGAGCCGCGACGCCGATCACAATTATCATAAGTAAGTCTGAGATTGGTAGTTCAAGTAGAGGCCACAGCACCTAGAGAAATGCGAGTATATAGAGCCAATTGCAAAGTGTTTATGAAGAGGTTGGAAGTCTGCATCACAAAATCTGAGCACTAATTTAGTTCCCGCAACACTTACACAGTATTTTGGAGGAGCGTTACATTAAGTTACAATTTGGTTCCAAACAAGGTTTAGTTACTTGACATTATTGTAAGTGCAAAGCACATAAAATAGTGAAATGCCTAATATATACTTGGGGCATTACGTCAGCGCATTTTGTAGGAGTTGTGGGAACGGAACTAGAAATAGAGAGTAGTGTTTTAACCTAACCTGATCTCGTTTCCTATTTGCGCACGCGAATCAAGGTAGGTTCACACATTTGCGCCGACCGCGTTTGCGTCGTGAAACCTTTTGACTGGGTCTTGTTTCCAAGTGACCCCGATTTATTTATTATCCGAGTCTCTTTTCCCCCCAACTCTAACGTCCTCCCCTTCCAATCGATTAAGTGGCTCTCAGTTGCCCCCTCGGCTTGCTCCTCCTTCTCGTTATCACTTAGTGTGTCGCCATTTTGTTCTTTCCTTGTTTGCTTCTTTGCTAGCTGGATCAGTCGGACGCTTGTTACCGTACTCTCCTTTGTTTGCCGCTCTTGCCGCTTCTTTTATTTAGCTGACGAAGCGAACATTTTTTCCTTCTAGCTCGAAGTGCGGATTGGGTTGTATCCTGCCTTGAACAAGGTTGAACAAAAGGTCAGTACCCTTAGAAGTCTTCACAAAAAAAGAGTTAATAATTAGATGAAGTCGTCTCTTATTTCGGACTAATAAAAAAGAAAGGGTCAGCGTGCTTTGTAAAAAAGCTCAGTGAAGTGTAAAATGAAGACATATAATATAAAAATACGAAGTACAATACTACCTTGTTACTTGGAGTTAGTGAAGATAAATAGGAGATGAGGGTGTTATATAACTGCAGCGTGCTAGAAAAAAAAAATATGTGTCTCTGTCGAGAGATTAGGTACGGAACTTTGACCCTATATCTTATTTATCTTTTTCAGTTGTATTGTTTGTTTCAAATTTTGTTCGACATTAGTGAAATTTGAAAGGGTTTTTATGTCTTAGCGATTTGTGTATTTTTTATCTCAATAACAAAGCGCTACTTTGGAGCCAGTGAACCAATTATGCCGTATCACGTTCAATATCTTTTTTTTTTTATTTCCTGCTTAACTGACTCTAGGTGCGCCAATCTTTTTGTCTTTTTTTATGTGATGCACAGTTTCAAATTCAAATATCGAAAAAAAAAGAAAAAAATACATAACTTGTTTTAAAGAGTTTAGTGCTTCGTAGTGACTCGGAGTAAAGCTATATTTGCCATACATTGTACATTTTAAAAACTCAGTGTTCGGTTTTCAAAATTAGTTTACAATAAACAAACGTTCTCGTGGACAAAAAAAATCGCTCGATGCCGCACGTGAAGCATGCGTCGTTTAGCTAAATAATAGCTTCTATATTTACAGCAAAAGAAGCTACATCTCTCAGCAAACGTCAGCTGCTCCTCTGAGTAATCCAGAAGGTACTTCAAGATATACTTATGATAGCTTTGATTATCTTCGTAATGTTTTGGTGACATAAGATAAACAACCTGTCAGCAACAGAGCAACCATTAAGTGATTTTGCGTGCTCAAAAACGTGTTTGTCTATAGTTGTTTGATGTCAATAATTTCATCATCAACTCCAACTGCGTTGTGTGTTTATCATATTTTCCAGTTGAGACTTGCTTTTGAGGTTCGACCTGTGTAAGCTGGATACTAGAGCACTCTGGTTAAATGCAGAGTCCTGGACTTCTCTTTTTAAAGCTGGTTTACTTAAAAGAACTTCAGTTTTCTCGCACTTTGGTTTGGAAGTCTGTTTTATTAGAGCACTGTGCACGTCTAGTTCATTGAAGGGGAATACATGAGAAGTTGTTGTTTTTATTAAAGATTCCTTTTTTTTAAATATAATTTTTGGATACATTGCGCACTTTTTTTCCATTTGTGTCACACTAAAAAAACAAACCAAAACGTCTCTATAATGTGAACAAACACTCTGATGGCGCAGGTTGCGCAAAAAAAAAAAAAAAAAAACTCGTGAAGAGGGAGGTTTGCATCCATTTGTATTATCCGTCTCGGCGCGGATATCTACCGAATACCTTTCTTTGTCCTCGCCATCTCACCTGCGTGGATATCACAAAGGAGAGCGACGATTCTCCATCTTGGCGGTCCTTTGATACCACACTGCATCTCTCGGGCGCATAGTACGGGTTGGAAAGCTTGAAGTTCGCATCATCTGTCCTTGCGGTGTAACGTGACCCGCTGGTGTACCTTGTCATCGAAACCAAAAGATTCACAAATGCCGGAGTTGGTTTTTTCATAAAGTGGTAAGTTTAATTTACTTATGAATATAAACAATAAAAAGCATCCGGACAAGACAATATACCCAACGCATTTCACAGAAGATATGACGAGTGGGGGCCGCGGTATTATATTTAATTTCTCAAGCGTCCCTTTTTCAGACCAAGTCACCAAAAGACTGGCTATGCGGAAAAAGCGTGCCCATTTACAAGTCCGGAAATAAGCTGGATCTTCAAAATTATCGCCCTATATCTTTAACAACGACATGCTGCAACTATTAGATTGTTAGAACACCTAATATCTAAAGATATAAAGGAGTGCTTAGAGAAAAATACCTTACTGTTTAAACACCAGCACGGGTTTCGGCAGGGTCTTTCGACAGTCACTCAACTAATAGAGTGAACACATGAGTTAGCATCGGCTATAAACGAACGAAGTCAGGTTTACATAATATTTATGAATAACTCTAAAACGTTTGACTGGGTACCATATGACAACTTAGTTAAAAAATTTGACTCTTAGGAATTAAATCAAGATTTGATATATTGGATACGTTCTTATTTATTTAGAAGGACGAATGCAGTATGTTATTTGTATTAAAAATGTACGAGGAAAACAACATTCTTGCTCCCACACAGCATAGCTTCAGGAAGAACAGGAGCTCTGAGACAGCACTGGCTACGATAGATTCTACCCCGAGAATCAGTGTTAGGGACTCCTTTATTCTTAATCTATATAAATGATATAGCAACCACTTTCCCTTCATCTCTTCAAGGTAAATAGTTCTTAGACGATTGTATGGTATTTTCAAAAGTGTCTACACTTCAGTACCAGGATAATCTTAACCTCTCACTAAAACAAATCTTCTCGTGGACTAAGAAATGGGGCATGTTAAATAATTTTGATAAAACTGCCTCGTGCAGTATTACAAACAAAAAAAAGGTCTTAGGCTTCCGCTACTCTATAGGCGGCGTTTAAATTAATAAAGTAGGATAATTTAGGAATAATTAGTGTTTTCAGTTAATACCCTACGCTGGAATAAACATGTGGATTACATATGCGCTATGGCTTATCAGAAGTTAGGCTATCTTAGAAGGCATCTTAGACATGAAAATAGAGATGTTCGATTAGCTGCATACGAATGTTATGCACGTCCATTATTGAAATATGCGGGGTGCGTAAGGGACACATACAGAAAGCAGCAGGTCACGCAAAAAGAACAGATACAAAATCTGGCACTTCGGTTTGTTTTTTCTGCGTACAGCCGCATTCAATCGGTTACTGCATTGATATATAAAGCTCGGCTTGACTGTTTCTAGAAAAAAAAGGAAAGTTTGTAGATTTAAAGAATTATACACTGTGGACAATGGCTTGAGGAAGATTAATTCTCAACTGTACATTTTGCCTTCAACATCACGCTCCAGAAGGCGAGCAATACTAAAGCGATTTCACCCTGCCAGTACAAAAAGGATGTCTTTAAATACTCATCTTTTCTGGCGAACTATTATTAAGTGAAACCCCCTGCCAGAGCAAGTTGTTACTTGTTGTAATCCTGCATTATTTGAATCATAGCCGAATGAGTTCTTTAGTTAAGTTTTGCACGTGGGAATGTATAAATTGAGCTTGCGTGGGCGGCTACAACCTTCCTTCGCTCGCTTCACGGGGTGAGTGCACGATTGAATTTATTGCTTTGTGTGTGTTGCATTTTTTCCCCTGCTGCATAGACCGAAAGGTCCACGGTGTTTTAAATAAATAAAACAAAATAATTAATTAACTAAATAACATAGTTTGTGTATTACTGGCTGTACTCCGGCCGACCACTTTTCTTTAATAAAAGGAAAGGAGCGCTGCGCACTAATCTCGCCAGCTTCGGAGTAATAGTTGAGAAAAGAACACGTATGGAACACTGTTTTTTATTACCCTGCACTCCACTTATTATAGCAACCGCCATGCTGAGTTTAGTCCTATATTCTCAGTTTAACCAATAGTCAGGACGCAATGAAATACTAGGAGACATATAAACGCGAACCCATAATGTGGAAGATCGCTGCGCACTCCTTGCACTTGATTGGCTAAGACGATGATCGCGCAAGCACAGTAAGATGACGACGAACGTGACGTCATGCTGTCGACGCTGCTGGATTGGATCCACCAGGTTGCATATTTGACTGCGCGATGTGTTTAAACGAACCATGAAATAAATGTTCGGTGGGGATAAATTGGTGTTTTAGTAACCGCATATCGTTTAGTGTGCCAAAATAAACCTATAAAGAAGTGTACGAAACCTAAAACCTTCCTTTTGGTAGAAACATTTGAAATTATAGCTGACTATTTCGTACCCCCTTTCTTTTCAAGGTTCTTTATCTTTTCACTATGTTGCATCCTCGGTGCCCAAGCACACCAACCTACCCCAGCTCACGCATCGAACACGAGCACTGGGTCACTGGGACGTATGCGCTCTTCAACAAGCAATCCTTCGACGAATTTCGGAATTCACGTTCGTGGCCAATGAGTGCCGTGATGGCACTTATAATCACTTGAGATTGGCATATTCCAAGGTGCACTTAAAAAACACGGTGGAAGCTTTGAGGTATCGCCTCCGCTGCCCAACCACATCGCGACCATGTGATTTTTTTCCCTTTTGAGTTGAAGATTAGGTCTAAGGAGAAAGTAGTTAAAAATAATTTCATGGTCCCTTTAAGGTGAAACAAATTATAGTCAGGATAGAAAGGAACTTGATAACTTTCTTTAACCACCAAACTTGTGCATTACGCGCGCTGCACGATAGATAAACAATTCTGTTTTGTTTTACGTTAACCTGACTTGTGCAAAGAGTGTATTCATGAGACGCAATATTCACGAGGCGCTCATTCTTCGAAGGTACTCTTGAACAGGCATAAAACGAAAGTCTGCCGCTTGAGTTTTATGTTCCCGGCAGATTTATGAGGCGCAATGTGACCTGAGTCAGAAAGCTGGTCATGTAGACAAGCTTTCTGATGATAAATGTCAACTGCTTCTGGCAAGCCAGAAGAAGTTTACGTTTATGAATAAAACAACCATCTGATGCTTTCATTGCGGATATGTGTTCTGGGTGTTTTTCTCGTTCCACATTAAAATACGCGTATTTTTAAAACTTGTATAAGTTAACGCATACTACAAATGTGCACACCATTGAAAAAAGCCGTTTTTTTGTTTTTTTTTTAGGTTGACAGTAACTTGTTTTGAACAACCGACAATTACCAGCTAATAATTCTCCACTTTAAAACGGACCCCATTCACCGGAATGTCGGTTTGCTTCAAAATGCTTGTATTATTTGGAAGAACTTTGGTTATCAAAACAGTGCGAAAGAGCCACTCGCAGATTTAAGACAAAAATTGCGTGATTTGATACTATTTTCTGTATAATGTACTAGTAATAAAATTCATAAACGCCTCAGATAGTGAATTACGGCTGTGCATCGTTAACGTTGATGCAATTACCCGTCATATGGGTTTGCGCAAAGTCTGAAGTCGTATATCACAGAACGCAGGACGGCGCTGATCACATTCATTACCTCCACATAAATTCAATTATGTTTTTTTATAGAAGCCTTTAGTGGTCCGTCGGCCCAAACGCTTTTTGCTTTCTGCATAATCATATTAGCGATGCTTCAAAAAAAGTAATAAAAATAAATTTAAAACATTTCCACAAAGTTGTGCCAGACTTTTAACGACGATTCGACGCCTTTGCACAAGGCAGCGGTGGCGGCAGTAAATCTCAAATTAGTTTCATCACTGTCGCTCTGCGCAACAACAAACTCTGCTACTCGAAGGACAGTGAAGGTGTTATAGGTTCTCGTTCAGCGTGACGACAAAAGGGACGCTCTATGGTGGCGACAGGCGACTCGTCCGTTGCCCAACAGCTTCCAGACACTCCAGGCGCTGGCGGAGCGGAGGATGCTCGCTCTTAAATTTAGAGGATTCCTTTTCGGGCTCCTAGGGAACCTTCATGTTACGAAAGGTTCTTCGTTAATCAAGTGTCTCGAATTGAGAGCGAGGCTCTTTCAGAAGAAAGGAATGTCAGGGAGTGAGAGACAATAAATTTTGTAACATTATGTGCAAAATATTTTTCTCGTAGTGGCTGCTCTTGTTATATGTAAGGTCCTTCTCACTTGTGTTCCTTCATCAAATGTAATAAAACGCCGTGGAGAGAATACATGAAAAACATAAGGTTATACGAAGAATGCGTAAAACGCAGAGATAAATTTTTGTCGTTTTAAATGTGCCGAGAAACTGAGGGAGAAAAGGAGTCAGAACGGGGGGCCGGGCACTGACTGGAATGATTAGTCGGTAGACGCAAAGCTAGCTATTCTTGTCTCTACTCGCTGTTCGAGCGCGTTTGAACGCGAGCTCTGAGCGCTGGACGGCGGCCATTGGTAATCGAACGCCTTCGAAGTGTGAGCAGAGACAGAGACATCTAGCTTTGCGACTACCCACTAATCATTGCAACCAGACCTATTTATTTATTTATTTATTTATTTGCAATACTGAAAGCCCCTTCGGGCTGTTTCAGGGGTGTACAGCAATAAAACAACAAAATTAAAGAACCGAAGATTAAGAAAAATCACGACACTTCAATCATTTGAGTACAATTTCGGTTGAACAAGATCACAGAAAGTCATCACCACCAAAGAATATTAGTACGTCTCCGCATAGAAATAAAATTATACACTTTCAAACTTTTCTACATTGTCAATTCCAACAAAGATGTTGCCATCCAAACTATTCCACTCCCGAATTGTTTTTACAAGGAAAGAGTATTTAAAAAAAAATCGAGATTTAGAAAATACGATTTGACTCCAAACTGGTTATTAGCTAGGGGTGACCTTTTACCAGTAAGTTGTATATTGTCACTCGAACTGATGTTATAATCCCCTTTGTAGAGTTGATAGAAAATGTTTAACCTTCCATTTTGTTTCCGCTCACCCAAGGTTGGCAGCCCCTCTTTTTTTAATAGTTCTGTTACCTATTCCGTACGGCAAAACTCGGAATAGACGAATCTTGCTGCACGCCGCTGAATACGCTCAAGTTGTTCCATCTGATACTTTACATATGGGTCCCATATCAAGAACGCGTATTCAGTCGTTGTCTTTTTGAGTGGCCGTCTTAAAAATTCAAGCTTTCGCAAAGCCTCACTACAGACATTCTCTATATGTACCTTCCAGTTTAGGTTGTTAGAAATTGTGACCCTGAAGTATTTAAACGTTTTGGATTGTTTCAATAGTGGACCATTATAGAAATACGAACGTTTGCTCGTCAATATTTTTTTTGTAATTATTACAAAACTTGTCTTATAAAAATGCATCTTCATATCCTATTTGCGACACCACGCGTGTATAGTCATTACCGAGTCATTTAGTAGCATTTGGTCTTTTTGCGAATTAACTTTTATGTATATTAGACAATCATCTACGAAAAGGCGGACTTCAACAGGTGGAGGATTTCATTTGCAATGACGTGTATATACTACAGAAACAATATTAGCCTTGAAACCGAGTCCTGAGGCACACCGGAAGTGACTGGCAGTAACGTGAACCGCGATCTCAACAAATTGAAATCTGTTTGACAGTTAAGATTTTATCCAAGAAACAATAGGCGTACTTAGCCCCAAATCCAGCCATTTTTTAGTAGCTTCGAGTGCGTGACTTGGCCAAATGATTTTGACAGATCAATCGACATTACATCTACTTGCCCGCGTTTATTTAAAACAGATGCGGAATAATGAGTGACTTCAAATAACTGGGTGGCAGTCGATAAGTTCCTACTAAATACATGTTGTCCTCCACAGAACAGGCCATTTTGTTCGGTGAACTTTGTGAGATGTTTAAAAATAATATGTTCGAGGAGTTTGCAAAGAGTAGAAGTAAGAGATATCGGCCAATTATTTCCAACATCAAGTCGACTTCCGGACTTATGAATTGGGACTACTCTCGCAAGGAACCATGTCCTTAAGTAACCTCATCTGGCTCAATGACGCTTGAGAAATAAGTACTAAAAACTCAGTAACTTTAAGGGAGTAACGCATCAAAAATTCATTTGGAATGTTTTCTGGACCCGTGGTTTTTTTTTAAATCGATATTCAGTAGCATAGAAAAAACACCCTCATACAAGACTACAATCTTTGTTTCAGGCAAACCTGTAACATTATATAGTTATGACACTTTTACGATCAATATTTTGGGTAAAAAGAGAATGAAAAAAACATATTAATTCAGTCGCCACAATTGTTGGATTGCAGCATACTTTTGCATCCTCTATGATTTCATGAACTCTAGGTTTCTTACATGACAGATACTACCAGAATCTGCTTGGAAAATCTTTTAAGTAATCAGTCAAGGTAGTCGAAAAGAACTCGGTTCTATTAGCCTCGACCTTTGTTCGTACCCCGAGGCTTAGATTAGCAATCTCTAGAGTGATCCTATTTTTATGCTTTTCTTTTTAGTTTCAGTTTGAACTTAAAGTGAATTATGTCCTGTGTTTTCCATAAATTTGACTTGTTTCTTTTTATTGTTTTTTTTTTCGCAAAAAATCTTGCATGACAGAAGGCGATTGCTTTTGAGAAATAGCCCCATAAATATTCTACGTCAGTGGTTCTCAAATGGGGGTCCGCGGATCCTTTGGGTTCCGCGAAGGCATTCTAGGGGTCCGCGAAGCCCTGCTTCATCAGTCAAGCGCGGCAATAAAAGTTGTACTTTTCTCAGGTCGAGAAGAAATGCTTCAGTTTTAGGGCGAGTGTTCTCGTGCATATGTCAATAAGGGAGGTCTACTTCACACTAGCCCTTAGTTATATTCATTTAATAAATGATTATCTATATTCACCTATACCTTTCCCCTCCCCTCATCACGAACGGGGTCCTCCATCATCTCCGCCGATCCACAAGGGGTCCGCGAAACAGCGAAGGTTGAGAACCACTGTTCTACGTCATTATTCCTATCTTCTAGTCCCTCTGCCCTTCCGTAACACGTTATACTCCCTTGAAAAATCTTCGGAGTCGGCAATGCTACTATGTAGCCAAGTCTCGGTTACAACAATAACATGTGGATCTTGCCGAATGAGAATATACTGTAAACGACTTAATTTTCACGAGAACCTAATTTTTGCGAATTTCGGAAATCGCCTACAATTCGCGAAAAATAGGTCCCGCGAACATTTCCAGTAAAATGTAGACATATTGAAATCTATATTGAAATCATACTGAGTCGCAAAAATTATAACCTGCGAATTATTCTAAAACTTCAGCTTTGACCTAAATCGCGAAATATTGAGCCCGCTAAAAATAAGTCGTTTACAGTATTTCAATTCCGGTGCTTTGTTCAGTATGCTTTGTGCGCTTATTGCAATTATTCGGTCATCTTTTTTTCTTTTATGTCAATTCTGCTGAGAGGCCATTCCAATGGTATGACGTGCGCATTTTGTTGAACGCGTGTGTTTGTTACAGAATTCCATCCGTAGGCTGCGTCATTTACAAAAAGTTTGTTGACACGAGTCGCACTTTATCTCCGTTCTATCTTTCTTGTTGTGCCGAGTGCCAGAGTTGCTGCCGCTTTTCCACTGTCTCTTTTGAATAGTCATCGGACACGCTCACGATGTTATTTTTCGGTTTCTTGCAGTTCCTAAAGATCAGCTGCATTTCGTTGTAATTATTACCCTGACGATGACGGGTCTGTTTTTATCGTGTCGATTCGGGCCCAAGTGATGAATTCTTTCGACAGACGTCACAGTTCCACCAAGTTGTCCGAAGAAGACATCTCTTATCGCTTTCCGTTCCAAATCTGCAGCTCTCTCGTTCGCTTCTGGAATGCCGTGCACAATCAGATTGTTTCGCCTCTCTCTATCTTTAAGGTTACTTAGCCTTTGTTGCTGCAATTCAATGGTCTTTTCTAGCGAAATAACTGTGACCTCAACGTTAGCTAGCTTATTTCTGTTTTCTGTAGTAATCGTTTTTGAGATTCCATCTAGTTGACCAAGCCTGTTTTCTATTGCCTGTATCCTACTATCCACGCTTCTTTCGTTTGCTTTAATTTCATCTATATCTTTAGCTATTTCCCTTTGTTTGACTAATATTTCTTGTAGAATGTCAGGACCTGGGTTTTCCTCTACATCTCCGTATAACAACAGAACAACTCGAGACCACCAACAGTTCAACATCTCACAAAGAAATGTGGGGTGCGGCAGCACAACAGTGCATGCATAATTAGATCTAAATCCGAAGTCGAACTTGTAAAAACCAACCTGTAAGATGATCTATGCGGTTTTGAGTGACATGACTCGGGGAAAGCTGCCGCCCCCACTGAAGGCTGCTGATCTTGTGTCGGGATTTATAGGTTTCTCTGGTGACGTCATCGTACCTTGGTGTTCTGACTTATCCGCTCCCTCTCGTCTCCTTCGTTCTCTCAATTTCTAGGCGCATGGGTTTTAGGATGCTCAACAGCATATCAGTTATGTTTGAGCGAGATCTTTCAACCTTCTGACCGTGACTGTTGACTGTGGTGGCAGACACCTAGCCCTCACATCCTTTGTCAGCTTATAGCGGTATAATTCGTCAGAAGCTCTGGGCAAGACGGGGATTTGAAGGGTTGGCCCAGGTTGACCCTCTGCCAAATCATAAGTGATCATCTGCACCACAAGGGGGCCAAGGGCAACTGGCAACGCGAGCGCCGCTCCGCCGCTGATAAATGGCCGTCGCAGCGTATGCGCAAGGGCGCTTGAGATGGCGGACCGCGCGATAACAGTCATTAAATATCTACGTGTTGTTGAAACGGTGTGCTGTGTCATTCCCCAAAACGGGTAGCAGCAAAGGATTTCCCACAGTGGCGCCCAGGCGTGAAATCTGCTCGTCTGGGCGGATGGCCGCGAACTGGTTTCGTTTTTGCTTTTTACATGGTCATTTTTGCCTTCCTAAGTTTGCCCGCATTTGCGGGCATTTCTTTCCGAATTCGCCCAAGCCTAACTTGTTTGATCTGCGGAAGCGATCACTAGTACAAAATGTCGTCTACGGAGGACGCCGTCAGAAAGATGAGTGATGACGACGATTTGACACTCGCAGCACTCGCGGATAACACCGCCAGCGACAACAAACCAGGCGCTGAGTGTGCAGTCTCGGTTCCGGCAGGAGCATCAGAAGAGGAAGGTCTAACAGAACTAAGAGTGCCAGGTCCATGCTTCTTCAGTTACAGCTGGAGCAGATGCCGCGCTCAAGCCCCGCTCCTGCTGCAACCCCGCCCCCAAGGACTACCTAAGGCTCTCGCTTAGCGTTCTAGTTATTTCAGGGTACGCAGATAGGAAGTCAGCGGCGATGTTGCTCCTCAGAACTGCGGGACTACCAAGCTTCGTTGGGAATTGACAATGAAATCGTGCTCACTCGCCTTTTGCCGGTCCGATTGACTGATAGCACGGCGCTCTGGAAAAAGAGGCAATGAAGTTTCTCGAGTACGGCGGATTTTGTTTCGCGATTCAGAGCTGAGTTCCGGCCGCCAGATTACAATATCCGGATGCAGGACGAGATCCGTACTTGCACACAATACCCGCGGAAGTCGCTCATAGAGTTTGTAAGGGAATTCAAGGTGCAGTATGACCTTGCTTACGCAGCAGCCACAGATCCAGAAAAAGTAAAACGGGCTCTCCGTCAAAACTACCCTCGTTTCCGGCCAGATCTCAGGGGGCGTAGATTTAGGGATCTTGACGAGATGGAACGGCCCGCATCGACGATTCAGGCCGGCATCCTTGCTGAACCCCGGTACCGGCCTCCTCCACCAAGAAGCACAGCACTTGAACCAACATTTGCTTGGTCTAAGGACCCAGGCGAGTATGAAAGGCATGGTGAGTCTTACGAATCGACCAACTGTGCGGCTCCCTCGGGCCCTTAATCCTCGCGCATTCCGATCTCGAGAACACTTGGGGAACAAGCGCGCAGATGCAGAATGCCCTAGCGAGAAGCGCTCTCACAACCCGCAGCAAGTACACGGACGGGATGCGAAAAGTGAAGACAGATGACACCTCCCCCCCCCCCCCTTTCTTACAGGACCCGTGGAGATGATGGCACCTAGACCTGGCTTCGGTGTTGTAAGAGCGGCCAACTAGGACACGTGCAACAGGACTGCGGCGGACGGCCCCGAATCTAGATGCCGAGAAACTGCGAGAGCCGGCAGTGTCGACTTCTGTTATCCGACGGCAATGCGGAAACCACGATCCACGAGATCAAGCCGCCGCAGCCGCCTCAGCCGCCTCCGGGCCTTCCGAAGGCTCACATGGACTCCGGGGACTGACGCTTTTCCGTCGATCCTTGGTGGCCCTTTATCAGATTTCGTCGGTCATGAGACTCCAGGAGTGTCTGCTTTTGCATCGACACGTGGGCGGCCAGCTCACACCGTTTTAAGTCATGAGACTCCCGGCGTGTCTGCTTTTGCATCGACCCCCGGGCGGCCTGCTCACTCCGTTCTCGGCCATGAGATTCCCGGCCTGTCTTATGCACCGATCCCCAGGCGGCCAGCTTACACTGTTCTCGGTCATGAGACTCCCGGCATGTCTGCTTTTACACTGATCCGCTGGCGGCCAGCTTAAACTGTTCTCGGTCCTAGGCTTCCCGAAGCAACTGCATCTGAGTTGAACCCTAATTCGATTCACTTTCAAACAAACGCTGTCCCGCCAGATTTCGGTCCGATCTCAAGCGTCAGATGCGGTTTGAAAATCTCAACACCAAGGATGGTCGCTCTAGATGGCCGGGCGCCTATAGATTCGCACCAGTCGACGGGGTTGGAACACCCTCTCTAACCGAGAAACCTGCGGTGATCATCCCAGCTGTAAGTAGAATCGAAAATACACCCAAGTCTCTTCAGCCTTGTATAACTGTGAATGTACTAGGTACCCAGTAGTCGCTTTTTTTTTATGAAGGTGAAAACATATCGCTCATTAGGGATGCTATATTTGTGGAATGTAGCAAGAAAAAGACACATCTCCGGTCAGAAAACGTAAAATTGCAGGTATCATCGCGGTCCGTGCTGCCTGCTGCCGGCGCAGTGAGGTTAAAAATTTTCTTTCGTGACAGAAAACAAATACAACGTTTCGTGTACCTCCCTAGACTGCCAGTGCCCTTGGTCGATATTTTATTGCGTCGGAGAGGGTTTCACTAGACTGCGCCCAAGCTGGATATTGCTTGAGAGGCGAAACAGAATTAACGCCGTTTACCAGATGGCAGGTTTGTATTCGCGGCGAAGAGTTTCCGTTAAACATTGACGGGCAGGTATCTGTACTTACAGACAGTATGCTCAAGGCCGTGCAAAAGTGTTCCGGTGAAAATAACTAGAAGCAGCAGCTCCAGCTCCTGCTGAAACCCCTTCTTGCCGATGTTCACAGAAATGCCTGGGAAAACCGATCCTCTACGGCACCGAATCGAAACCAAAAATGCACCCTTCGGAGGTGCCATACGAGACCCAAAAGTACTCGCAAGCGGGAACTTCTTGATGCGGCGCTATCGGAAAGGATCTACACAAGCGCAGTATATCACTCAAAAATCCCATGGCCTTCGCTGGTGGTCCTTGCTTCAAGGAAGAACGGCACAGCAAAGCTTTGTGCTGATTACAGGTGCCAAAATGAAGTGTCAGTCAGAGACAGCTACCCGTTTCCATGTATTTTCTCAATAACGTATGCACTTGGAAACACGACTGTTTTGGCCACCATCGAAAGCAGTTTCGGATTTCTTCAAATCGAAGTTCATCCAGCTGATGCAAAGAAGACTGCATTTATTGGCCTCAGGACGTTGTTAGAATTCACTCGCCTTCCCTTTGGTTTGTCAAACTCTCCGGCAGCTTTTAACGCCTAATGAACGTTGTCCTCAGTGGGTAGTGCACGAATGCACCCAATGTCAAAAGCCCCGTCTCAAATACCCCGCGGCAAACACCCCGTCCTTTTTGTCCCGCTTTCAAAAGCCCCAGTTTCAGAAGCCCATGACGCGAATCCCCCGTGTCAGGTGACCGGTTCCTCAACTTGACGACAAATCATTGAGCTTTTAACTAAAAGTCAGTATGCACTCCAGCTTGTGTAACGTGATACTGAATCTGATTGGTGTCGAGTCCATTTGCCCAAAGGAGGCACCCTTGTATTAGGCACTTACTACCGTCCCCCAACAATAAATAATATTGATGAACTTGGTCAAATACTGTCCGCTATCTCTGATAGTTCTATTGTTGTAGGAGGGGACTTTAATCTTCCCAATATCAATTGGGCAGGCACTGCTAGCTTATACTTGTGATGACAGTTCCACCTTGTATAAATCTTTTAATGACCTCTTTATTCCATTTGCTCTAAACCAATTCGTACTCTCACCAACAAGAAAAAACTCTATTTTGGATGTGTTACTGACGAATAGACCTAGTATTATTTCGAATGTCTCCATAATTCCTGGTATAAGTGATCACAGTGCAGTTGTATGTGAATTACCATTGAATAAAATAAATAGGGTGTCAAAGCCTCCACGCAAAGTAACGATGTACGGACAGGGTAATTATGAAAGTATTTCGTTAGAGCTCTTGGCATATTTCCCTTACTTTTCCAATCTCAGTAAAGAGTGCGACGTTAAAGAATGATAGGAAACTTTTAAGCATAAAATTAAGGTGCTCGCTGATTCTTACATACCATCCAGGACTATTAGGGAAAATAATAAACATAAACCATGGATAAATGCTACAATTCGAAAGCAAATAAAACGTAAAAGTCGGGTTTACAAAAAAATATAGAACAAATCCGTCCGATATCTTAGAACAAAAACTTGAGGAGATAACCGCAAATCTTAAAAAAGATATCCAAGAAAGCAAACTAATTTTCTACGAGTCTTTTGAAAACAAATTAAGAAATGATCCTACTGAATTTTAGAAATTCGTTAAGGCAAATAAAAAAGAGGATACTTCAATTCCTGGTTTATTGAAGGATGGCAACTTAGTGAACAGTGATATTGAAAAAGCGGAATCTTTTAACACATACTTTAAATCAGTTTTTTCACCCCGTGCTCTTGGAGGTATTCCTTCTGTGCCTGATAGAATAGCAAGAACTGTTATGCCAGAAGTGATAATAGGAATGGACGGGATTATAGCACTTCTAAGAGACCTAGATACTTCAAAGGCATATGAACCAGATGAACTCTCGCCGGTAATTTTTCACAATTGTAGAGAGGAAATTGCATGATACCTACATATAAGTTTTACCAAATCACTATCAACTGGCATTATTCCCGACGATTGAAAAAAAGCAAACGTAACTCCAATTTTTAAGTCAGGATCAAGAAATCTTGTTGAAAACTACCGCCCCGTGTCTCTGACATGTGTTGCGTGCAAACTCTTAGAGCATATATTATATAGCTCAATATATAACTTCTTAAGTTCCAGAAAGTTTTTCTCTCCTTCCCAACATGGTTTCCGTCGGGGTTATTCGTGTGTAACTCAGCTAGCTGAATTTACACATTACCTTTCAAACGCCATTGACAACAAAAAACGAGTAGATTGTATATTCTTGGATTTCTGTAAGGCGTTTGACACGGTGCCACATCATTTGTTATTGAATAAGCTTACATTAATAGGAATTAATGAAAATATTATAAATTGGGTTGCTGTTTACTTATCTCAACGAGAACAAAGTGTTGTACTAAATAGTCAAAAATCTTCACCTGTACTTGTAACCTCGGGGGTGCCTCAGGGAAGTGTACTGGGACCTTTGTTATTTCTTATATTTATTAACGACATTTGCGAGGGGATACAGTCAAACATCAAGCTATTTGCGGATGATTGTGTATTATACTGAGTTATAGAAAATGACGCAGACGTCTGTATGATGCAAAAAGATTTAGGTATGTTAGAACGCTGGTGCGATCATTGGGAAATGGGCTTGAATATAAAAAAGTGCAAATACATGCGTTTTACTCGATCTATTGTTAGCATGGCTACATATAAGATAAAAAACTATGAACTTGAGCGGGTAGATAAACACAGGTATTTGGGAGTTAATTTTTCGAATAATCTCAAATGGAATGACCACATCGATAATATTGTAGCAAAGGCAAGTAAGATGTTATTTTTCATTCGGAGGAATTTTAAGAATACATCTCTTAGCGTAAGACAAACATTATATTTTTCTTTTATCAGACCAATCTTGGAGTATGCCTGTGTTATCTGGGATCCGCCTCAGTGTTACCTCGCGAATAAGTTAGAGCGAATTCAAAATCAGGCATTAAGGTTTGTCACAGGCGATTATAGTCCGTACTCGAGCTGTACAGAAATGATGAACAGACTGGGATGGCACCTTCTTAGACTTCGGAGAAAGTGTTTGCGGTTAAAATTCTTTCACAGTATATATCACGGGGAAACAGGCATTGAAAAGGGTCTTTACATTCTCGAACCACACCATGTATCTTCAAGGCGGAATCATTCTAAGACTGCGGCAGAGTATCGTTATCGTACTGACTGTTTTTGTTATTCATTTTTTGTTCAAACCGCCCGGGAGTGGAATGCCCTTTCGGAAGAACTGATAGCTGTTATCAATAATGACGTATTTTATGACAGTGCCCTTCCGGAAGAACTGATAGCTGTTATCAATAATGACGTATTTTATGACAGACTGCAGAGAAGCGTGGTCGAGTGAAAATGTAGTACTGGATGATTGTCGATTGCGTTACTGAAAATGTTTTTTGAATGCGTTTTTCTTTTGTTCCCCCCTGCATAATGCCTAACGGCGCAGCAGGTATTTGTGTAAATAAATAAATAAATAAATAATCATCAAGTACCCGGAACCGAAGTAATGAATAGCTGGTTAAAGCTTCTGTTCTTCTGGCGTCTACTAAACACATTCACGTCTTGCGACGTTAGAAGTGAAAAAAAAAGCAGACAATATCATTCACTGACAAAACATTTGATGTTACAGCTATTATCAATAAGCATTTAACCGAAGCTTTTGTCGACTCTGAAGCACGCGCGGATTCACAATAGACGATTTGCAATTTTCCCAAGCACCCCGGCCCGCGCGCGAGGAATTGTGGGAGAGACTGTCCCTCTCCTGGCCGCTCTGCCTTGAGATCGCATTGCCTTGTCGCCTGCCTCCTCTTAATCCTGTTTTTCGAGTCCATTACCTATTTTTATCTATTCCAGTGTATTTGTTTTTACTTATAAGTGTTTCTATTCTCTTCTGCGCGCTATATTTATTGTATATGTAAAGTATTTGTGTCTTTATTTTGCCTTTTCCGACGGCTGTGCCGACGGACAACACGCCGCTTCGCGCGTCGTTCCCCGGGTGAGTACTACCGTTGCTACCGATTCCTATCGCGCTGTTAGCTGTTCATTTTGGTTCATTTGACCCACGTGCCGTCGAGAGGAGCCGTTTATGAACACCCGCGCACATGTCATAGTTGTAGGCAGAGCTCTGAATCAACAATCGCGACGCGAGAGCCGGGTGCGCTGCGATTTGGCCGCCCGCGCTCGCTCCGTTGACCCGCACTGTAGCGTGTGCCTTCGAGTGCCGCTTACTTGACCAAGATACAGCACGCCGCTTTGCCGTCGCAAATCATTTGTCCGAATACCTGCGAAACCGTAACACCGTTCGGCATATCCAACGCTGCGGCGCCTGACAACTGCACGCAGCGGTGCGAGCCCTTAGCAAGCGCCGGTGGTTCAACATCGCGGCTTGTATGCGCCTTTCATGCATTCATGATCAGTCTGCTCGGCGGTTGTCAGTTGCTGACCTCTTGACTCGAGCATCAGCTGAAATAAAACTATCGAAGGAACTACGAGTTTCAAGATGTCTGCATTGGATGATGCCAGATCTCTGCACTTGAAAAAGGGTGTTTGCAACTGACAACCGCTTAGCACATAGATTAATAAGGCATACCATAAGCGCATACAAGCCGCGACGTTGGGCCACCGGCGCTGGCGAAGGGCTCGCGCCGCTGCGCGCAGTTTGTCAGGCACCGCAGCGTTGGATATGACGAACAGTGTTTCGGCTTCGCAGGCGTTCGGACAAATGATTCACGGCAACACATCTCTGCACTTGAAAAAGGTCGTTGGCAACTGAAAACCGCAGAGCAGATAGATTACGAAGGCGCATTCAAGCCGCGACATTGAGCCGTCGGCATTTGGGAAGGGATCGCGCCGCAGCGCGCAGTTGTCAGGCGCCGCAGCGTTGCATATGCCTCAGCTTCGCAAACATTCGGACAAATGATTCGCGACGGCAAAGCGGCGTGCTGTATCTTGGTCTAATAAGCGGCACTCGAAGGCACACGCTACAGTGCGAGTCAACGAAGCGAGCGCGGGCGGCCAAATCGCAGCGCACTCGGCTCTCGCGTCGCGATTGTTGATTCAGAGCTCTGCCTACCCCTATGACATGTGCAGTGCGCGGGTGTTCATAAACGGCTCCTCTTGACTGCACGCGGGTCAAATGAACCAAAATGAACAGCTAACAGCGCGACAGGAAACGGTAGTACTCACCCGGAGAACGACGCGCGAAGCGGCGTGTTGTCCGTCGGCATTCCCGTCGAAAAAGGCAAAATAAAGACACAAATACTATATCTATACAAGAACTATTGCGCGCAGAAGAGAATAGGAACACTTAGAAGCAATAACAAATACACTGGAATAGATAAAAATAGGTAGTAGAATCGAAAAACAGAGATTAAGAGGAGGCAAGCGACAAGGCAATGCGACCTCAAGGCAGAGCGGCCAGGCGAGGGACAGTCTCTCCCACAATTCCTCGCGCGCGGGCCGGGGCGCTTGGGGGATTTCGCAAAAGGTCTATTCCGACGAAGTGGGTTCTGTCAAAACTGTTAAACCGCGCAGCTCATGGCGCCATACTTATCACGGCACCAAACACCAGTTCCATTCTTCTCACGTTGTAAGTATTTGTACTCCCCGTCTAGGTAGATAAAGTTTATAACTCTGCGTCTGAGTATCCCTCTATGACAGCGGATTGCATCGCTGATGATGCAGATTTATGCAATTGGCCACTTAAACGTCATTTTAAGTTTTTTGGCAATTGAAGTTAACCTCATTTTGTTTTTTGTTTCAATCAAAAGGTCCTTAGTAGGCGCTCAACAAATTAAGTTAGGACATGGAACAATGATGGTTGAAGCGCGAAGAGAGTGAGACGGGGCAGTTAGGACGGGGCTTTTGGCACGCGGGGAATACGGGACGGGATAACTGAACGCAAGGTTTTTGAAACGTAGGGCTAATGAAGCGGGGCTTTTGCGACAGGGATTCTGCACGCGGGGCAATCGTGCTACACCCGTCCTCAGTGACGCGAAGTACGGGAGTTTGCGATGGCGTATACATGGATGACGTAGTTGTGTTTTCACGAACGTTCAAGGAGCATCTTGTGCACCTTCGCATCATACTAAACGACTGCGTCAGGCCGGCCTTAGGATTTATCCAGATAAAATTCAGTTGGCCTCGCCTGTGCGTTCGGGGAAAAGAAGTTCAACTTCTTTTCCCCGAACGCACAAGACAGGAAGGACATTGACCAATAGCACACCGGTATTGTTCTAACGCAAACAATAGGGGGAAGGGGGAAGATTCCTTATCTCACCTCGGTGAGGTCCTGATACACATCACAAAAGACAGGGCTGCGGGAGGGCAAACCATTAGGGGAAAACCCCAAAAAGGACAAAGGCGAATAACTCCCGACATTCTTCACACCCGAAAATGGGGGCGCAGGGGTGAAACTTCAACTCCAATAAACAACAACCTGCACAAATATAAGAGTGACCTCCAAACAATTGAATTTGTAGAAATATTTTCAACTGCCATGCCTAAACTTAAGGACGGCCTTTTTACTGCATTTCCCTTGACTAATAACAGTAAGGGACTCCTTTACCAACCGTTTATGATCCTCTCTTTCGGTCTACACAAGCGATTTGGATTGCCATAGCGGCATACAATTGTTACATTACAACACATGTTTTGACATTTCTGAACACAGGTCTTTGTTCCTAATACACCATTTCTGTTCAGCCAAACGATCATTCAAACAACACTTCGTTTGTCCAATGTAACATAACCCACAGGCAAAAGGAATCTTGTATACTACGCCCGAGACACAATCAATATCTTTTTCAAAGTGTTTTTTGTACTTCCAATTCTGGCCGAGTGCAACGGGGTCAAACGGCTTAATTTGAAATCATTTTTGAACGGAGTGCTATGACCGTAACGGTTGCCGGCTGATTTGAGATTATGAGTATCCGATGGAAGAAAGGGATAACAACACGCCTGGTAGATTCATGAACCTTTTGACATTTCTTTCTCCTATTAACATGGTACAGCCACTGTCTGAACACATAATCTTTGGGAACACTTGCCGCGCCGAAGCGGCTAAAGAGGCGTTAGAGCGCAGAATCGGTGGAGTGCGAACAACATTTTTTTAAGGGCATTATCTACTAAATTCCTGACTATGCCAGCCTTTATAATTTTCGAATGGCAACCTTTGAAACGCAGGAGCAGTTTGACTTCCGTTTTGCCATATAGCCTACAAAACAGGAGGCAGTTTTCAGCTGGATATAAAAAAAATGCAGGCAGTCATTTACCGGTCTTTCTTCTGAGAATTGGAGCTATGGCGCACCGTCATAAATGAAGTTCTCTACCAACGTAGACAACAAAGAATTGGTAGTGCAAACAAGGATATCATCTACATAACGCCTTATGAGGACGAAACATGGAAATGGCTTTGAATGAGACCAAGTACTCGCATATCCAAAAAGCTAAGGTATTTATCCCCGAGAGGGCCGGGGCCACGGCCAACCCAATGCATATTCCTTGTTTTTGAATGAAATTTTAATCATCGTACTTTACTATGCAATGATAACGTGCAATGATAAAACTCTAAGGCAATCCAGTACCGAAATTCCAGACTGTGATTGAAACCTGACCAGGTTGTTCTCCAAAATATTACTAACTCGGTTGAGTTGAGTTTTGGGATCTTGCGAAAAGTAAAGGTCCTTTATATCCATAAAAAAACGCCGAGCACGTCTATCATGAAAGGGCTGCAACTCCGTAACCAAATTATCTGAACAACGCACTGACAACGGACTTCTAACTTCTAAACCCGAGAAAGCACTCTGAAGGAATAAAAAGACCAATTTTTGCCAGGTGCCATTTTCGTTGACCACTACCCGGAGGGGATGGCCCACCTTGGGGTCTTTTAGGAAAAACTTAATTTCAAACTTGTCACTGGAAGTGTTGTTTAGTTTGAAAACCTGCGGCAGAAATGCGCAGTCCTTCAACATGCCGACTAGTTCTTTTTTTTTATCCTTTTGAGGTTTCCGTCGAATCGCTTAAACACACCCATAACGGCTACGTGAGACGTTTTTTTTTTTTTTTAAATTCTTTCATCGGCACAACGAATTTTTTTTATTTGTCAGTTGCAAAAAGCATAACGCTTTTTTTTGTTTTTTTTTTCTTAATTCCCTTTTCCCCGACGCGATCTTCCTGAAATCTCTCTGGTCAGTCCTAAAGGAGGAATCCACCAGGGAAGACATCATTTTCAACGTTGACAAAAAAAGCTGTCTTCCCCATGGGGTCTGGTACCGAATTCGATAAACTGTGTATAGTGGAGAAAATATCAACCCTAGAAGGTTTGGCATTTTCACAGAATTTGGGTTCATTAGCCAAACACACTTCGATAGTCTTTGACAAAGCGATACCGAACGGGTTGACTATTAGATTGGTTACTTCTGGTACAACAGAGTATAAAGAGGACTTTGGCTCACATTTGAAACGAATGCTTTGCCGCAAAACACGAAACACTTTAGTCTCTCCTTTTAACCGCTGCCGATGTGTGAAGACAGGTGAACAGTAGAATTTCTCACCAAGCAGCGCAGTTCTTTATTATTGAAGTTGAAACTTGTTGAAACTAATTGAAGCCGTTAAAACAGAACGCTTTAAAATTGCAAATGAACACTAATTACTCTTTAAATTAAATAATATAGCGCCCGTTCACACCGCTAACCTAAGTACCTTTTGTGCATTCATGCCCTGCGCTACCATCGCCGATACCAAATCCTCTGGCGGCCGCCATTGCACGCCGGGAATTTCGAGGGCTGCACAATTCTACCGCTGCGTTCGTGACGCCAAAGAGGGTTTTAAACCATAGCTCGTGATGCTATCGACCTCAGAGCGTCACATAGCTAGAAAGAGAGGCACAATTTTTGTGGCCCTTCAATTCAACACTGGCACGCTTTATTTGCCGTCTTGAGTCTGTTACATTTATTTGCGAAGGATCAAAAACAAGAGCACAAACAGGGGGGGCCTCGGCGTATAGCCCTCTTTTGTCCAATCCAATCTTCTTTTCCTTGTTATCATGTTAGCATCTTTTGCACAAAGGAAAACATAATAAGAAAGGCACTAAGCCGAAAAGAAACTGTAGAGCTTAGTTTAAGGGAAGGCTCCTCACCAAAACGCAACAAAAGAATCGGTTTTGAAAGAAAGGGTGGCACCAGATAGAAAGTTATATTTGTTAGCCTAGTCCTAGACTCACACTCTACATCAAATATTGTATGAAATATTCTTTTTGCGCCGATAGTGCTTTTATTATTTTACTTTGTCGTACCTTATCATCTTTCCGTAAGTGAAGGTTGTTTCAGCTCTGCCAGCATCACACGTACGCTTGCGAACTTTTGAAGGTTTTCGCCTAGTCGAAAGTGTCGCACATCGGAGTGTTTTTGAAGAAAGTAAGAAACGATGGATTTTGTAGACGCTGCCATCTTTGTTTTTAGAGGGAAGGCTTTTTTTCTGCTATAGTTCGCAAGCAACTGTAAGTTTAGTTGGTGCCTACGCAGAGAAAACGAAGCAAAAATACGAGACTACCGCTCAAAAATAATAAGGACCTACCTAGTATGGGACGTGAAAAGGCAGCAGTTTATCTCTATTTCAAGGATGGGTACGTCACTACAATTTTTTGCTAGACTTCATTGTCAACGAAAAGTAAACGTTCCAGAGTATAAACGTTCAGAGTATAAGAGTATAAACGTTCAGAGTATAAACGTTCCAGAGTATAAACGTTCACAGTATAAACGTCAGAAAAGGTATAAACGTTCCAACTCCAGATATTGTCATCAGTTTTAGACGTCACTATAATTAAATTCCGACATTCAACATATAAGTCAAGACCCACTTTCAACTTACAATACATATATAAGTTTTGATTTGGAGAGTTTGCGGTGAAACCTTCTCATTGTGATCATGTCCGGAGTATGCCAACTTTTACAGTGTAAAGCAATAAACTATTTTAGAGTACACTATAACTGCCATTCATAACTGTTACATTACAAGAAAATGTCGCTTAGTTATAAGAGACGCGCTAAGAGTGGTGCGTGACTTGCATGGCATTTTCGCTTTTATCAATGTACCCTTATATACTTTTTTATACCTGCCAAATTCGGCCATAGATATGTATTTCGTATTGAGGTTAAAATCTACCCTTGAGATTTTATCATAACCAAACATATAACCGCAACGTCCTCCCACTCCTATTCCGTGGATGTGTTAGTCAGCAAAGTTAAATCTGCAATGTTTAGTTTTTAATGGCTAGAGCAACGAAGACTACTGTACTGTTGGAGAAAAGAATATTGCTCGACTTTTTTAGGTTCACAATATTCGTTGCAGAGATGTTTATAAGACACTGGGCCCCGATTGTTTCTTTAGACTTGTAAAAGTATATGCATCCTGTTGCCATATCCTGTAAATTTCCTTTCTTAATATTTTATTTGCGTCACTAATTGGCCTTTGTTATTTCGGACATTTGAACATTGAAGTGCGATGTCCTAACTGGAGGCTTTAAATATGTGCGAAAAACAAAATCTTCACTGCAGCTAACCAGAGCGCTCCTACCAGCGCGGTGCCTGAAACGCCGATTAGACTGGTGTGCTAGTGTAACTGCAGCATGTTGGAGTAAATGGAGCGAAAGTCAGATCCCAGAGATACTGGGCCTCACTACTGCCAATTTCGATATATTCTCGTTGTGATATAATGAAAAAAAGAAAGATTTACGCATTATTCATTCGCTGCGCAAAATAATTATCACGTGGTTTAGTTGTCGAAGAAAGAAACGATGCTTTTCGCGTTTGATACGTGAACGTCTTTAGAAAATAACAAAAAGCAAATCTAAGACAAACATACATACAACTTATTTCGGGACATAAAAGGGGAAATAAGAAATCCTCTACGAGGAGCCAAACTTATTTTACTACGGGTCTTGAGGTGTGAATACCAGTATAAACAGGCCTCGTATTGGCGTGCTGTAGTTTATCACAACTTCGCGATGCACGTTGAATAAATTAAGTTTGCGGTCGTATCGCACGCGCTAAATGTCTCTTTAGCAGAGGAGACAACGCACGTTCCTTGGTGCAGTCTAACTTCCGGCCGACTAAACTTGCATCCAAAACATTACCTGGTTACCTCTTTGAGCAGGCCCATCAAAGCATTTTATTTTTTTAAGAGAAATGGTTTTTCCCTAAAGAAAAAAGGAAAAAACGAACGGCGCATTAAAAAGAATGGGAAAAGAAGTAGAGCCAAGGGAAAAAAAGTGCGAAAGAGAAACAAAAAGTGTCATTATAAGTCCGCTAGCATTCCCATCTTTATGAAACTTAAAAGTAAGCGACAGTATTGTCCAGGACATTGAGAGGGAAAGGCGATGTGAGATTGACAATAGTAAAGAAGGAGAGAAAGAGGGACGTTGAAGGAAAGGTAAGAAAGAGCTCCAAAGTGGACGTCCGCCGATTTAGCAGATTGCACCCCCGTCCGGAGAGAGGCCCAATTCTGTCATATTTCGCAAGGTGTTAGTTTTTTCCCCGACCTCTATAATTCGTTCGGGGAGGCTTTGTAAAATGCAAATGACCTGTCCAGTGCTAAAAATATTGAACTTATCTATTTAATCATTTTTATGCCAATATTAAACTTACAAGCGTATGTTTCCTTTTATTTTGCTTCCCCCCCCCCCCCCCTCCCTCCTTAATGTGCTGGAGATCACAAGTGCTTGCAGGCGCGAGTAATTATTTATGTTACACGAGCCGCGGAGGCAAAGACAATACGAAAATTGAAGGATTCCCTCTTTTTATACTTTAGGGAAAAGCAATGACTGCGATGTGGACCAATCATTATTCGTTCTAAATATATCAGGTGTCCTTGAGAAAAAAAAAAGCTTTTAATTTGCATAGTGTATTTCTCGTGCTCTCGAGACTCTCTCATCAAGACCACCCCCTTTACCGAAATTCTTCCTTCGAGATTTTTTTTTTTTGTTGGAGGATTTTATTGTTGTTATCAAACCCATTATTCAGGTTCATTTAGAAAGAGGAGGAATAACCTTTTCTTTAGCCATCCCGTCGTTATGTGGATTCGCTGTCATTGTTTTGTTATCTACTTTCTTGTTTACATACTGTTTTGCGCTTTTGCCTTCTGTAGAGCGAGGAACATAAAGTGCTCGGCGTCTTGACTTTACATGACGATTATTTGTTTTGAGAAACCGGAATTTCTATCTGAAAAGCTCAAATAATACAAAATTTCTATTTTCATGTGCGTGCGCCCGTAGTGTGTGTGTTGTCGGAATTACCTCGCTGCCACCCGTCTCGGAGCTCGACACAACACACGTGTTCAACAACACATAGTCTGTTAATGACCGTTATCGCCCGCGCCGCGATTCCAAAAGTCTCCGCATATCCGCTGCGACGGCCTTTTATCAGCGGCGGCTCTCGTGGCCAGTTGCCCTTGGCTGCCTTGGGGTGGAAATGACCCCTGACGCTTTAGCAAATGGGCCACCTGGGCCAATGCTTGGGATCCCCAGGTTGCCCAGAAACCTTTCCTCTTCCAAAAAAAACAAAGGTCTTGGGGATCTAAAGCGTTGGTTTCCTCCTGGGTCAGCAAAGAATGGGCAAGCGCAGGTCCGAGGTCAGTACTTCCGGAGGGTACCGATGCAGCTGTGGTGGGTCTGATGATGGGAGCTGCGTCGCGGACGCTACGTGTCTGGCGCAAGACACTAGACGTAAAAAAAAAAACATGATACCATGGCGCAGCAAGAATAAGTGGTCGCACCCAAGAACGACGCCTGCCCAACGGCGCATACGGGAGCACGGCTACTTTTTCCTCTCGCCCCCACCCCCCCGCCCCCCAAAAAAAAACAACAAAAAAACGAAGGGGGCATAACTATAATGCGCTTAGAGCTTTTGCTTACCTCGTCATCTTCACCGCCGTCGCAGGTTGTATCGTGGCAGAGACAGTGTGTAATTAACTGAGAGGTGGCCCAGATCGTCGGCATCTGAAACCTGCGACACATCTACATCCTTGGGTTCGTAGAAAGTTGTTAGGTCGGCGACATCAATAAACCCGCACGCTTCACCAGATTCGCAATGCACCACCTTGTAAGACAGGCTGGAGCAGGGGGGGGGGGGGGGGGAGGTGCCGCCGCTTCCCATGCAACCTTCTCAGAATTTACGGCTCTCCATGCTGGCCGCCATGAGAAAACTTGGTACCAGTGTTGCTGCATCTGTAGGTCATCTTTAAGTTAGAGCTGGCGGAAAAAATCTGGCCATCGGCGCAACGCCGATGTACGCTGGAAGCTAGAGCCGGTTTGCTTTCGTTGTTTTCGTTTGGTCGGAGGAAATCTCGGTAACAACGCACGTTCAACATGGCGCCTGTATTATTTTGGTTCGACGGGACGCGAAAAGTTCTGCGGTTTGCGAGGACATGTAGCGAAGACGTGACCGAAAAAGTGCCCCTGTAATCTTCCCGTAAGATGGAAAGTAACATTCGTAATCGTCGTGTGCACTTTGGAAGCGAAGGGAGTCAAAGGTTCCACGAGTGCGCAACCAGAAGCCAAGGTTCACGACAGCAGCTGCGTTGACTTCGGCGATCTCGTTCTGTTTGGTGCGAGACGGCGATGCGACAAAAAGATGAAACGTTCGTGGTGTGTAGTGCGGTGCGGTGCTTGGAGGTAGAAAGCCAAACTAACACGGAGCGCAAATTGGTTGTTGCGGGGTTGAGGTTCCACGGGTTCAGTCCCGTCGTCGTCAGCTGATCCAGTCGTCTTTAAAAGTAAATCTTCCTTCGTTCTGTTTCAAAATGTGAAATATTCCCGACGTATAGCGTGAGTAAAAAGCTGCGGGTGTTTTCAACAAAATTAAGTTGTTTTATTTCAACAAAAAACTCCGGATTGTTGTCCTAAATCTGCCGTTTTTATGCTTCTTGTTGTTGGACAGCGTTTCCACAGCGACGTGTTTGCACAGCGACGCACACCGCTCGAGTAAATGATTCGGTCCTGCAAACGACCGGTTATACATAATTTCAGGGAAACTTAAGTCACAACCGATATTTTCCTGGAAATCTCGTGAGAGTTCGTTGCACTCATCATGCGGTGTGAATACATTTTGGCAAGATTTCCTACCTGCCCACAGATGCATGAACTGAGACCATTTTTTACGCAGTGAATGTAGTGCTTTTTTATTTTGGGAAGAGGTGCTGGTGCATTTATTATGGTACAGTCACCTGAGAGTTCAGAACTCGGGGAGAGCGAGCAAGCTTTCCCAACTTTGTCTCTTTTCTCTCTGGCAGTGCCCCTAGTTTCAAGTTTCAGTAGACATGCCTACTAGCAGGTACGAACTGATTTAAAGCAGGTAGGAGTCTGGGAAGTCAGGACGGTGCGAAGTCCGTGTTTCGCGCTTTTCGCAAGGTGACTGGAGAAGTGCTTTTGCGAGGTATGCGGAATATGCAGACGATTTTGTTATGCCCGTCGTTTGCGACTTTCCAGCAAAACGAATAAGATGATCTACAAAGGTGTAATAAAAAGCCAAGATTTACGATAACAGTGCGTTCGCTTCGGTGGGCCGTGTGGTTGTATTTTACCCTGCTCTCTGCAACACCGTGTCATTACGAAGAGCTGGAACGTTCATGGCTTGTGCTGGGCTTACACCCTAAAAAATGCCTGCGCGTCTACTTACCCGCAAAACACTCAAAGAGCCAATCTCTTCGATCTGTGAAATCAGCTCAGCGAATGGTGAGGCAGAACATTCGTTTAGACCTAGAAATGAAGTCTGCGCTGTGGCATTACGCAATGCAAGCATGACGCTTTGCATTGCGTGATGCCACAGCGCAGACTTCATTTTTAGGTCTAAGCAAATGTTCCGCCTCTTCATTCGCTGAGCTGATTTCGTAGATCGCAGAGATTGGCTCTTTGGGTGTTTTGCGGGTAAGTAGACGCGCAGGCATTTCATAGAACGTACGGGGATCACGGTCTTCGAAACTGAAACCAGGTTGGTAAGATAACTGCCTTGCGTACTCCGAAATGACGGAAGCAATAAGTTGTCGAAACCCCGTTTTAAGGTTTTCAAATCTTGTGAACAAGATAAATATAATTAAACTTCGTAGTTTGTATGCAGGAGGACTTATGTAACACAAAAATACATTCTATTTCCCAAACGAAACACAAAAAAGTAACACTCAGTTTGCCGCATATGGCAGCAACTTCTTCGCTGCAAAACCTATGCTTGCAACGTAAGCGCTTTTCTAAAGGTGCTGCCACCGCGTTGAGACGAGTTTCCACAGGTTTTTTGAGCTACCTCAACTAACTATATTTTCTGACGCCCCGGCCTTTACCCTTTCCGGTATGCTATTTAGTATCGCGAAACTCATAATATTTATCGTAAAAATGGCAAATAAAAATGATGCAAAAACCAACATTCAAATATACCGACATGTCAGTGGCAAGCAGGCTTGCCAGTCGAGCAAGCAGTCTACAAAATAAAATATGCCAATCATTTGTTCCGTGCTGGAGCGTGGGTACTAGAGCGAGCTTCCAAAGCATTCATTTGACACAATTAAACTGCTTAGAATCAGTCCGGAACAAATTCTACAGTCCAAAGAGTGAGCCCCTGCCTTCCACTGACATCACTTTTTCGTTGGTGCCAGTAGAGACTTTCAGTTTGAAAAACACGGTGAGGACCAAAACTGTAAATTCAATAACTTTGCGAAAAAACTATATTTTGACCTAATATTTGGGATACTATTTCAGCGATGTTTGTTGGCGAGTTCAGGAAAAATTTCAAGTCAATCGGAGTCAATGAAAAGCCTGTGGAGTACCCCTTTAAGTGATGTTTTGGTTTATTTGTTGGTTCAGTCAGAACGCTTCTCCACGGTACCTTGTGCACTGCGGAGAAGCCACACCTGCCAAGCGGGCATCGCGACGCTGTTTGGCTCCCTTTGCCACAGCGAAGTTGCATGCCTAGTGAGAAAGCACACTTTAACATTTCGAATCTGAAAATATTTCAGATCTGGCCCCACTAATAATACTACAGAAGAGAGGTGTTTTTCCGTTCAGTTCAGCTACTAGCACGTCACAGTGAAAAGGCTGTGGCAGGCCATTTAATCATTTTATTCAGCTGAAGAATGAACCACAAGTAAAAATGATGGTCTTACTTTGCTCACAGGTGCCACTAATTCAATGCCCCATAGCTTCATATTTTAGTTGGCCGAGTCAGACTCTACCTTCAAAAATTTCGCGGAATTAATTGATTAGCTGTTGTCCTACTGCCCTTTTCAAGACAGAATCTTTGCAATTTATTTGTTGACAATAAATATTTCTTTCCCATAGCGTATTTAGAACATGGTGATCTTGGTTGAAAATCCGGGACGTTGTTCATTCGTACCACCTACCCTTAGAGACGATGTTTAGTCTCTGAGTAAAGCATTTTGTAGAAACATTAAAGTACTTAATATTTATTTTTCTAGAAGCTTTATTGAAGCTGCATTCCACCTACCATTTTACATGTTTGACTCGAACTGATGGTAATCTGGTTTTGTGAATTGGTTAGTCAGTAACCAAAATTTTAAAACTCAAACTGAACTGATATAATGGCCATTACAGTTCATATAAGTAACCTATCGTCATTTTGTTTTCCTCACTTAACGAGGGGCGTTCATGAAGTTCGTATTATCGGGACAAAAAATTTAAAAAAGCGGAACAAAACAGGCATCCACATGAGCGCCTGTCCCTCTAGTTTCCTCACAGTGTACACGTCGCGTGCTATAGTCGCGCGGAACGCCGCTAGGGAGTCGAAACCAAAATGGCACTACCCGTCGGAGCCAAGCACATGCAGTGATTCATTTTTTTCCATTTGAGGGAAAGCAATGCCAAGGATATTCATTAAAATCTGGGAGCATTGTTCAGACACAACGCCCAAGTTTATGAGACTATGGTTAAATGGCGTTGACGCTTTCAGTGTAGCCAAACAAGAGGAATGCATTTCAAGGACGACGACCAAGTGATTGCTGAAGTGGTGCGATTCTCGAACTCTCAAAACGAGGAGTTCTAAAACAATGGCCTCCGGCATGTGGTCCATCGCTCGCAAAAGTGGATAACGCTTGGTGGCAAACATGTAGAGAAAGTCTCAACTCCTACTGAAGTTTGATTGATCAATCTGTATTCCTTCGTGACAATGATACGAACTTTATGAACGCCCCTCGTATATGTTGTATGTTCAACCTTCCAGCAGTTCGTGGGTAAGTTCATGACCTCAATGTTTTATATTGCAATTTGTAAGTCATTGGATTTCTCATGACTACCACCTATGAAAGTAGTATGCACCTTCATTGAATTGAAGCCAGATGTCATAATTGGAGTTTGCGAATAATCGTTGTGGCTAAGAAAGAAACATTGGAATGAAGCCTCTATACACGACAAACAGGTGCGACTGAACAAGCTGCTTGAATCTTACATTAAACACTTCTTTTGGCTTTTCAGTTCTGCTTTGTTCAGTTTGCCTACAGTTGAATTGAAGTAACGGTGTGATTTTTTTTTTCTAGGTTGTTTTTAAAACCGGATTTTGCATCTCATACTTGACCTGCTGAAGGATGATTAAGCATCTCTTTTCAATGAATTGGTAGGCATGAATACTTAATTTCATTGAAATTCCTGTGCCGGATTACCTTCTCCTCTAGCATCCTAAATGATTATCTACGTTAGTTTTCTTTTTCCTCAGCTGGGGGCTGGCTGCATGGTGGGATAGCTTTTTTGAGCGCGTATGATGAACCGCGTGAGCGCTCTAGAATTTAGATAAATTCTCGTGTATTCGTGGTTTAAGAAATTATAATAGCTTTATTTTTATCCACGAGTGGGAAACGGAGACACAGGAATGACACGGTCCTCGTTTCCTACGCCGGGAAACAAAAAAAAACAAAAAAACTTGGAGGATGTTGAAGGTTTGCCTTTAAGAGTGGAACGCGATAGTGTTATCGGCCCCTGTTCGCATCACCTTCTCATTCGCTTCTCATGCTCTTTCCGGCAGCAAGCTGGAAGTGCGGCGGACATTGCCTAGTCAGTAGCGTGTCTGGATCGCTACCGAGGGGTCGTGCGTTTTAATTCCGCCTAAAATTCTTCAAAGTTTTCTTGAAGGCAAATAATTACTTTAAGTTTAAAATTATATGAGGCATGAGGCCACCTTTAATTTGCATTGCATGGGTTGTTTTAATCACTTACATTCCACGCGTGACGTCATGTTTCACGCGAGCGTTATGGGCTGTTTGAACGTCCCGCGCGATGTCATGTGGCTGTGACGTCTTGACTCTACCGACCAATCAGGATTTTCCTGTCACAAGATCACCGACGCTGACGTCGGCTTTTCTGCGACAGGGGCTCCTCAACGCAATGGGTTAAGAAAGATTGGTGGTCACAACAACTCATTTGTGTGCGTGCGTGTGTGTGCGCATGCGTCCGTGCGTGCGAGCGTGTGTTTGCGTTTAAATAACAACTTGACCTGAAATTTGGAAGAAACAAAAACATCATTGAAACACGCGGATGCTTAAGTACTCTAATACAATAATACATAAAAGTTTGCGTCTAATTGATTTCATGCGAGCAAATCGCCTTAAAACTAACTATTTGCAGATACTGCAAAATAATGAGAGCTTAACTGAGTGGCTTTTAATGATTCTTAACTCGAGAGTGTAGGGTATTATGGATTTTTAGAATAACGTACAAATTTTTAGCGCACGGGAGCGCTAAACTTAGCACCTGCGCTAGCGTATCCTTTGCAAAAGGGTTTTAGAAAAGCGTTCGTCCACCTCGACGCAAAAGCCCAAGCATCTCGCGCTTGCAACGCCACCAAGATAAAGTCACGATTTTTATTTCACACTCGAAATGCTGTAACTTCAAAAATAACAAGTTGTTCTTTTTTTGTCCAGAGTAACGTTTTGGATTTCTTCGAAACATGAAAATGGGACGCGAGCGGTCGACCGGTCGTGTCCGCTTGCGTCGCCTCGGCAAGAGAGGTCCCGTGTACTGACCTTCGAACACCGTACTTCGCCAAGAAATGTTGGCGCGTTGCAAACATCAAGTTGCCGGTGATCGTTGCCCACCTTACTGGGTTTTCCAAACCGATTGCAATGTCATCCCGTATTCAAAATTGCAGTGGCGAAGATGCCGCCGACGTCGCGCTCACGACGCCTCCAAAGCGGCCGCAGCGATGGTCCTGGAAGCACTATTTTGAACTGTGCTTGTCTTGGTTTTAGCGAACATCTGATCACGAATCTTTTTGTAGGAGCGCAAAGTCTCTTTGCGCACGTGGGCAACTTCCGAAAAATTTGCGTACGCTAAAATAGCGCACGCAAAGCCCAAAACGTGGATAGCGTTCGGCGCATGCGCAGTGGCAACGACACTACTCTTTACGTACGCAAAGCTTTAGCTTGCGCTATTCTAAAACTTCCTATTGACACGTTCAATTTCACGTAACAAATAGGGCTAAAACACTAATCGGTTGATTGAAGCCAGTTACTATTAATCGCATATTTATAATACTATCGCAAGATGTCTCGTTTTCCATTTATATTAAAGGGGCCATGAAATGAAATTTGGACTGGTATAAATAATTTAAATTGAAATCTTACTAATCGCACATCGTTTATTGGGCCAAAAGAAAAAAAAAAGTTGAAATTCAAAAGCCTGCTTTTCGTTGCAAAAATTCGAAAGTATAGCGGACTATTTCGTACCTCCTTTCCTTTGAACGTTCTCCGCCTTTTCACTGTGATGCATCCCCGGTACCCAAAGCGCGTCAGCCTACCCCAGGTCACCCATTAGACACGAGAACCATAGAGTAATATACACAAGGTAAAAGCGGAAACTGCCATAGGCCCCAGCGCGGCGGCCCGGATAACACCCAGCGCACCTAGCGGGCGGGATTAAAAGTTCATATGGTAGTTTTCCGGTTCCGGTATAGGTAGTTTTGGTTTCGAATTCAGCGGTTTTGCTCACGGGGATGCAAACGCGGCCTCTTGATATTTAGTCGCAATTTTGGCTGGAATATTTACTGCATTTACATGTAGCTACCACCTATAAGTGCGGTTCAAAACTTAGAAAATGCATACTCTGTGAAGTAAAAATTAGGCGACATCACACAACAAAAAGTATATTTGCCTGCTGTAAAAATAGTGGTTAAAATTAGCCAAGAGGAATCTTGGCTTATGGAATATTATAAGTAAAACAGGAAAAGATTCAAACACAATTTTGTTTAGCTCAATTATCAACAGATGAATCAGTTTTGGCGTAACATGTTTCCTAAGATAGCGATTAGTATTTACAAGAGGAAATTATTATTAACATAATCACTTACAACATACTGAATGAGACAAAGACCATTATTATTTTGCGACCAAGAACTTGTGGCATGATAATTTACGAAGCTCAAACAATACACATCTTGATCAGAAAGTGTCACAAAGTCACAGGTCACAGGATAAAAAAATCTTCCCTCTCAACCTCCCAAAAGCCACCAGCTAGCGAGATATGCCATAGTGCCATAAGACAGTTTCCACATCAGTTTTGATACATGAATTCGGCATATTTAACATTTAGTTTTCGGTTAAAACAGCAAACACAAAGCCATACATTGGAGATTAAATTAGGTACAGGCGGATTTATAATAACGAAAACTGCACTGTTAAATAAAATACCTCCTAGTTATGTATACATAACTTCACATTAAAAAATACACCATTACCTTTTGAATTTGCCTAATTGTCCCCCAGAAACAGCAGACTGGAAACGCACTTTATCTAGGTTCCCGTTAAGACGTGCCAACAAAGACGCAATCGGCAAAGCAACTTAAAAAAAAAAAAAAAAAAAAAAAAAACTTTTGACACTCCTCGGTACAGAAACGGAAAGAACCGACACCCAATAGTGTTGCAAAAAAAACAGCACACATACTTGGAACATGTGGTACACTCTCTACAATGGCAAGGAAGTGAGATTCTAGCTGCTTGGTGAATTTCAAAAGCAGCCTAGGGTACAACTAGATTCCCAAACAATTTACCGGGCACATGATATGCTTTTAACATCAGGAAATACTGGTGAGGCGCTGTCACTTTCTCAGACTTGTCCTTCAGCAAATCAGAACAGACACAGTTCTGAGTTATTTCCTCAATAAAAAGTTTGATAAGAAATCCTGCGAAATATAAAGTGCAGGAGTCTTCAATTACAATTGAATTCGTGTTCGACCAGAAACCATATTGATTTTTTTTTTGGACATCGCCTGGTACGGTTACGCTTAACTTAGTGTTAGTGATTACCGATTGGTTGATCTCACAAACTTTCGGTGTTGAAATTCAGTCAGCCGCCCAAATGAGGCGACTGGTCTCTTGGTTTCAAATGGGCAATTTAGTTAGCGCTGTACAGCTGCTAGAATTGGTCCTTTAATGAACGTCACGCAGAGATGATTACACAAACCGGTGTCGATATTACGCTCACAGGCCTGTAGTACTCACGTTTCAAGTGGCGCCCCTAGGAAATAAAATCAAATGCTTTTAGGCCGCGGTCTGGTTTCTGAAAGAAAACAAGAACAAAAAGCTCAATGGCAAACTGTACCTTTAGCTTTTGGACAGAACGCTAAAGGTGCGAGTGTCAGTTTTTTTTAAATATAATGTCTTTTTTTTTAGCTCCCCTAAACGTTTGGTTAGAGCACAGGGACAGACGCTTGTGAAGGATCCTTCCTCCTGCATAATGGAACGCTCTTTGTCAGCCATGCCTTACATGGTCGCGTCTGGCGGACCTTCTAGCTGCACTTCATTCTAGTATCCTTGAAGACGCACTCTATCCCCCCTCCCACAAATAAAAACACATAGGAACAGGTCTATCCAAATCGAAACAGGCAGCGGCACAGATTGAACTCTTGATCTCATCCGGCGATCGGCGTAGAACATCGCCAGATTTCGCTCCGCGTGTCCCCTGCGACGGATGGCATACTGACAGAGTTTTTTTCCTTGCTCCTCTGAGAGGTGCGACCCTACTAAACGAACAAAGACAGTTTCAACAGTTAGTTAGACAGTTACTGTGAATCACGTGGAATCCGTTGAACAGATTCTTTCCGGAGACCGCAGACCAACCTGTCTCGGAGCATATCGTCCAGCGTCGACCAGGGGTCGCAGTGCTCAGACAGCTGACGAAGCTCGGCGATGTAGCCAGCGATTCTCTCACCCGGCCGCTGGTTGCGTTTCCCGAAACGAAACCGCTGCACGATAGCGGACGGCCTAGCGTTAAAGTGAGCCGTCAGCTTCGAGACGGTATCCTCGTAACTTGTCTCGGGCAGAACAGCCGGCGAACAGAGAGAACGAATGATGGCGTACGTTGCCGTCCCGCAGACCGTGCATAACACAGCACGCTTCTTTTCGGCCACCTGGAGGTCGTTCGCGATGAAGTAGAACTCTACTCGCTCTAGGTACAAAGGCCATGTCGCGTTGGTACCCGGCACGAACTCGCCGATGGTGCCAATTGTGGTGGCTGCCGCCATCGTATCCTGCTGGCCTGGCGCGTCCGCTTCCTCCCCCATTGCCCTCGTCGCTTATTTCTTTACCTCATCACCAATGTTATATATTTCATAGCGGAAGGGTTACAAGTCTATTTACAAGTGTAACGTCTACCTTGAGGCCTACACCGTAGCGTTCCATATGACATGACAGTCAGTCGTCGTCTTCCTTCATGTGGCACGCACCACGTGCAGAGCTGCCTGACGGGGAACCGAGTCGACATCTATGACAGTTTACACTTCTTGAAATATTGTTAAAGCACCACAATATTTAGCGGAAGTGTTTTTAAACAGTAATCTTTCAGACTAGTTTTTATAGTAGCGGCGCTTCGTGGATGGGATTGGAGGCGTATCTGGTCCACGAACCAGCCGGATTTTCCGCTCTTTCCCTTGCGAGAACTGCATCACTCGGACGTATTCGCTCGTCAACAATCAATCCGTCAACGAATATTTGAATTCACGTTCATAACCAATGAGTGCCGCGACGGCACTTACCATCACTTTAGAATGAAAAACTGCATTGTGTACTTAAAAATGACGGTGGAAGATTGGAGTCATCGTACCGGAGCCCAAGCACGTCACCACCGTGTGATTTGTCATTCCACGTTTTAGTTGAAGAGGAAAGTTAAGATGGAAGAAGTTCAAAAATAATTTCATGGCCCCTCTAAATTTGTGAGATGGTTTAGTGTTTTGCAATCCACGATGAATGACTGTTCTGAGGGTGTTGCAGAGGTTAGTCCAGTACACGGTGGCAGAAACATTTAAGGCTGAACTCCATGGGACGAATATGCTGCGAATAACCGACGAATTTCGCCCAGCGTATTTTGCTCTGCGCGTGGAATGAACACAGTGGCTGCTACGTCGCGCGCAAAGCGAGCGTGCCGTCGGGCGGCGTTCGCCAGTTATTCCTCACATAATTCGTTCCATGGAGTTCAGCCTTTAGGTGATGACTCTTTGCCCGACGCGGCGACCATAATTTGTTCGGCGCACCCAGCGCTTCACTCGCACGGGAATAGATGGAGCCCAAGTATCGGGTCCCATCCAAACCGAACGCTCCGGTTGCTTATCCCAGCGGTGGTCCCGCATTCCCTCGCTCACCGCTTCTTGTTGTACCTCACCGCCGCCACGCCGCAACCAAGTCGCCAGAGTCCGTAAATCTGTGCTCTTTTCCTTCTTCTTCTTCGGGTTAAGGCTCACCTTCGTGCACGATGGTGGCACTTGTGGACGACGCAGCACCAAAGCAAAACACGAGGCCAGCCACTGGCAGCACACCACCACGAATCCGCGAAAAAGGCGAGCACGCTACGCCGCCGACCCCGTGACCGCTAACGAGGGACTTCATACCCACGGTGCTCAAACCTCGTCACCCTCTGCGGCGGCGCGGACCTGGTTCGAGGCTAGCTCCGAACACGATCTGGCCGCTCGGTCCCCGCGGGAAGATCGGCCAGAGTCATCACCTAAATGTATTTCTTCCACCGTGGTCCAGTTAGTCCAGTCCAATTTTCTGCCACGAGCACTGGCTCGTCCTCTTTTTCTGCTCCTTGTCCTTTTCTTCCTCAAATATTATGAATACGATAATTTGGTTTTACTCATATATACCAAATTATAGCCGCGGTAGCAGCCTAAAGCGGAGATGGAGAGGTGCTTGAACAAAGCGTGTAAGAGGTGAATTCTAAAGTATTCTTATCCCGTGAAGTTGAATATTACGAACGTCTTTCCCGAAGATGTAACGGAACGGGAGGGGAAAAAAAACTTTCAACCTTTCCACTCTGGTGAAGAAGAAAGACCAGCGAAGCTGTACTATGGTGGGAATGAAGTAATGGCCGGCCGCAAGTCGGCAAGCCAGAGTGAAAAAAAACCTGGAGAGATTGCCGCCATCTATAAGCAACGGCGGCAACCAGCCAACCGGCAAGCCGGTTGTCTGGTTGTCGCCGTCGTTTATAGATGGTGGTAGCTGTCCAGACTTTAGTGTCATCATTTGTTTCTGACGGACACGATGCTGGAGAAACTAGCCCTTAACAGCTCCGCTGTAAAAAACCTAGGTCCAGTCATTACGTCATAAAAGGATCTTTCGGCCACCAAGCGCGTGTCGCTCGTGTGGGCAGCGCGTGCAATTGCAAGCTTTCCAGGATAGATGATTGAATGTATAGACCTTTTTCGCATACCCTCAAACCAGCCAGTAACTGACGTACCCTCGACCTGGGGTGCTATTCTGGTCGCAAACGGTACCTTTCGAGTTGTGACGTATCGAGAAAGAAGGGGCGGAGCCTCAAACTAGAATGATTCTTCTTTGAGGCTCCGCCGCAACGTTCGGGTTCACGCACGCAGAGCCTTTTATACTGGGAGAGTTCGGCGGTTCTTTGATCCAGCCGCCAGTCTGGCAGCACTGATCAAACAGTCTGGCAACTGTGCGCATCGCACTCCGAGTTTCGTTGTCCGCCATGATGTGCCTTGCCGTCTAGCGTGGAGCGAGAGACGACGATGAAAATGATCGTTCTGCGCTCTGCCAGACGTTAGAAAAAAACGAAATGGGGGCTGCAGTGCCGTTGGGTGCTCGAACAACGCGAAAAAGGGGTTCAGGATGTACCGGTTCCCGCAAGGAAAAGAAAACCGCGCAAGGCACAAGATCTGGGAGACCAAACCAAAAAGTTCTGACTGGAAGCCGACTTCGAGTTCTCGATTGTGCGAGGTAAGTTATAATTAACGTATGATTAACGTCACAAAATGCTTATTTTTAGACTTTCTCCTTACGCCAACAAAAGCACGAACGGCAAAACCTACACGCGTATACATCGCATGTCAATCGGGACCGACTCGCCGGGAGGCACATCATGGCGGAAGCGGCGCCCGCTGAGTCCGCTAGACCTAGCGGGCCGTAAGCCACTCCCACCCGCCGAACTCTCCCAGTATAAAAGGCTCTGCACGCACGCTGTCAGCTAGAATCTGACGATCCCCCTACGTCGCGATGACGTGTCCACGTAGTTGGGGCGCAGAAATCCCTGCATATCCCCCTGTTCTCTTTGTTATCTTCTTTCTTTCCTCCGGGAGTTAGAACGAGCGAATAACGGAAAAAAGGCTACCTTCCGGAAAATGGAGGGAAACAGAGAAAAATAACATCATCCTTTAATAAAATACGAAAGATTATTTCAATAATTATGACGTAAAATAAATTTAGCTAAGATATCTCAGCTTGTTTTCTCGAAGTCTTTCGCTACGGTCTTTGAAAACAAACATGGCGAAAACCTCGGTAACGACCTTGTGGTGTTTGTGTCTCGTTTGCGTCGTTGCTTTCCCTGTTTCTGCACAATACGGATGGCATTACGAGAAGAAAATATTATGTGAAGGTACGCTGCGACACCGAACATCCTATGTGAAGCCGCCGTGAGCATAACCTGCAAATGAAATTTTCTGTTTGCCTGTGAAGGAGACTCCAAATGGATACAGAGCTGACGACGACTCTGTGGTAATATATGACAAGTCATGAGATCGACGCAGAACGCACCGGTTGTGAACATGCTGTGGATGATGCAGGAAAGCTTCTTTGGGCAGTTTTATTAATGCTTTGCTCCCTTTGCTCACTGCAGTGATTACGACGCTAGTCCCCATAAGCCATGCTCTTTGCTTTCGGCGCTGAAGAAATGGACGCGACCGCATGATCTCGGGCAGTCTTTTTTACTTACTTTTTTATTTGCAGAAAAGCTCGTGCAAAAACAAAAAAGAAAGAACAAAAAGTTTTTACACGTCCCTACTTAGGTACCTCGCTATCCCATTGGCTTCATTGCGCGTGACGATTCAACGCTAGTTGCCATGGGAACGTTCGTGAAACTAGAAAGCCTCTGTTTGCCGCTAACAGTCATTTTTCGAGTTCGGGTTGTGACGACAAAATGACGTAAGAACAAGAATGCACTGGACAATAGACCCTTCCAGAAATTCAGTCTGGCCACTGTGATCACTATCATCATCTGTAGAACGGCATCTGTGCCATACGAATGGCGGCCTTCTAGTGACTGATAAAGGAAGACGTTGAAGATGCTCCTAAGCGGATGATGCGAGGCCTGCATATTCGGGGGGTCAGTACGACGCGACGTAGGAATGGAACACAAGAGCTACGTAAGCGTTTACTTCTAATAACTTAGATTCAGTCAATCTGTGGGTGGCACACAATTGGCTTTAAAGCCCTTTGGTGTATAGAATTTTCTCGAGGCATTGAGTGGGTTGGAGCTTTGTTCTGAATGCAGGTTCTTGGTCACCATCGAACTGAAAGTGATCAAGAAAGAACTCACACTGAACGATTCCTCGCGTGCCGTTGACTTGCGAAAGTGACGGTGCCGATACAAGTTCATCTCCGCCATTGATATGGCAAAACCTAAACTGCTTTACGAACCACCAGATGGCACTGAATTTCGGAAAGGGTCTATTTGCATTGTTTTAAAGGGACCATGAAACGATTCTGAAATCGAATTTCATCCACCGGACGCCGTAAAAGGAGTGAAAAGAAACACAAAAACACAAAAATAGGAAGCCAAAAAAAATTCATTGCTATAGAACTTTTAAAAGAAAACTGGACTCTTTTGCGCCTTCTTTCCTTCGAAAGCTCTCTGACTTTTCACTGCTATGCATCCGCGGAACTGCAGCACGTCAGCCGAATCCACGTCGCCTATTGGGTAAGCGCCTACCTCACCAGCACCGCGATCATAAACAATAAATAGCCGGCAAATGTTTCCTAAAAGTTTTGTTAAATAATATTCGGATCCACATTTTGTAGCATAATTAGAGATGTGTGGCGAAAATTGCAAAATTTGATAATGCTGAGAGCCAAGCGCCATCTATCGTGTGGTAAACGAAGCTGAGAGCCAGCTCCGTTTTCGATCAAATCAGCATGGCCGACAGCGTCGCTAGGTCGCGACGACCAACGAACGTTTATTTTTCTACGTGTTCTTCTCGCGCGTCCCGACTTCAAGCAGCAAGAAAGAAGTACTTGAAACAGACCACGACGAACAAGAACGCTGGATCCAAGAACACCCGAGAAAAGCTACGACGGTCACGAATCCACCTACTCGGACCAAGCAGCTGCGGGGAATATAGGCCTAGCGGGCTCGGCACAGCGCTGCTTCGACGGTACTTGGCCACGACAGTCTGCCCACGACCGGCTGGCGTGCTGAATGGAATATGCCCGCGCGACCCTTGTGGACCCTTCCCGTATTAAGGCTGAACTCCATGGGACGAATTATGTGACGAATAACTGGCGAACGCCGCCCGACGGCACGCTCGTTTTGCGCGCGACGTAGCAGCCACTGTGTTGATTCCACGCGCAGAGCAAAAGCCGCCGGCCAAAATTCGTCGGTTATTCGCAGCATATTCGTCCCATGGAGTTCAGCCTTTATAGTTTGATCGCTGACCTCAATTTTAGATTAACAGGTGAGGTCAATCTCTTCCCCTTGTCATCTCCTTGTTTTCCGATGCAGTGTTGACGAACACTGGCGTCGAAAAGGGACTCTCGTCGATTTTATCTTCTTGTTTTGTGTGATGTAGAGCTCGAATAAACCCCGTATGGATTACCTTCGGAACACGGTATGTACACTTCGTTATTAGTATGCCATTTTTATTCTGACACGACTGCACGTCACTGTCGAGCTATAACAGTTCGTGGGAGCTAAGTGCAATGCCGGGCCAACCTTCCTTTGCCGAGTGCCGCGTCAGTATCGAGTTGCAATCGTAAAAGATCGGTCCCGAAGCGCTCACCAACAGCGCGAATACAGCACTTCCATCAAACGCGCGCGTCCGCTCAAGAGTGTGAACAGGTATTTACGTGGCTCTTGCTGACACTGTCGTAGTTCAAAGTATCTTTTTTAGCGTCGGCTCGCTCCTGCATCTCCGAGGCCGTGAAAAAAGCCGCGGCGATTTGTTTCCATCTACGTCGCTTTGCAAACGACTGACACGGGCCGCCTTTTACCAACAATAACAGCTGGGTTGACTTCTGGAGTCTTCGCCGGAAGACTCGCCGCACTTCCCAACAGGCCCCATACCGGCGCACCCCCACCCAACTCGCCGCCGCTAAAGGGGTATTCACACGAGGGAGAAATCCCGGGGATTTCTCCACGGCACGCGCATCCAGCGACGAAAACGTCAGGCTTTGCGATGTGCAAAAGCCACGCGTTTTCGTCTCGTGATGCGCGCAAGCCGGGGAGAAATCCCCGGGATTTCTCCCTCGTGTGAATACCCCTTAACGCTCCCACTCTCCTACTGCCGAGAGAACTTCCGGTTCCTGTCCCAGCGTACGTCACGACCGTCAAAATTACGCCGCAACTTGTTTTGCGGTCAGTTGGAGAGAAAGAAAAAGTCGATATTTCATTATTTTTTTGTGTAGAGATTAATGAACCGAGACGAAAACGGATGCCTGTTCGGCATTCAGTGAACGTTGAAGGTTTAATGTAAAAGTTATCTGGCAAAAGTAAAAAGGTCATTTCATGGTCCCTTTAACTCGACAACCCTACCCTTGGCGACATAAACTCGAAAGAACATGGCCGCGATGCTCGTCGGATCGACCGCGGCTGGGGTTTGACATCCGATCGGTCACTTGATCAACGCGCACACAAATGCTTTCGTGCTGTTGGATGAGCCCATTCGGCGGCAGGACCGGGTCGAAGAGCACAATGAGCTGGCGTTTAACGTCTCCGATACAACACTTGGCGAGATGCAAGACTTGGCTTCTATTTGTGCCGGTGTTATGAAGCTTGAAAGTGGTGGTGTTGTTGTGGCTCGTAAGGTAGCCTTGCTGAGATTATGAAGACGGTAATAGACCTTCATTCAGCGTTGCCATGCGTCAAGATTCAAAACCTCACCTTGACACAAAGTTAACCACGTTTCCGCGAGCACGGAGGCGGCAGCCAACGGTCTGAGAAAGAATTGTGCAGCCACCACGACCGCCAGCGATCGCCCCAACGGCAAGAAAACAAACGACAAGCTTATTGAGGTTTGTGTAGTGCTGACTGCTGATTCATCGGACGACAAAGGTGAATGATGTAAAACGCAACGTAAGTTTGCCAGCGTTTCGCAAAACAAATGCGTTTCGTTGAAAATTTAATTTGTGGAATTCAATAACGCCTTGAACGTTTGACGGGGACTGCATTGTGAACGCAGTCTTCACACAAGTGTTTTCTACAGTGCGTGCTTTGCCTGCATGCATATTAAGACAGAAACACTGCTTATATGGTGCAAAATAAAGGAAATTTCTCTTATCCTGATCATGTTGATTATCTATTGAGTGCTGTTGATATTAGTGGCGTAGCCAGGAACTTTTGAGGGGGTGAGGGGGTAGGGGGGTTGAGGTGGCTGGGATGTTCATGACTTGGGGTGCGGGGGGGGGGGGGGGGTGGTGTCGAAATTTGTGGGTATATTCTAGGGCCCGCCGGATTTGGGGAGGGGGGAGGGGGAGGCGAAGCCCCATAAGCCCTCCCCCTGGCTTTGCCACTGGATGATACCATAAGGGGAGCATCCTACATTCGCAGGCTGCCATAAGCATGTGCATAGCCACTGAGCTCGTACCACAATGGCAAGATAGTTGCTGACATTCTTCACGTTACGTAGCGGTTCTTTCTTTAGTACATAAGCTCGCGGTTTTTCTTCACACATCTACTCTGCTTCCGCTTGTCGTTTATGCTTGATGGTGATAAGTCAACAGTGCGTATTTGCTCTGCATTACAGGCAAATTTAAAAAAAAATCCAGCTCACACTACTCTTTAATTTCAATGAGTTACTGTCACTTTTGAAACGAATTTTTTAAATGTTATCATAACCTTTACATTAAACACACGTGTGCTGAATGTAGGACAATGGTATCTTTATTACTTTTTTTTGGTCACGGAGATGATGACCATCCACAAGATTGCACTGGCTAAATTTCTCGTCTACAGTGTGTAACAATGTTACCATACTCTGTCAGACTAAACTCCTGCTGTCTAAACAACTAACGATTCATTTTAGGGCACACCTGTTTGTAGTTCATTGCAGGGCATCGAAAAGTATTTCTTATGACTGTCCGATGACTGACATGCAATTCCAGAAGTTTGGCGTGAAACGATAAAGTATCTAATTGATACAATAAAATGCCATCAGCAACCCATCCAGATTTTATTGCGTGATTGACGGTAGCTACAAACCGCATCAAATGGTCAACTGAAGACATAGGTACTAAGAGTGCACTAACTTTGAAGCGGTAGAAACCCTGATGTTCTAACATCAACTTACCACCAAGTTGTCAATGGCAAAGTGGTGTTTGCGGCAAAGTGTTGGAGTCCTTCAGAACGGTGACGATCTCCTTCAGACCGATCATGATTGTGACGAAGGTTCAGTTAGATTCTACGTTCCGTCAACGCACCCTACGACGTCGGTGTGCTTGTCGTGGTGGCGACGAAAGCCTTCTTTCGCACATACTTCAGCTGCCTCGGTCCGGGGTTTTGTCGACCCAGCCGTCTCTCCCCACCGGTTGACAGCGACACTCATGACGGCCGTCACGGCTCTGATCACCTTCCACTGGGCATTAGCTACGTGATCATCGGTGGCAACCGCGCTCTTGTAGTTCCCCGCTGCGAAAAAGCTCAGTGCGATTCAATTAGTAGCTGTTGCTCGACGGTCATCATATCTCATCGTCGCCGTCTCTCGTCGCGCAGCTGGTCACACTGCGATCACACGGTGCTTTTCGACAAGCGGTACTGTCGTTAGAAACAGTCGTCGTGCATAGCGAAGGCAACCGGGTGCTCGCAGAAAACCCGTCATTGTACGCGTTGGTCGAGCCATCGTTGAGCAACAAGCATCGCCGCCATTTTCTACGCTCTAGAATCATGCCCAAAGCTTGTTCCCCTTCGTGCAATAGAAACAGAAGTTAAAAGCACGAGCACATCACCCCGAACGATGCTTGCACGAACGTTGGCTTGCACTGCGCAAGCGCGCCTGCTCGACAGGGACGTTGAAAGCCCGGAGCACGTTCTTGTAGCTCCTAAACCCGCACTAGCTCGCACTCATAGTGAAACAGAAAGTAGGGTGTGTCAAGTAATACCGCAGTTAATCTAATTACGTGACTTCCGCTATCTGCTACGTAGGTCGGACGTGGTCATACGTCATTTTGTCGTCACGGTCCGAACTCGGAGAGCGACAGTTACGGCAAATGGTTGCTTTCGTGTTTCGCGAACGTTACCATGGGAACCGCGTGGAATTATCACGCGGGCTGTGGCCAATAGGAGCGCGCGGTTCATAGGGAGGAGGAGTTTTCGAGAAACACGAACGTGACCGTTTGTGACCAGAATAGCACCCCTGGTGAATTTTTGGATTGCCCTTGATTGCCCGCTGACACAGGGTATGCAACCGCCAAGAGTATGGGCGAAAAGGCTTAAAAACTGACGTCGTGCATGAGTTAGTTCCGAGTGCTCCTTTTTACCATGCTGCAATTTCCGAAAATCTACGGTTGTCTCGCTACCACGGCGTGGTCGTCGGATGGATAAATAATTTTAAAAAGCATAAGAACAATAGCAGAAAGTGTGCCATGAGCACAAGAAGCTGCAGCGCGAGTGTGGCTGCAATGTTATCGCGCTTCACATTTTCCCCAAGAATCCTTATTTATGAAGTCAGTCGATTGCGAGCTTAATCGCGAGAGATTCGTATCAGACTCAACGTCACGTTTAAGCTCATGACCACTTCGTCTACGACAAGAGGGCCGATGTTAATTCCCGGTGCAGGTGGTCCAATTAGGTTATCACTGCAAGCTCCATGGTATGTGAAAGGTATGAAAAAGGTCAACATGCCACCACTCAAGATGGAGCGATCGAATGTCAAGAGCTTACCTGCACAGACTACATTAAACTGCTCATATATACTTCGCTGTGGAAACTCAATCAAAACACCCCATCGTCTTCATCGTCGTTCTCTCGAGGAGGCAAGGTGATGGCCTGTGAGTTGCCAGCTGGATTCAACCGGACAAGCTCCAACCAAGTTATTGCAGCCCACCATAGCCAAGTCTAGCCAAGTTCCCCCCATACCCACACCGTTGCCTACCCAGATAGCTGTGCTGCCAGAACTAGCCAGTATTTCTTTTTCTAAACCGCTAGACGGCGTCGTCGGCGCCACAATTTTCAAGATGGCAGCGCCGTCAAAGAAAAGGTCTATAACTAGAATACGGGGTAGTGTTGGGACCGGTGCGACTCGGGTGACGCGAGTGGTGTAGATCGCGATAGGTTTCGACACAGGTGGATTGGCAGTAGGGTCAGTATGGTGGTGGTTGTGAGCGTACACCGCGTGCACACGCACCTGCGGCGGCACGGCTGGATAGCAGCGACTTTCTGCTGTCCTGTCTACTACAGCGCCGCGATTGTTGTCTATATTTTCATATATACCGTCATAAGCTAAAAGAAGCGGTGGCGGCGTATTGATTGCGGTAGTGAAAAATATAACGTCATTTCATGTCAACGTCGTATCTGAATTGAAGCTATACTTCGTTTTAGCTTCCGTCCGAGCGCAGCCAAAGCTACGTGTGGCCGGAGCCAATCCCACGCCGGCAATAGGTCACGCGATCTCGCCTGCACTTTTGTATCACTCCGCTGCGCCGCTGATCGTCCGCGCCGCCCGCGCTCGCCGAGTATTTCGTCTGCTACGGGTGTATCAACGGTATCGTCTGCTATAGGCCTAAAAAGTGCGTTTTCACGTTCTGAAATCAATCACAGGGGATGTCAGTACGTAGGCTGGCCGCTGGCGTCGGTGTCCGAGCTTTCCACCTGTTCGGCATTTCGGCGTAGCTTGGAGATGTAAATACACATTGCAAGGTGCCCGATGACCCGGCCGTTGACGTTTCCTTGTGTTGTCTGGATATACCAGGGCTCGAGGCGCAGTCCTTTCCGCCAGCCTCTCGGCGCTTCAATTTGATCGGCACGTAAAGGGGTGCCCTGATTTGGCCGCGTATCAGTGAGTTGTAGTGGCCCGAACGCTTTTCTAGTTTACAACGCATCCGCGTACGACGCGGCCGGAGTCTCGCGCCGAATTTGAAAGTAGACATTCATCACGACCTCTCGCGCCCAACGCCCAAACGTGCCTTTGCGAAAGGACGTTTTGAAGCGACTCGGTGAGGAAAGCAGCGAAGCACATGCTTCGGCCATTACAGGGACGAAATCACACAGAAAAATCGATCGCTGCAGCCGTGTTGCCAGCGGATGTATGTGTTTTCACCAAACCAGATGAATTTACATATATTAATAAAATCATAAACTTCAGACATTTAATTCCTTTAGTTGGAAATCATTTTCAGTGGTACACATCTGGTATATTATAAAATGTTTACGCACAAAACAGTTATTTTAAAAGAATTAGTTTTGCGGACTACTTTGCGGTGCGTAGGAATGCTCTTCCCGAAGTTGCGAGCCGTCCCTCAGCCTTTGGCTGCGCTTGGACGGACGCTGAAACGAAGTATAGTGTGGGTTGGTTTCAACCTAAAAAACAAGAAATACATTTTAGGCGCGTGTTATCGCCCTCCCAATAGAAGTGGCACTTTTGTTTCTAAACTTCACGATGCAACAGTCATTGATCGCTTTCCAAATGCTTCAGTCATTCTTTTAGGCGATTTTAATTCTCCTTCTATAGTTTGGTTAGATGTTTCTACTCATCTTAGTTCCTTCTCGTCTGAATGCAAGGAATTCCTAACTTATTTATTGACTTTAATTTCTCACAAATGGTTAACCAACCTACGCGTATTGCTGCTTTGACCTGTTCGGTTTTAGACCTCATCTTAACAACATCGCCTGAGCTCATCTCTTCGTTAACTAATTTGCCAGGTCTTAGTGACCATTCCTTATTGCATTTTTCCTTAGATCTACCTACACGCTGAGCGAATTTCTGGTTATGAACGAGCTGATTTTGATTCCATTAATAGAAACCTGTGCCTTTTTCTTGATTTTTATTTGGATTGTTTTGATGAGCGCTCAGTTGAGAATAACTGGTGTTTACATAAAGAACAAGTTGCGTACCTCATGAAAGCACACGTGCCACTTCGCACTATCTCGTCCTCTCTTGAATAACCTCTGAATAACGTGTTTTAAAAAGGCTAGCAAACAAGAAAAAATTACACCATCTTCCCGAGGGGAACCATGGGGTGATGCGGAGCATCGTGTTGGTTCCGAGGAAAGAGTCAGTTGCGTGCTGACGTCGAGAGATGGCGCCACCGACTGCCCTAGCGTTACCCCCTACGCGAGCCTTCGTCGCGACTCGCGGCAGAGAAACTTGGAACGCTCGCCGCTCACCGTTTATTTTTTTTCACACTTGAAGGAGAGGAGACTAGAGGAGGAGAGTTGCGCGTGCGCGCGCGGTGTGAGGAGAAGCGAACGCACGCGCAGTGCACGCAGCTGGTGAGAGAGAGAGCGGAGAGAGTAACGCGCAGCTGTTGGAGAGAGGAAAGGAGGAGAGTTGCGCGTGCGTAGTTCGAGTGCCGACTACAACGCCGACGCCGCGGGACATAGACCCGAGCAAGAGATGCTCCGCATCTAAAAAAGAATATTTCGTGCTGCAAAGCGATCGGACAACAAACAGCGATGGTCAGCGTACCGTACTGCAGCTGGTGCGTATAAAAAAGCTCTTCTAGATGCGAAATCCCATTATTTTAATAATACGTTACCCTCCTAGTTGCTAAATAACCCGGGTCAATTTTGGAAGGTTATTAATCCCTTTTGTTCTTTCAATATAATGCTTAGAGATGCTGATGGAGATTAATTATCCAATTATCAGTGCTCTTTCGTTTTAAATGAAGTGTTTACTGAATCTTCCTCTATTCCAGTTTGTTCTTGCTTCCCTGTATTTACCACCTGTGAGTTTTGCCTATGTATCTTGTTGTTGTAGATAGTGAAGGAATTGCTAAGATTATTGATAACCTAAAAATGTCTTCTGCGGTAGGTACTGATAACATTAACACAACATTTTGAAGAACACTAAAATGTATTCTAGCATTATCCTGTCCAAGATTTTTTTCTCAGTCACTTCAACATGGTGCCTTGCCATTGGATTGGAAGGTGGGGAGGGTGGTTCGTGTACACAAAGGTGGCTATAAACAAAATCCATCTAACTACCGTCCCATTTCCATAACGAGTATACCATGCAAAATCATTGAACACGTAATTTACTCTCAACTTGCAAACTTTCTGGATTCTAACTCTTTCCTTAACACATCACAACATGCTTTTCGGAAGTTTTACTCATGCGCAACCCATCTTCTTACCTTTACTCATAATCTTCATGTCACACTTGACCAGGGTTCCAGAACTGACTGCATATTCCTTCATTTTTCCAAAGTTTTGGACAAAGTTCCTCACGCCCTTCTTCTTCATAAACTCAGTAGCCTTAACATCTGCTCATACATTCTCGCTTGGATAGACGCATTTCTGACTAACCCGTCTTCAGTTTGTCCACGCCAACGAAACTAATTCTCCATACCTGCCTGTCAACTCCGGTGTCCCACAAGGTTCTGTACTCGATCCACGACTATTTCTTATTTATACTAATGATCTTCCTACCCGTGTCTCCTCTTCTATTAGCCTTTTTGCTGACGACTGTGTTATTTACAAAGAAAGCCTTAATGACTCCGACATCTCTGCTCTTCAGACCGATATTAACAATGCAACCCAATGGCTTATGGAACTTAACATCTCTAAATGTAAATTCATGTGTGTCCCTCGTCAAATTAACATTTGCCCTTCCTACTCCATCAATAACTCTACCCTCCTTCCTGTGTCCTCCTATAAATACCTCAGTGTTCATATTTCAAATGATCTGTCCTGGAATATTCATGTCGACTATGTCACGAAAAACGCTTATCAATTATTAGGATACTTCAAAAGAAAATTTTCCTTGCCCCTCTTTTATTAAAGCTTCTAGTTTGTACAACCTTAATTCGCCATGAACTTGAATATGCCGCCTCAATCTGGAACGCCGGTATCACCCTTGCATCAGCCGTAGAATCCATTCAAAACCGCTCCGCCCGTTTTATAATTTCTAAGTATCAGCGCACAGCTAGCACCACTTTAATGAAAGAATCTCTATCCTTGCCCACTCTTTCCCTTCGTCGAAAGATATCCCGTCTATGCTTGTTCCATAAGATTTATCACTCTAACCCTACTTTCCGCCAAGCACTATTTTCTGAACCATTTTACATATCATCACGCACCAATCATCAATTAAAAGTTGGGTTCCCTCTTTGCAGCATCTTTAAATGCCTCTTTTTTTGCCTCAAACCTCGATTGACTGGAACAGCCTTCCCGCAGCTATTGTCACAATCACTGCCTCAGATAAATTTAAGAGTGCCGTTACTAACCTGTTACATGATGTTTAGTAGTATTTTTTTGTATTTTTTGCCTTTTCATTGTTATTTGTTTTATTCCATGTACTGTGTCATTACTAACGTGTTAAATGATGTTTCGTAGTTATTTTGTGTATTTTTTGCCTTTTCGTTTTATTTGCTTGGTTCATTTACTGTGCCCCACCCCTCTCTGTAATGCCTCCGGGACCTGAGAGACATAATAAATGAAATAAATGAAATAAAATGCACTATGATAAGTTGAGGGTCACGTAACATGGTCCGATTTTCAATACATACTGCTTTATTCTTCCTGCTCTGTCCGAAGACGTTTGTTCTACGTTCAGAACATCACCCACACGCTCGAAGTTTTTGAAAGACAAGTGCCTGATAAAAGCTGCCCGGCATAAAAATTAATAAAAGTAGACACCTTTCACAAACCACGTACTTTAGTTTTTACGTTTTGAATGTTTTTGGCTCTCTGGTAAAGATGCAAGGCGGGTCATTTTCCTATAGTTACAGCACTGGCATTTTAGAAGTATATATGCGCCACCGGAATGCTGGCTAACTTTGAACACACTCTACATTTTTTTCTATTCTTATTTTGCCTAGAATCGTCGCTTGTTTTTACATACCTGCTGTGGAACACAGGTTTGGGCCTGAACTAGAGCGAAGTTAAACATCGTTCAGTGAAGAAGAAAACTGCGCTAACTAAAGCAATATCCTTTTACAATGTTAATCAAGGTACATAATATTCAGTACGACCCAAATACCGTTTTCTTATAGGAACGTACAGGAGCACCGCAAAACTAGTCTGGTTGCTGTCTGCTTCAATTTGCTTCCCAGAAATCGCATATACACTAGCTCCAGTTGAACTTCTAGATTACATTATAATAGCTCTATAAACTCACCAGTCAGTTTCGTTGCGCCGCCGCTGCCGGCACGCATTGTGGGAACTGTAGTCTTTCTGCACGCGCGACATCCTCACTACGGGTCGGCACGAGTCGACACGAGCTAACCCGTCCGCTGTCTCCTGCCCGCTGTGAACTACCATTATGGCAGCGTCACGCATGCGTGGAACGCTAGGTGATATTGGTTCGTTGTCTATAGTGCCCCGCACTGACAGCACTCTTGAGGCCTTTTTTGACTTTAAAAAAAAAAAATAGCAAGAGTGCGCGTGCATTCCTTTGATAGGCGCTGAAGATGTGCGAGAGCGGAGATCACTAAAACTCCTTTTATGACGTAACGCTTCGGGAAGGAGGGGCTTCAGCGTTACCTTCAAAATAATTTTCGGCAGCTGCGTGCACCAAATTGAAAAATAATAAATACAAAACCGCCTCAGCTTGCCTTTAAGTACCACATAAGGAGATAAAGAAGCTTTGCACTATTTGGAGCTAAGAAAGTTTTTCTCTCTCTTTTTCATGGGGAGATTTGTAAACACCTTCACAAATTGTGTCATATTGTCAATTTCAATTAAAAGTTTAATTGCGTAGACGAAAACGCCAGTCAAAGAGTTCAAATAGATTAACCAACTGCTCAGTTTTGAACCCGCATGATTCATCATACGAGGCACAGATCAGACTTCTCTTTTTCTTTTTGTGAGGTCTTAAGAGTGCATTATAAAGCGCTAGGTAATATGCATCTACATTAATATGTTGCAATTTTGTAGCATAGCATATTAGCGGTATTACCCTATACTGCGCACGCGGACAGATAACCCTAAAAAAGGTTGGTGTAAAACACTGTTACATTCTAATAAAATGCCGGAGTAATTTATACTGCGTAGCTTAGTAGCCTGACCAAGTTTTGTGGGCGTAGGTGCATATACTGACGTGTGTAATTATGTGTTGAACAAAACGAATAAATGCCACAGCCCATAAAAAACAAACTTACCTGATGACCTCGCTATTGAGGTACTTTAATATCAAATTGTACCTCTCAAGCACAAAGAAAAAATAACTTTTTTAGCTTCTTTTTATTATTTAATAGAAGGCTTGTATCATTCATTATGCTAGATTTACTATTATTAAGAGAACTTCGCATTGAAATGAATATATTCACGTTACAAAACAACGGAATTACTGTGGTTTAGAAGGTTTGCTTGATACTTGCCAAATGCGCAGACTCAAAAACAAATACTTACAGGGAAAAACGATAACACACGTATATATACTGAACGTAGTGTCTCAAAATTTATCAAGTTAAATATTTCAGAAAAATATTCGTTGTATGTGCAGCCTCATGCAACGGCATGTAACAGCTTTATTGACAAAAAAAAAAAAAAAACATAACAAAAGTTTTTCTGTTTTTTTTTTTCCGCTGTTGTGAGTATAGATATGGCGGTATAAAGATATGGGGTTTTGAAGACGAAGCCCTATACCTAAAGCGCTTCATTTGTGGGCTCGAGCAATTCCTCCCAAAGTAAACGGCAATTTCCGCTTCGTTGCGCCTATTCTGGCTCACCACAAAAAAAAAAAAAAGCGTCACCAACCGCACTTAAAAAAAACAACAAAAAAACGTTTTATCGCGTGAATAAAAAAAATTAATGGGCTGTTTTTTATTGGCTCTCCGTTTCCTTTGTCATATTTGCTGTTGATATGAAAGCCTATTTTACTGACTGCAAACGACGCTTGGCGGCAATTTTTAGGCACACTTGAAAAAGGAACAATGCAAACAAATATCGAAAATAGAAAAAAAATAAAAAAAAAAACCTTGACTGAATTGGCATGTTCGTTTGAAATATGAAGGAAAACAAGACAAAACAAAAACATAAGGCGCGGATGGCGAAAGAGGGAAAGAAGGCGAAATAGTAGCATCAGTACTACCTCTGCTCTGTCCCAGCTATCTGGGTGAAACGCGGCGCAACACGAAACGGAAGCTCGAATCTCGCAAGAGCGTCGCGCACGCCCGAGAAAAGGGCCGTCTAAACAGGGCAAAGCAAATGCGGTGCATAACAAAAAAAAATATATATATATATTTTTTAAAAATATACATAAAAATTGCGGATCGCAAATTTTGTTGTTGTTTCTTCCTCTCTCTTGGGGCCTTGACGACAGTCAGCAGAAAGAGCGTAAGGAGCTGTTCGGGTCACGTGATGAGGACGCATCAAGCTTCAGTCCAAGGACGAAAATAAAAATTAACCTGCCCCCCCCCCCCCCCCGGCAAAAAAAACAACAAAAACGCGTTTTAAGCTAACCGAAATCGTTGGGAAATTTACAATTCCGGGAGTGCAAAAAATGCCGGTCATGGCGTCTGCTTTTTCCTGTTTGGACAGCCAGGAGTATAATAATGATAATGATAGTGGAAATGTCGACGCTTCGGGATGAAAAGAACAAGAACTGGAATTTGTCAGAAGTTAGCGGTTTTGCGTGCGCAAAATAAATCATATTTAGATCACAAGACACGTGTGCCCTTCTAATTTATGCAAGAACCAATCGACCCGCAAAACTACTTTGACCCCTTGAATTCTTCCCGCAAAAACCAAGTTGGCAACGTTGCATCGGTTGAAGGCAAAACCAAATACCTTGGAAACTAATGCACGAAACCCCGGAGTGAAGCGGCAGACGGAAGTAGAAAGTTAAATTTGGGAATTTTACGTGCCAAACCAACGACGGGCATCTGGCACGCCCCAGCGGAGGACTGAGGATTAATTTCAACCACCTGGGGATCTTTCGACGTGCAACCGAAAGCTCGGTTACACGGCGCGATTTCCGCGATAAGCCTCCGTCAGACTGCGAGCACCTCGGCCGCGATTCGAACCCGCCATATTGGGATCGGTAGGCCGGCGCTTTGTTTCAGAGCCACCGATGCGGCTACGGAAGAAGAAAGCAATCCTGGCCATAGCCTCCTCTATACTGACAAAACCTGGAAGATCGTTGCAACGTTTCTGAAGCAAGTTCAGTTTCCCAGCTCCCTATTCTCGCCTGCAGAGGCGAGTGGCCCAGGTGGCGGTCACGAGAACTAGCGGCGCTGCAGTCGGATCTTGCTTTCCTGTCTCGCGCCTCGTCTATACTACCACCGCGTTGAGAGCTTTTTTTCCTTTTTATTTTCTTCCTTTTTTTACTTCCATGTGTACAATAGCAAAAACAGATGATGTATATGAACTGTAATGCACCACAGAGATCAGAGTCAGCGCATTGTGAGTGTTCTTTCCTTGAGTGTTTAAAATTTATTTTTGTGTGCGTCTGTTTCCTTGCGCTGTGAAGTTTTAGTATAAATTGCCAACTCGCCCAAGCTCAAGTATTGCTATTGAAGCTTCGCGGGCTAGACAATCCGGAAGTAAGACTCGACTGCAGCGCTGCAAGTTCTCTTGACCACCACTGAGCCCAGGTCGCAGGCGGAGCTGTGAAACTGAGCTCGCTCCAGTAACGTTGGATCGTTGTGTGACGCGGCCGCCGAAAGTGAGAAGGTTGAGCGGCAGACAAGAGTGATGTAACGGGCGCCCCGCTGCGGCGAGAAACCCAAACAAACTTGTCCCGAACGATGGAATGTCCGCTCGTGCTTCTCGCTTTCCTCGGGCAACCGCTCCTTTTCTCGTCGGGTTTGAAAACCGTGTTTCGCGTCCTCGCCACTGCAAAAGCTCTGCGCTGAATACCAGAATCCCCGAGAAATGCTCTTTGCTCCCAGATCCTCGTAATCCAAACTTGTGACCGGGCACTCTAAGGCTCCATCATCGAACTGACAGGATTTGGGAGTATAGAGGAGGCTATGTCCTGGCGTCAGGGAGTGAACAACTAACCTTTTTCACCGGTACTGGAGCAGGTGGGTCTGACTCAGTAGAGAAATTGATAATGTATGAAATATTTATTTATTTTAAGGGGCATAATTATTTTGATGTCAAAATTCAGTGTGTGCTGTTAGAGGTGTCAGGATTCGCATAGCGATTGCGTACATACTAAATAATTAATTACTTTTTGAGCTTGTTGACTTATTTGATTTATTTCTACCGAGACATGCTTTATTAGATTTGATGGGTTTTAAGTGATCATAAATTGCAATGAGCATTCAGGTTTGATGAGTTCGACTTGAAATTTCTCTAAATGACGCAAGTGAATATTATTGATAAATAAGCGATTTTTGTTTTTGTTTACACACATGAATGGCTTTAACTAGCTTTTGTTTGCTATTTGCATCTTCTTTAACCAATTGACTTGAAAAGTCCGCAAATGTCTATTGATAAGAGAATTCTCATTCCTTCACTCTCGACCGCGCAATTTTTCTTCGCTCAGTAGGATTGTAGCGTGGCGCTGCAGTAGACTCTTAGGTTATAAAACTCAACACGCCATTTTATCTACTCACATATAAAGAAAAGACACAAGCTGCGTGTTGCTAAGTGTCCTGATGCCAGAAGCCGTGGTGCGTTTTTACCATTTTTTCAAAAGTGCGCGCCGTCGTCTGTCCGCCATTGTTTGGGAACGTGTTCTGAGTTTGTATCGGACACGAAGGCAGCATATATGTGTTCGGCGAGAACTCGGTGCAGCTCTTTTAGGAACCGAATGCTGAGTCAGAGTTCGCCGAAAGCTCGTATCCCATCACACCCTTCGTGCCCAAGAAAATGGCGACCGTCAATGTTGCTCGACGGACTTTCGAAAACTTTCTGTGAACAAAAACCTATTTTACTAAACAGTTGAGGACGGCTCAAAATTCAGTCGAATAAAACACCTTAAGGACACACGAACAAACACTAGAAGTTAAAATGTCAATGATTCAAAACACAACGTAAGAAAAAGAAAAAAAGGCGGCACAGGAGGGCAGCAATTTAAGAATTGGGAATGTTTAGAAAACGGTTTAGACACAAGAGACGCCCTAATAGTCATATACAAGGACATCAGAATGAGAGTAAAAACAAAGAAGGCTACATCGAGGGATGCAAGGCAGGCTGAAAGAAAGAGAGAGCGATCGAAGAGTGTAGAGAACAAAGGAGGTTACCAAATAAACGATTAGCGTTCAACGTCCCAGCGCGCAAAGATGATGGGTAGCTCCCGAAGCGACTGTAATTAGTGGGCCACACGCGTAATCTCGGCAGTCGAGTCAGGCTCCGACCCAAAAAACCGGATAGCCCAAGCCGCATGTTTGGCTGTACTCTTCTCCTTTCCCACGCGATCCTTTTCGGTAATGTCCCCATGGGACCAGCTGATCTTCGGTTGGTGGATGTTGGCCATGCTAATAACCATTAAAATACCCTGAGATTTCAGCTAGCGGCCATATTTGAGTGTGCTGCTCTAACTAATTCGAAAACACAACCACGCCTATGCAAAAAAAAAAAAATAAATAAAAATTACACCATCTTCCCGAGGGGAACCATGGGGTGATGCGGAGCATCGTGTTGGTTCCGAGGAAAGAGTCAGTTGCGTGCTGACGTCGAGAGATGGCGCCACCGACTGCCCTAGCGTTACCCCCTACGCGAGCCTTCGTCGCGGCTCGCGGCAGAGAAACTTGGAACGCTCGCCGCTCGCCGTTTATTTTTTTTTTACACTTGAAGGAGAGGAGACTAGAGGAGGAGAGTTGCGCGTGCGCGCGCGGTGTGAGGAGAAGCGAACGCACGCGCAGTGCACGCAGCTGGTAGAGAGAGAGAGCGGAGAGAGTAACGCGCAGCTGTTGGAGAGAGGGAAGGAGGAGAGTTGCGCGTGCGTAGTTCGAGTGCCGACTACAACGCCGACGCCGCGGGACATAGACCCGAGCAAGAGATGCTCCGCATCTAAAAAAAGCAAGACATAATAAGCAAGTACCAAGAGAAACAAGAATGTGTTAGAAGAAGTTTAAAACTAAACGATTGAGAACCCGCCTCACTGCTTCGGTGTATTGAGAACATCTACTCTGCTGGTGGTTGTTGCGTCAATGAAACATGTTCGTTTGCTTCCATCTTTGACCCCGTTGCGAGGCTCAGGGGCGCGAGAACAAGAAGATGCATTGAGGTCCGCTAAATACAGAGTTCGGTGAGGCAAAGGTTTGTCTTGTATGTTTATTTAGTCCGAAGAATGGCCCCAGCAGTTCAAAGGTCAGTTGTCACCAATTTTGGAGCGCGTCTCCGGTAGCAATTTTAAAGGAAATTCGACGAAGTGATTAGTGAAACCGAGAGTATAGTATCGAAAGAAACTATCGTACGCTGCTTCCCGTCAGTTACAGAATGCACCACGTGACTCTTCAATGAATCTTACGTGCATTTACAATTTGCCGAATAAACAGCATACAGTTTAACTTGTTCTGAAACTGTAAAGCGCACTTTCTGCAGTGATTAGTGTCAAATAAAAGAACCGGATTCGTTCAATTGAGGAGTAGTGTGACTGTACGCTGAGGACTCCGGGCCCCGCGGGCGCGTGCTCAATTCGCGCACCAAGTGATGGCAGCTCCCGCTAGCAGTGCAAATATTACATACTACACATATTCCTTACCCTTACGAAAATAAAGTTCGAGATAAAACAAAGAGCCTCACTTTCACACCTACCCCATAAAAACAGCTACATAGCATGTACAGAAAATTTTACATCATTCAAACTAACGCACATATATGACGACATGTAAAGATCTCTTCTCTTCATAATGTCCCAAAAAGCCTATGTATATTTCCGGCGATATATCAGTCGAGATACTCTCCCAAGGCTTATTGCGACTCAGCGCGACATCAACTACCGTATTTACTCGGACTAAGAGTTGTTTTGAAATAAAGTAATTCTCTCTCTCTCTCGAAATAAGGTTGACCTCTTTATGAACAATGCCTGCGCTTGCAATTCTCGGGAACGTTAAAGAAGAGCCAATCATTGCGATTTACGGAAGAAGCCAGGCAAATGACAAGGCACCGATAACGTGGGAAAGCAAAAAATGAGATTTGTTTGCATCTAGTTTTTTTTTTTTATTCGAAACGTTATTTCTGCTTCGACATTCGGCGCCTCCTTTCGTACGTCTCACTTATTGGTCTCCGTGGGTTGTGTGGGACAGTAGACACACGGGAGTGTTAATAGAATAGTCGACCTCTTTTCGAATAAACACGGTGCACTCCGTTTCACATTAGGGAGTTTTAAGGAACCGATTTTGCACATGCGAAACGGTGCGATGAGCCCTCCGGTAGGAACTGCGCATGTGCGAGTCTTCTGCACATGCGCGGTTCGTTCCGGAGAGCCCATCGCGCCGTATCGGATGTGCAATAACGGTTGCCTAAAACTCCTTATTAAGTTCGGCCGTAGCCAGAGCTTCGAAGTAATGGAGCTCATGAAGCCGCGCCAAAAGTCCATTGCCAGGGCTCTCACCGTCTTTGTGCGGTTGCTACCACAGGCGAAAACCAACCCACCTCTCAAAAAAAAGAAAAAAAAAAACGGGATCATGCCGCATTCACCCTGCGTGATTCGTTTAGCCAATCATAGCAAGCGCACAAAAACGGCAAATACCATGACTATGCATTCTTGGCGCTGTCCGATTGGTTCCATTGTATCGAAGCGCTGGCTGTCGGAACGAAACCGCTGGCATAATTAAAACAGGGTAGACAACGGCTATTCCTACAAAAGGACCGGCTCGTCCAATCATTGCGGGTGAAACGCATTGAGGTAGAGGGTCATAGAGCGATAATCTGCCACGTGAAAGTGACCCGTTAATTGGCCGCCGTCATGCTGCAGATTTTTTACCACTAGACTCCTGAACTTATAGTTTTACGTCTAGATTTGAACGAAGTACCGCGCACAAAGAATTGCTTATTGATCTTTATTAACAGTATCGACGAGATAAGTTATGTTTCCGTTCTTTGAAGTCCGAAATGTGGTTTTACGACAACAAACTCGGGCAGCTTCCCAATGCCTCCGCTAGGTGCCGCCAGCCGCGATGCTGTATTTTGGGTTTTTATCGGAGCTAGACACTAATCTCTGGGGCAATCAGTACTGAAAAAATAGTTCATCGTGCTTTTACAGCGATCGCAATAAAATCTCGGCTCAGATTCGCGGAAAAGCCTCAGGATTTGGTACGGTCACGTGTCTAGTGGTCAAAATTGTACAGCAAGGCGCCAGCCAAGTGTGGGTCACTTTTGCCCGGTGAACGGGATACCAGTTCATCGCTCTAAGTAACTCTAACTCATTGGTAAAACCGCTCCCTTTTTCCCCTCAGTTTATAGGTGCAGCATGGTTTTGGTCGTGGTTGCTTCCCGCCCGAACCATGTTCCCGGGATTGGACATGACGTGGCGTTGTTCATGCTCGGACCGTGCCCGTCGTGCCGGCGTGCGCGGCCTCGGTTGCCTTTATGAGAAGCGGTTAGGGCTAACCGCCCGCCAAAAAAAGTCAGTTGAGAGAATGGTATTTCAACATAAAGAAGTGCCTTTTATCTGGGTGCTGTCAAAGGATATGTATTGCGATAACATTCGGGATCCTTTGGTACCCCTTGACACGTCCAACTCAGCGCCCTCAGTCTGCCTCGACGCGGCGCCGTTTCCTCGTCAATATTTTGATTCTTTAGGTAAAATATTCAAGTCCGATACATATCTTGGGGTCCGCCCCTCTGACAAAATATTGCATGAATTCGATTAACTAGAATGCCTCGTCACTTGTCATTCGTGACAATATGAAAATAATGAAAAGTTGAAGATAGCAAAACACTGGAACAATGAAACTTGATTACGTCTACGTCTCGACGAAACACACTTTTATTCACATTGAAAACGGCAATAAACAACCAGGAGATATGCCAATACGGCATCCCGTTCTCGACACCGCAAGAAGGACTTAATCTGCTGCCATGTGGCAAATCGATTCAGTCGATATTGTCAGTAGAGAAGTCGAAATCAATATTATTTTATTTTCGTTTTTTTTTATCTTACAGAAAGACATTTACACATATAACCCCAACTACGGCTTCGAATAGATGTTCCACCGGAAACGATTCCCCTTTCAAAGTTGGAACGTAAGTCGACATGAATCGTTTGATCTGCCAACGTCTGGGCTTGGCTATTGCGCATTTCAGTCAAACTAAAGACAGAAAGAGAGAGAGAGAGAGAGAGAAAACGAAAATGTATCTTTGAGACAGGGATGTTAGTCACAGCACGGACCTTTCAGAAGTTTCCCTGGTGATGGCCTTAAAAACGTAAATAAAATAAAGAAGTCGATGAGTAGCATTTGTTGCAAAATCACTTCAATCTTGCGTGGTCAACATTATGAACGCGTTCCCAACACTTTGAATAAATCCCACGGTGAGCGCGATGTAAGTGCGATGTGAAGCCAATATATTTTGCTAGACAACGTCACCTAGTCAAAAGAAATTGTTCTCTGCTTGGACCGGATCCAGAATTCACCGACGAGGACGTAATGCGCAAGCGTTGTGTCATCGTCTAGGTGTTATTACACAAACATACACACATCATCAATATGCCATGATAGTTATTTGACATAATCTGGCAGGCCTGGCCGCTTCCTTATTAACCGATAACCTTATCTAACACTGATATATTACTGTCTAGGGCATTTTATTATTCTGATGTTAACCGGGGAGCACCCGTTATATTCAACTTCGGAATCCTTGCGCGGGGGCTGCCTATCTTAGGTCTTTGTTTCGCAGAGGAAGCAGACAGGCTGCCTCAAGTCAATGACAGTGACGAAGACGAAAGAGAAGGGTTCTCGAAAGACAGTGCCCGCCGAAGTTAGAAACATAAAAAGAAAGTAATACGAGACAAAGATCTAATAAAGGAAGTAAAGGGACAAAAAGAATGAAGAGGAAGGGGATGAAGTAAGTTGCCTTGCGAGTCAGTAATATCAGGTCTAGCGATGCTGACGAGCCGATGCGTGACGCTTGCGTCGCCGGGGATCTCCTACACGTAGATTAAGAAAGCGCAAGGTGAAGGATGAATACGTAAGCGTGTAAGAGGGACGAGCAGAAAAATGCTAGGAGAGGGAGGGAGGAGCTGCCTTCGTAAACTCTCTCGTGAAAGATGTGGGATGAAGACTATGGGAGTTGATAAAAAAACGAAACTTTTTGTAATGAAGAAAAAATTATGGTTTGTTCTCCTTTTTTAGATTGTAATTTGACGTTCTGTTGTTGCTATGGGTATATGTGAGGAAGAACCATATTTGATATAAATATCGCTTTCTATTTTTGTTTTTCTTAAAAATGTTGGTACGTTGATTACACGTAAAGAATTTAATTCATCCTTCTGGAATGAAGTTTTAGTTTAAGTATGATAACCAAGTATGAAAACAAGAAGGCCTCAACTAAAGCGACAAGAAACGAAACGGTTGTCGGCAGTCTGAGCCCCGGTTTTGGCGCGGCGAGTTGAGATGGTTTTTGGCCCGGTTTTGAACACGGCGTTGGTAACGGGCTGCTATGTGTATCCTCAGCAAAGGAAGGGTACCGTCAACAAAGGAAGGGAATGGTACCGACCCATAAATGAGCACTTCTCTCGTCCGGTTAAAGCAGAGACGAAACAAACAGCGATGTAGCTGTTAAATAGTGAGCTGCTGGATGTTTTTGCTCTGTTTGTTGAAAAAAACACAGAAACTAGAAATTAGAATTGTTTTCGAATTTCGCAGATTCACTGAGAAAGACTATTGCTTAAGGCCTTGGTTCCGAAAACTTGTGATAACAGTCGCGTTGATTTGCCACTGCAACAAACCGGGGGCGCCAACGAGAAGACAGCGTCGTGCTCCTATGGAACGGCCCTCCTTCGCCCTCCACGGCGGATATTTTTGGATCCCCAAAAAATAGGAGCAAGGAACTTCGGCTCCAACTACTTATCTCCGGTTTCCAAACAAAACCAACGTGAACCATAACCGCAGAAAAAAATACTGTTCTGTTTTATTTACAACTCAAATAAGCTCCACGTGGATTAGCTTTCGCCGTAGGGTACATACGTTTTCTATGCGATCACGCTCTTTCAGCTCAACGATCGATCATTTCACGTGCACCCTACTTGCTGTGTTGCATGAGAGGCAGAGCACACCAAAGATACAGCGGTGCGTTGGCGGTAGTGATTAGGCCATGCAGCGAAAAGTCTGAGCGTGCATTTTAAAATCCGGGCACGCCAAACAGTCCGGCAAAGCTTGTGGGAAGCCGAGGAGGACGACGGCGCGCGAGGGAGCAGGGGCGGTGACCGGCGGCCCGGCGCGCGAGTCAGTGCACGAGGAGTTCCGGACAAGGCAGGGCAAGACAACGGTACAATGACTGAGACAGCCAGGCCCACCACCAAGGCGCCGAACAGTAAAACGTTCTGAATCTATCCTTGCTCGTGTGACTTCTTGGGAGGGCGGACCAGGCAGGGACCGATTGGGCAGCAGTTTAGTAGAGCGACCCACAAGCTTTCACAGTTGCGTCGTCCATTTTGTCGATGCGCACACACACGAACTCTCACAAACCGGTTTTAAAGGGGCTATGCAACAATTTTTTTACTTTGCGCAAATACCGCTTAGAACGGATCCCTGACGTTAATGACCTATGAAACACGCCTTCGTTTTTCACCCGACGCATTAGAAGTCCCAGAAAAAAATTAAAAAACAACGAGCAGCGTTCACGCCCTCAACTCGCAGCCAGAACAAGCGGCCACGTGATCTGGAGCCGATTATATGCCGCCAATGTTGATCATAGCCACGCGCTGGGGTTGGCAAAGCACAGGACACGCGCTGAGATCCAGACATTGTTATGGCTCGGCTATTGTCGTCGTTGCAGCGATTGGACACGGGCCACTACTCGAATGCTTCTCGAGCTATCAATTATCACGAGCCTAAATCGAGTGCCCACGCAATGCTCGGGTCCAATCTATGAACCGCATTCAAATATCGTCATACGGGTGTACTGCGATCCCCGCGTTACGTCATCGAATTTTGCAAGGGAGAGATTGAATGAAAATGATCGCTTTTGTCCTTGAAATTACACCGCAACAAAGGAGTTTCTTGGCCAGTGGCATTGCATGCGAGTATCCTTGAGTCCCACTAGTGCCAGTAAGCTCGTGTAAAGTGAAAAACATTCCAATTGAATATCGTTGCACAGCTCCTTTAAAGGCCGGCCCGCAAGTAGAGAGAAGGAAACCGACCCTCATTTTTCTCCTCGCCACTGCGAAAGGAGGAAATCGCCTCTCGTTTCCTCCTCGCCATTTTCCTTTTTTTTTTTTTGGCAAGTTTGGGATGGGGGAAATGAAAACCTGGAGGATTAAAAAAGATTATCCAGAAGCCAGCCGGCACACCTGCGACAAGGAGCTGAACCAACGGAGAAGCTGTTTTGAGCGAGCTTGGCACTTGCCCTTCCCAACGAGTTGGATTGGCTTTTTTTAGCATTGGTTTGGAGGACGATTTTTGCTGTTGTGAGAGCACAAATAACTTGTTCTGTTCAAAGAAGTAGACATTGAAGTATATATTTTAATAAAAATATCTGATTTGGCATCTTTCGTTGTTTAGGCAAATTCATGGCGGCAACGGGAAGTACAAGTGGCGTTTTTTGGTATCTCATGGATGGCGCTCCATAGACCAGAGATTCTGAATCATTATGGTTCGTGGACCGGCAGAGGTGACGGAGGATCCCATCCGTAGTGGGTCTACCACTTTTCGGTGCAGAGCGTTTTGCTGTAGGGCATTTCGGTGCGGACTTTTCGGTGCACAGACATTTCAGTGTGCGGACTTTTTGCTGCAAAGACTTTTCGGTGTGGGATTGCTCGGTGCGCGGATATTTCGGTGCACGGACATTTTGATGCATGGACATTCGACGCTATGGTTCGCTCGCCGGTATCTCGTTTCCAACGCACGCACTACACGCTTCAAATCGTGTTTCCGTGTTTGGCTGATAGAGATGGTCTCCTCTATAAGGTTTTGGCTTTATTATTGGTACTGCGTGTAAGAAAGGCCCCAAACAGCAAGAAGCTTGAGAAGTTGTTTGTGTACTCAGAACAATTTTGAATATCTTCAAATGCGCTTCGCGTAATCGTATAGCTCCGATTGTTAATAATGTGTTAATAATAAATTGTTAATAACCTTACACGACGAAAAACAATGCAATTATCACTTGTAACTCACTAGGGAATAAAGTAGGCGTGTGCGGGTACAAAATAAGTGTAATCAAATCAAAAATCGATTTGAATCAAGTAAACAAGCCAAATTTGGTGAATGCTAGATCTATTTTATTTGGTATCAAATGTGCTCATTCTCGTACGAAAACAGCAGTGGCTGTGTATGATCTGCGGTCAGCGTCTCCTTTCGTGTCGTAATGATGTCACCGGCCGTAAAAAACTGCCTTACAATCGTGTTTATACAGAGTGATTTTTGTAACGACTAGACATTTTTCTAAAAAAGACGCCAAAGTTACGCAATTGCGGTTTGTGCTTTGTCTGTAGTCATCAAAAACAACAAATCATTCATTTTTAAAAAAGATGTAACGCACGTGAAGTAGTTCACGGCGTTCTAAAAAACCTAATTTGGACGCGAATCGTGTTACCGCAATCTTTTCGGCCGCCGCGCTCCTCGCCCCTTCTACAGTGGCGTTGTCACAGCGATGCGCATGATTTATCGCTTTGGCTTCATGGCTTTGGGCTGTGCCATGCGGAGATAGAGGCCATATAAAATAAAATCAGAACTATATTTTCGCGATTTTCGCGCCCAAGCCCAAATTAGAAGGACGCCGTATCAGGACGCCGTATAATAGTGTACGGCGGGTTGGTTTGGTGGCTTTCGATTATGGAAACCAATTTTCTACGTACACTATGCCGTTTTCTGTTCTAATTAAAAGGTTAATTCGCGATTTTTAGGCAATCAGTCGGTTTTAGTTGCGTTCTTCCTTGAACCTAATGCTCGCCTGGCCGTACAGCTCACTTACACAAACCGCAATTGGGCTAATTTTCACTGGACAATTTGGTGGCTTTTGATTATGCCCAACAACTTTCTAAATAAACTATGCCGTTTTTTCTAATTAAAACGTTCATTAACAAATGTTAGGTAATCAGTCTGTTTTTGTTGCGTTCTTTCTTGAGCCTCCTAACCTTCGCCTGGCGCTTTAGCTCACATCCACAAAACGCAATTGCCTTAATTTGCACGTTTTTTTCTAATATCTAGTACGGGAAAAAAAAAAAAAGAACAACGCTGTATATAAAACAGGGCAGTTCTTTTCTGATATAAATGAAGCGTGGGGCACGCGGCTTGCATGCATCTTTTTTTTTTTTTTTTTTCGGCCTATAAAAACAAATCTTAGGAGATTCGAAATTGAGTTTATGATGGGGCGGGCACTTTATCACGGGGTATTTTGCCATGTTTTGTAAGCTTTATTACTGGTCAGAAGAAAGCCACGCGAGCCGTATCAAGTTGCAAACAGCTAATTCGGGTGTTTCTCAAGGAGCTGTAGAACTTTCCAATTGACATTTCTGTTCTTAATACGTTTAAACATTGGGTAATTAGTCCTAAACATTTAATTTATTAGGCATAAATAAAAATACTGCCACTCTCGCAAGACGTTTGCTAACAACATAAAGTTGGTTTCATTGGCGTAAAGTGGCTGCGCTCTAATTTCATCTTACAAAGATTTGTAAATGTCTTTCATTTTTATGCTTGGTCTTTAAAAATTCGTGAAAAGCATTCGCGACCTTATCTGTCAAGCCGCGTCCGCGAACAGCGCGGCCTGCAAACGAGTGCCCAGTCAACGGTTTTGCACTCAAACACACATCACCACCCGACTTGTTTGAAATATAAATAATTTCCAGTACTTTTGGTGAAAAAAGGCGAATGTTCACTGAGCGTGACAATTTCTGGACCCAAAAATAATGTAGCCGAGATCGGCAGCTCACAGCTTCAGGCAGACGAAGGACGACGGATGCATTATTTCTCGCGGAAGTACTGTTTTCACGTTGAATTCCACATAAAATTGTATTTGCACAAATTGTGGCACGATGCCGAACTTGCTTGATTTCTTTTCTTTTAGAGTCAACATAAGCAGGCATAATCTACAGATATTATACATTTTATTTTAATTGGCGTACAGCCCGAAAGACAAGTAGGGACACAAAGAACACAATAGAGCTCTGCATTTCTACTGCATTTCTTCCTTTCTGTACTTGTGGGCAGTTAGCCCGCATGACTATATTCAAAAATTGCCAAATCGTTTAAGCCCCCTCTTTTTATAGTTTGTTTCATAGATTGATTAGGAATTGTGGCGAATCCCGGCTGGGTTGGGGTACAGATCTCGCACGTGTTCAAGGACACATTTCGGCATGATTTCCCGCTTGGTGATGACGTTGAGCTGGCCGCTGTTCCGCTTCTTTTCTAAGTAGGCCGGGCAACGACAGACGCCTAAATTAGCCAAGCAGCTCCAAAACTTGCGGTGGTACACCTTCCGAACTCCTGGGTCTTTTTGGAAATGGCCGCTGGCCTTCGCCCATCCTGACAGAGCCCCGAACAATTATGCAAGGCTGCAGAGGCTATCTGGGCGTTCCATTTCTTAATCTGCGAACAAATGGGAACAGAAGAGAATGAAAACTTCGTAATATCTGCTGTCTTTCAATAAATGACATAATATGCTACTATTGCTAGTTGCACTATTTTACGCGAAGAAATTTGTGATTTTGCGGTTCAATCTCCGTGTTGCCCGCTCTCTTTGTTGATGCGCAAGAAATATGTCGGCTGTCGAGTGTTCAATTACATTTGTTTACAAAAACTAAATGCACGTTTGGACACAAAGAAATTTTTTCAAAGGCTGAAGATACATGAAATATACCATACACCGTTTCACTTTTTATGGAAGTTTGTTTTTTACTCTTCTTAGTTGCTTCAACGAGGCGGCGGTTACTCTAGAAAACACCTGTAGTACGAACATATATATCATGCGCAAGAAATCGTCAGACTGTGTTCATTTCGATACATGACTGTATTGTCAAAATGCAACTAATTTTACATGCTTCGCCTTCTTACTGCAATATTTTTTACTGGTATTTACTCATGATTATTACTTTGAACAAAAAAAAAAAAAAAAAACGGAATAGTGATACAATCATTCTTCAGTGTGCCGTTGTTAGAACGACCAATTTTCAACTCTCTGGGTAGAGCTCAAAGTTCAAATAAAAATACTGACCTTTTTTTTCCTTCTGCTGTGATGTTCAAGTTCCGTTCACTCGAGATAAATATGCGGTGTTGTAGCGTATGTGGCCGCATGCGGAGGTATCTAATGTGTTTTAGAGCTGCAGAAAAAGAGTAAAAAAAAAAAAAGGAGAAAAGCGAGCCAGCCCGAACCCTTCCGAGCTCATATCCAGCCTGCCTAACTAATCCCTGATGTTTGAGATCCAAGCAGAGAACCTTGAAGGGTTACAGAGGATTTTGTCGGGGGGCCGGTAAGCCCATTAGCACTGGTGCGAGAAGGCCGGAAAAAGCGAGGAGGAAAATGGGGGAGGTAAGGGGAGGACGAAAAAAAGAAAAGAGGGGGAATCTTCTGCCACGCTGAAGAAAATTTTGAGTGCCCGCCTTTAACGGGGATTCACACGCGATTTATTTGTAACATTCTCCCCATAGATGGCGCAGAACTTTTCCAAAACCAACGAGCTGCATGGGCTGTTCGCCGACTATCTAGGCGAGCTAGTTTGTGTTCGCACAGCGTCCGCCACTACCGACAGGGCCCTATGGCCGACGCGGGGCACGAGTAATATTGCCAAAGATATTGCCCTTATTTCCGACTGGCTCCGAAGTTGGAACGATGTTCCAACCATTCAAACGTATTCTTTGAAACGCCTATTTGTTGATGCCGTGCATTGGTAGTGCACTCGGAGTTTCAGCATTTGCAAGCGCGTGATTAAGCCTCATTTGATTATGAACCCATGTTTACTTTGGTATACAGCACACAGCCATAGGGTATAAAGACGTATTTAACAAAAATGTCGTCAAGAATATTGTTGATAAATAACAAACATATCAAAGGAGCAAGTACCGAACCTTGAGGTACACCAATATAAACCGAGAACAATGAAGAACACCCATTAAAGTTTACACATTGAAATCGGTTTGTAAGGTACGCTTGTATCCGACCGACAATCTGATATTTTTTTAAGGAAATTAACTTTTCTGTGAGCTTTATATGTAACACTTTGTCGAACGCTTTCGCGCAGTCAATAAAAATTATGTCTCTCTGACTTGTAGCTAGGTTGTGAGCAGTTTCCAGCAACTGAGGTGTTGTGAAAAATACGTTTCTCAAGCCATGTTGACCGCTAGATAGTACGTCATATGTTTCAACAAGTACAAACATATGTTTATTTATAATGTGTTCAATGAGTTTGCACACGGAACATGTTAACGATATAGGCCTGTAGTTAGCCAATTTCTGTATGTTTCCATTTCTATATAGGTGTTTAATTCTGTCCATCTTCCAATCGGTCGGAAATTTGCCTTATGATAATGATCTACTGAATATAATGATTAGGTACTTGGAGAAAAACTTTGCATATCGTTTCAAAACCGCCTTTGGCAATCCATCTGGTCCACTGGACTTCCTTGGGTCTAGATTTAAAAACAAGTAAGGAATTCCTTGTTCATTCAAATGTACATTTTTTAAGATGTGGCAGGTAGTCACACCTGGTATAAGGGGGTATACTTCCAACATCACGTGTAAACACTGATTTGAAGTGTAGATTAAATATATAAGATATTTTTGGGGGATCTGTTTCAAGAGCATCGTCGACCGTGAAAATTGCTGGTGTTTGTAGTGGTTGGTGAGATGTGTCTTCAAAAGCTTCTAGGTGACGACACCATAAAGTTGGGAAGAGAAAGATTGTAAAAGTTATGTTTATCTGCCCTCATATGTTCTTTCAGCTTACTTGAAAGTAACCACAAATTTATCTTTTAGAGTTTGATTTGTATCTTTTTACGCTAAGCTTTTAATCGTCTTAGTTGACGCTTTAAATGAATGGACTCACGAGATATCCACGGGTTATTCCGGCTTCGTTTTATAGTTCTAACTGGTGCGTATTTTCAAGGCAGTGATTCGCAATGTTCTTAAATCTAAGGCACAGTTTGCTAACATCGGCGGAAGACTCTGATGCGAAAAAAGAAACTCAACAAGCAGTAAATCAAGCGTGTCTAAAATTGAATAGCCATCAGCATGTGCATAATCAAGCACATTGGTGACCTTAGTGTCACATGTGATAATTTCGTTCTATAGCGATAGGAGAACAGCACTCTGGTCGGAAATTTCTGCAACCACTTCTCAAGTAGAGAACTTTGCTCTAGAATTTCCGATGAAAGAATATCCAGAATAGACTTTGAGGTATCTTGCGCTTTTGTGAAAGATTTCACTTCCTGCAATTGGTAGGGTATTGCTTTAAAAAAAAAAAAAAAAAAAACTCGATTATACATTTAAATGTAAGCATTTTCAGTGGAACTCCGCCTGGTTAGGTAACCAATGAGAAAGGGCTACTTAGTAGATTCTAGCCAATTTCTTCAACGTGCCCAACGCTTCGAAGCCGGCTCGGTTCCTTGTTGTCGAGGATGTGGACCCAAAGGTAGCGACCTGTCGCTGTCATCTTCTTATTTCTCTCAGAATTGTTTTATTCTGTTTTTGTGTGTGGTGAATTGTATTCCGTATATATAACTGCTTGGACACGTTTGATAGATTGGTTCGGTATGTTGTTCGTATTTTATTTATGCCAGGATTCTAAGACTGCCCAACAATAATAAAAGGTTAAAAGGGCGAACAAAAAGGGGACGAGGAGGGTACGCACCCGACAAGACAGGTGTTTAAAAGCGCCTGTCTTGCCGTGTGTGTATCTTCCTTGTCCCAGTTTTGTTCGCGCTTTTATACTTTTATTCAGTACGGACCAGCTAGCCCTAACCCATGCTTTAATACCCAAACGATTTGTCAGCAACAAATACAAGAAACTACGTCACTCTCATGAAGCCAAGAACAAAACCACCTCGAGATGCATGTGCGTCCTGTACCTCCATGCTGCGAGCGAGGTCCTCGCTCACGCTCTGAGACCGCACGGCATCGCATTTACAGAAAAGCCCGTCTCAAACATAGGTAATTATCTACCCCTTCCAAAGGATCTTGCCCCAAAAGTAAAAGCTGAAGGGCTTTTACTTTATCTAATTCCTTGTGCTGAATGCGACGCCTCGTAGGTGGGGGAAACGAATAACTTTCGCGAACGTCTGCGCAGACATAAGTATGACGTGACGAAGGAAGACATCTAAGGTAACGCGCTGGTGAAACAGGCTGCTGAGAAGACCTTCCACGCCGTCTCCTTCGACAGCAGCTCCATCCTATCGAGCGGTCTTGAAGTTTCTTCAAAAAAATATTCTCACGTCGCGACTTTAATGCGTCGTTTGTGACCAACAGCTTCAATTTGACGTGTTAGTCTTGAACTGTGATGTCTCCGACAGCATAGCTATAGCACTGTGATAATATCAATTGCACATCGAGTGTGAAACGATATGCCACCCGGCTTTGCGCCGCCTGGTGTCACACTTTGTGTCTAATACTTTTATATCCGCGTATAGTTAACCAAACTTTGCATATTTTGAGCTTCCCCTCTCTCAACGAGATTTTAGGCAACACACCCTACCCCGGAACATTCATTCTAGGTTTCCTTTATAAATGTATTCATGGAATAATTAATTGTCCTGATCAGCTATCGTCATTCATGTTCCGAGTCGATTTTTGTGAATTTATTCGACTTTGCATGTTAATAAAATAATCCCAACCAGTCCCATGACCCGCATTCAACACTTGTAGGAAACCCTCGGCGTAGCAGATATTGATGTTTTTAATTCAACTTTTGTGGCATTTGTAACTAAGCCGTGATCAATCTGTTGTGCATCATTATCAAGCGTCAAGCTGTTCATGAGCGCAGAAAATAAAAAAGGATGAATGAATGAATAAATGAACGAGTCATCAAAAGCGAAATATGCACACGTTTTTTTTTATTTATTTACAATAGAATGTGGCTCGCACTCACACATCTTTCATACATTGATTTTTGTTTTTTGTTTGCCTTTCAGAATGATGCTTATAAAATGCCGATTAAAAAATAAACTTCAACAAATAAACCTAAACCGGATGAGTGAAAACCAAATTATAAAAGGTTCGGAAGATTATTAACCCATGAGTTTCGTATGTTTATTTCGAACCTATTTCAAGCGTTCTTACAACTCCTTTAATTGACACTGCTTTGATGGCAATTTGTTTGTTTCTTTCTTTTTTAATAATTAAACTCTATGTCGATTTTTTTAAATTTTGTTTTATAACGCCTTGTAAAGTTGTTTTTTTTTTTTTTTCCACGGTGGAAATAAAACTGCATGAAGATTTTGTTATTTTTCTCGTGCTGCAGGAATGTTAATGCATGGGCCTGCGATATTGTCCAGCTGCTTTTCCGAAAGCTTTTTTCTAACGCCTACAGTATCGTGTACTTAGTACCTTATGCAAATAAACAAACCAGAATATATCAAAATGAAGATGCTTCCAGAAATATGATCTGGGATTTAGTTTCCATACAATATTAAAAGAAAGTCCAAACAAAATTCAGTGAACTAATGCTAATTACGTTTTTTGTGTTTGTCTCTATCCTTATATTGACTATTTGAATGTAACTTATCAACCCTGCATCCAAAGGATAGCATATTGATGAAACCGTGTTAGCATTAACTTTTGCACTTTGGGCTTTGAGCTGTGGTGCGCTAACAAACTCGACCACCAATACCCCTTATGTAAAATGTGGCCATCAGTTAAGACTGCGTTCGATTTAAATGTCTGTCGGCATGCTCACTTTGTGCCCTCTTCTAATAAGATAATTACTGTAGCAAGTAGGATGTTTACAGAGGTACCGCAAACTACAGCTCCCAGATAAAGCTGGATTGAATAATGCGGGCAAAGAAGCCAAATAAAGTGAGAAAGCGTAATTTGGAAATAACAAATAAACGGAAAGACCCAAACTCAAATTTCTAGTTAGTCCGTGCGAAACTACGAACAACGATTCAAAGACAAACCGAAAGAGAAACGGAGAACGAAAATGAAAACTGGCAAGAGGCGCACGCTTTTAGTCGGCGGGATGAAGATGTCGACTTGACCTTGTACACACCCGGTGTCTTACTCACGTACATAGACTCGAAAATTTCTATTTCTTGCTTTGTGAAGATATCTATACTTGTCGTCAAATTAAAGAAAATGAAAGTGTTGCGCATTACTGATGTTCTGCGCGAAGAAGTTATTACGAGATTTGGTTGTCGCAGGAAGAACCGATGACTTTGTGGCTTGGAACGTGTACGTCTTTGAAAAATAACATGAAGCTAATCAAAAGGTATACATACCTATAGGGGGCATTCACTGGACGCCATATTTAAGGGCGATGTTTTGGGCGCATGCTCAGAACGAGCTTACATTAATAGCCTGCTAAGCCCGGCAATCTTGATGATGTGGAATGCACATTGCAAAAGAACTGTGGAAGCTCGCCGTCAGCACGCGCTCAGCAACCACGCACACAGATATGGCCGCCAGTGAATACTCCCTATATCTTATTTCATGAGAATAAGAAGGAAGTTTGTAATACTCCGCGAGGAGCCGGGCGTTTTTTTACTACTGATCTTGAGGTGAATAAAAGTACAAGTTTTGTGCGTGTGTGCGCGTGTGCGCGTGTGTGCGCGTGTGTGTGTGTGTGTGTGTGTGTGTGTGTGTGTGTGTGTGTGTGTGTGTGTGTGTGTGTGTGTGTGTGTGTGTGTGTGTGTGTGTGTGTGTGTGTGTGTGTGTTTGTTTGTTTTTCTTTTGAGATGATTAAAGACTAAATGGTATAGGTGCCTCGTCGGACAGAAGGGAATGTCATTATTCTAGACTAAGTGTAAATGAGCGCTTTAATGTAGATAAATATACAGTATATTTAAAGAAAAGTGCACGCGAGCGCGAGAAAAAGTTGATACACAATTCTTACCTAAATTCCATTTTGTATAGATTGTTTGCTGGCGCGCGACTGCCATAAAACATAGTATACACGCGAAACAAGCGGTACCATCGTCGGCGAAGCGCAATGCAAAGGTAAAATAGTGCATACAAGATTACAATAAATAAATGAATACAAAATTGAACATTACAAAATAAATACCTAAAGCAAGAGCGCTCACCGAAGCGACGCGAGGGGTCTCGGAAGAGGGTCTCGGAATTCAATCAGGAAAAGAGGAAGGTAAATCTAGATTGATGTAGAATAGGAAACAGGAGGAGACATCTCATCGGGACAAATCTTTTTTTGAGGGTAAAATAAATTATCTTCTGTTTTTGCTTATTTTCATCTCATCGCATTTTTGTTTTCTGACTTGAATATCTCTACAAGGTAGCGGTTTTGCTGGTAACGTTTTTTTTTGCTTCTAAAGACAGCGACAGATGGCATAAAAACGTGCAATATGAAAAATAAATGTTCATGAAAAGTTAAAAGATACAGGTTCTTGCCGTTGAATGCTTCATTTCATTTTTTTACCACGTTCGCCTGAGCTTTATTTAACAAATGTTGCTGGCGTTTTCCCCACCTATTTAATTTTTTTAAATATGTATTTTGTATTCTTTCCTGCTCAGGCAGAAGATACCCTGCACTTGTATTTTAAGCGCCGGATCACCGAAGCTGCTGATGATTCCACGAGCGCATACAAAAATGCAGAATGGAATGCGAGGAAAAGGCGTTTATGAAAACCGACCCGGTTATTTGAGACCGAGATAATGCCGCTAAAGTTCCCGTCGTCGCAAGTGCCGATTCCCCCAATGCGATCTTTTCAAAAATGCGACGTCGGAGCGAGTCCGTTATGCACTCTAGCCGTCCCAAAATAATAGGGTGTACTTTTCGATGCCGGTATTGACCGACGCGCTCTAGCGTTTTGACAGTGAAACTCCTTGAGCAACTCTCGAGAATACTGTACACAATAAAATTAAAGGCGAATTTTGTTTTGTACTGTCTCGTCATATATATTTTGTGGCACTGGGCAACGCGGAAAACTCAATGGGAAAAACACCCATTAAAAGCTGAATGCCCTGATCCGATTCTTTGCTGCCTTACACAACTTGCCACAGATGGCGCTACGTCTCGATTCCTTTAGTAGCTTTATACACACCCGCCTCTTGCAGGGTAATGACAGCTCGGCCTTTGAAGTGCCTGAATGTGTTTCTGAACCCGCAGCTTGAAAAATGCAAGGCGTGTACTATTATGATCAAGCTTCTTGCCTCGTGATTTGATCTCGGGCGTTTTTATCGACCAGTGGCGCCATCTCTGTAGCTACGGAGCGTTCATAAAATGCTAAATACATGCCACGCCCTACGACGTTTAAGCTGTCAGCGAGTGCAGCTCCGAATACCCACACCGTGAGCGCGTAGTCTTAGCGGGTGCTTCTTTGACGATCGAACCCCGTCAGTTGCATTGTCAGAAACTGATGTGAGAGCACAGCGAAGGTGTAATTGACACAAATGTGCCTCGTTTACCGCGTGACAGACAAGGTACGCAGCTTACAACCGATCAACGACAGATGACGAGCGACTTGATGTGATGCTCCTCGAGTTGTTCTCCGCCTTGAATATGGTGCCACCCGGCGTACGAAGCACGGTTGTCCCCGTTACTCCGTCATTACCATGAAAAGAAGGAGAAGAGGTGTTGTCAGAGAAGTAAGGGGCAAGAGGAATAAAAAAATATATGTCTACAAGCACCTTGTCGTTTTTCGTTCTCCTTAGGTAGATGGGGACTCAAGCAAGAATAGAGGGGGAGAGAGGGTGCAACACTCAGAAACACGCACAGACATACACGGAAGACAATTGTCGGCATCCGTTTATCCATGAGCTAATATTTCGCGGCACTGTTTTCTCATTACAGTGAAGGCTCACAGCCAGGAAATATGTTCGGTTTCGCGAACAAATATGATTAACTCGAAGAAGGAGGTTCTGAGTTAACCGGGAAACTCTCGAAGGTTTAATTTATTCTCGATTCAAGCGCGTGGTTGACCAGTGTCATGGGGGTTCCGCAAGCCATGACATGCCACGCCGTATGCGGAATGCTTACTTTGGCACGTTTCTAGCTGTGAAAGTGAGACTATTGGTGAGGTACATACGATGTGACTGTCTTTTATAAAGTCACGTCTCGCGTGTAGCAAGCAGCAAAGCTTTGTAGTCCCGTGTATGGCTGCCAAGTTTAATGGGGTGTGGGAAGTAGCGAAGGATTAGCGTGGTCCTCAGAGCCTCGTACTATTTTTTGACCCAGTTTACAGACATAAATTGTAGAAATATCAATTCAGTTCCGCTAAATGTCCTCGACCAGCTTCACCTTCGTACACTCTCAGGTAAGTTTCAACATTATCAACATCCACTAGCTCGCCAGCACAGGCACTGCATTCCCATGCAGCTGCTGTGTGAAGCCCGGCGAAGATGACGTCACAACTACGTCACTTGTGACCTCACCTTTTCTTCCTTGCCCGAACTCCGACACATGGTGCCGCCAAGCGCCGGTCCCACAAAACATCGATCGCAGTGTAGGGGTGACGTGGCAAGAGAAGACGCTCGGTCGGTCGCCGGCCGCGAAAAAGTCGCGCGTTGGTATTCATTCGTCGTGCGCGGACTGCCGAGTTTTCACGAGAAGGAGCGGGCGAGAATAAATAATGCGGCGGATAAAACGTTTCTTATCCTTTGAGAGGATCTCGGAGTGTTGCTCTTACGCAAGCGAATCAATATATACCGGCATGCTTGAGTAATGCGGGAGACCGCAGGGGCCGGCTGAGCCTCGTAACTTGTCTGATTTATTCAAGGGAATCCCTGCGAGAACAAGTGACACGCATCGGACAACAGGCCTCCGATGACGACGCACTCGATCTCCGAGTCTCCCAGCAGCGATTTCGCGCCAGGATAATGAATCGACTCAACTTTGTGTAGCACGCGACCGCCATGTGGTTGTTTTGAGTGGGTTACCGTCTGACCTGGTACAGTGGGTGTTGATATATGTGGTGATAGGAGGCTTGGGTCCGGTGTTGCGAATACTGCGCCTCATTTGTGTGCCAGTGTGTTTGCGCGTTCTTGTGAGCGACGAACCAGCGTATGTTTGAATAAAACGATGCCTGAGCGACCCATCCTGTGGCGGAGTTGGCTGTGTGTCCTGGTTGTGTTTGAAGTGAGGCGGATCAAAGCTACTGCAGGAAAGAGCCCGCCGGCGCCGACGGTAACCGCCACGACAGCGTGTCTACCAGTGGTTACTACAGGTAAGCAACGTTGCGCGGCTAGTGCGCCTATTAAAGCTAAAAAAATGGTGAAAACAAACAAAAACGCATAACTAAAAATTAAAAAAAATTACACACCCTTTTTCTAAAATTAATCGCACATTGCTTTTCTCGCGTGCAGCTACGCACGCATGTTTTTTAACGAAGCCAGAGTTTTGGCATACGTGGCTTAACAAGTGAAATAAAAGGTACATAGATGCCAAACGCGTAATCTAACTACATTACACAAAAAAATGTTGTGAAGTTTTTTAACTAAAACATATTACTTCCTAGCTATGTCAACAACTCTTCGAAAGCATGTCGTAACACTAGCAGGCACAGCTTTCAGGCAACCTTAAATTATAGCACTGTACCTCGTAATTTAACGATGCGCAATGGATTGTCTGTGGTTGTTCAGTTGTTTCCCTAAAGGCTGAACTCCATGGAACGAATTATGTGACGAATAACTGGCGAACGCCGCCCGACGGCACGCTCGTTTTGCGCGCGACGTAGCAGCCACTGTGTTGATTCCACGCGCAGAGCAAAAGCCGCCGGTCAAAATTCGTCGGTTATTCGCAGCATATTTGTCCCATAAAGTTCAGCCTTAAAGCCGGGGTCAGACTACCTATAGGGAGTATTCACTAGCGGCCATATCTGTGTGCGCGGCTGCTGAGGACGTGCTGACGGCGAGCTTCCGCAGTCCTTTTGGAGCGTGCATTTAGCACCATCAAGGTTGCCGGTCTTAGCAGGCTATTAACGTGAGCTCGTTCTGGGCATGCGCTCTAAACATCACCCTCAAATATGGCGTCCAGTGAATACCTCCTATACTCATACAAAATGTAGTATGTATACAAATTTGAACGCGAGTCACCGCAAGATCCGTGCTTCAAATGACGCGTGCCAAGTTTCTCCTCTAACAATTGCCATGCGGCATTCGATGCACGGGTCTCGCGGTGACTTGCGTTCGAACTTGTAGTTAGACTGTCTTTTTTATGAAGTATACACCTTTTCTACGTGGGCGCCGCCATCTTCAATTCTGGAACTTCCGGTATGCGTGAAAACACCGCTTTCCTCTCGCCTCGCCAGTAGAACATGTTAACATTTTAATTGCAACCGTCATTCCTTCTTGTTATGTCCTTTCTATATTTTTTTTCCTTTTCCGGGTTGAAATTTTTGCTTTTTTTTTCGGAACGCATACCGGATATGGGGACAACGTGGCTGGGTACGAGGCTAAACGAAAAAGGTGTATAAGCAGTGTGACCAGGCTTAAAGGGGCGATGCAACAATTTTTGTACTTTGCGCAAACACCGCTTAGAACGGATCCCTGACGTTAATGACCTATGAAACACGCGTTCGTTTTTCACCCTACGCAATAGAAGTCCCAGTAAAAAATTAAAGAAAAACGAGCAGCGTTCACCCCCTCAACTCGCAGCCAGAACAAGCGGCCACGTGATCTGGAGCCGATTATATGCCGCCAATGTTGATCATAGCCACGCGCTGGGGTTGGCAAAGCACAGGACACGCGCTGAGTTCCAGACATTGTTATGGCTCGGCTATTGTCGTCATCGCAGTGATTGGACACGGGCCACTACCCGAATGCTTCTCGAGCTATCAATTATCACGAGCCCAAATCGAGTGCTCACGCAATGCTCGGGTCCAATCTATGAGCCGCATTCAAATATCGTCCCTGGAGGATGCTGCTACCACCAGGGTACGTCATCAAAATTTGCGAAGGAGAGATTGAAAGAAAACGCTCGCTTTTCTCCTTGAAATTACACCGCTACAAAGGAGTCTCTTGGTCAGTGACGTTGCGGGCGAGTGTAGTTGGGTCCCACTAGTGCCAGTAAGCTCATACAAAGTGAAAAACACTCAAAACGAATATCGTTGCACCGCCCCTTTAAGGGAGGTTTCTTCGTAGTGTGACAAATTCCCTTCAGTTAGAAACATCTAAGTTCTCCGCCATTGAATAAAGGGACTCGATGAAGAGCGGTCCCTTCATGTTCTGAAGGTCTCTTGGCTACCCACCAGGAAGACGCCGTTCTCTCGGTCCCGTCCCCTATCCTTGACGAGACGCAAACGGCGTGGTAAGCGCGCGTCTCCCGCCTGGCCGCAAATGAACCTAGGGCCCACATGCTCGTTAACATAATTAGGCTCGAGTTATTCGAGCTTCAAGTTCTCGTCGACGCAATACCCGAAGGACCGCCACGGCGCCGAAAGATGTCCCTTCTTGAACCTCTCTGGCGGACGCGGCGTGGTGACGACAGTTGCAGGGACTCCAGATGCAAGCAGGCATTTGCCTAACTGCGCTCTCCTCTCTGCGGCTTCTCGTTAACTGAAATTAATCAAATCATATGCACCTGGCTCTTATGCTCTCTCTCCTCCCAACATTTTCTCGCGTTTTCTTTTATTAAAGCGTGGATTGCTTTTAAACTTTACACACCAATCCAGAAATCTCGGCCGTTCGTGCGTCCGTATGTTTCCCTGTAAACTTTGTGACAAGATGGACCTCACGTGACCTATACACGAATTCTAATTCCCCGCTAAATGTAGCGGGAAAATTAATATCACGTCACCTAACGTCCCAATACCTACTGACAAATTCAGGTTCTCCGCTGAATTTAGCGAAACAATTGACGTCACATCACCTATACACCAATTTAGTTTCCCCGCTACATTTGGCGACAAAAATGATGTCACGTGACCTGACGTCATAGGACCTATACACGGATTCAATTTGAAACAAAATAAGCAACAAAAAATTAACGATTCCTTCTTAAATACTGCTTTTCATGCCCAGCAGGACTTTCACGATACAGGTCATTGCCAATTTTTTTATTTCGTTCTATATTGTTTTCGCGCTCATCGAGCGCTCTGTCGGAATCCAGCCGTGGATCGTCGATGCCAGTGATAAGTCTATGCGTGCTGGCCAGTCATCGTCCTTACTTCCTCCTTACCTTTGCGTTTGTCTCTTCGTTTCTTTATCAATTTCTTATTTTAAGATCTTCGAGTTCTTGCGAGGTACAGAGGAACACCGGCGGTACAGTCACCGACAACCTGACAAACGTAGGGCGTCTTAATCTGTTCTCACATCATTATTGGGCCTTTGGCGTTCTTATTGGCTTGTGCTGTAATCTGATTGGCTGCGGAGCCATAATAAATAACCCTGGATTCACTACAACCCGCGTGTCCTTGTGACTATAGATGACTGTGCTCCAAAATAACTTCCACCAAACTCTAATAAGGTACGTGACTGGAAGAAAACATTAGTCGCCGTATTGTTAAATTCTATCTCGACTTCGGTAACTAATGTTAGTAGGTGACATCTTTGATCATAAGATGCGTTCACAGCTACGTTTCGAAAAGGAGCCCAGGACTTCGTTCAACAGGTCGAGCGATGGCTACTCACCGAAACGGGTCGCTTGACTTCAAACAAACCGGGACTTGTATGCGGAAAAGCTTGCGGGGTAACTCAACAGGTCCATTGCGGCACTCCGTTTCACGAGTTTCCATGGATGTCACACTACCTGTTTTAGAGAAAGGAAGAGGGGGGGAGGGGGCGAGGATTAAGGAAACACGCGCCTCAGTGCTTCACGCGCTAACCTTTATCCACCTCCTAGATTCGCTTGCCCAATAAACGTAGGCAAATCTGGGAGCCCGCTAATGGGTAGCGCGTGAGTCACTCAACTGTGTTCCCGAGGCCCCGCTTCCCCTCTCTGCAAGTGATGTGACGTCCCTGAACACACGCCGAGCCGAGTGCCGATATTTGCCTGCTGACTTCCTCCACAAGTGTTTCCGAATATGCGGCCAGGACGGCTCGTCTGACTTGGATTACAGACTCTTTATGAAGTAAATTTTCGTCTCTAAAGAGTAGTAGCTGAATTCAGGAGTTTTAAAATAAGGTATTCAATTTTACCCCACGCCAGCGTTAAATTTAACGCTTGCGTTAGCGCACGCTACTTGAGGGAGTTTTAGAAAAGCGTTTCTTCGCCGCGAAACACAAACCCAAGCATCTCTCTCGCGCTTCCAATGCCACCAAGCTACAGTAACAAATTTTACTTCACACACAAAATGCTTTTGCCCAAGTAAAAGTAAATATATATTTTTGGTCGAGCGCAAATGTTTAGATTCGTTTAAATATGAGAATGCGACGACGACGGTCGATCGGTCCGGTCCGCTTGAGTCACCCCGGCAAGAGGCGTCTCGAGTACTGACCTTCGCACACCGTACCTTCGCCGAGAAATGTTCGCGCGTCGTAAGCAGCAAGTTCCCGGCGATCGTTGCACACCTTACAGGGTTTTCCCAACCGTTTGTGACGTGCATCTCCCTCAGGGATGCACATTGTCTTCGTGCGTTAAAAACCTCTGTCGCGAGTTTGCCGCCGATGTCGCGCTCACGACGCCGCCAAAGCGGCCGCAGCCACGGTCCTAGGAGCCGCCATTTTTTAACTGGGCTTCTGGGCTCGTTTTCACTTTCGCAAACTTCTCATCACGAATCCTCCTTGGAGGAGCACAAGGACTCTTTGCGCACGCGTGCAATTTCCGAAAAATACTGTACACTTAAATAGCGTGCGCAAACCGCAGTTAGCGTTCAACGCATGCGCAGTGGTGGCGACAGTATTCTTTGCGCTCGCAAAGCTTTTGCGTACGCTATTCTAAAACTTCGTACTGAGTGCCGCCGTTCTGAAGAACACAGACGCACGATATTGGAGCTTTGTCAATACACCTTTTTGAAAACCGCGAGCCATCTAGGAACGGCTGAGCCAATTATTCGAGTCAGACATTGTTTGGGCACTTATTCCGCCCACGTGTTGGGCACGAGCAGTGCGCCAGCGTTCGGCGAGGACTCTGATCTCATCCCACGCTTCAAGGCCAAGAAATGATGACCTTTAACGTTGCTTGATGGGACCAAGATCAATTTGGGAGCTAGGTCGTTGAACATCTATACGGTGATTTAAAAAGCGCAAAGGACTAAGAAGAGAAGAAGGGGACAGGACAGAGCACAAAAGCGCTCTGTCCTGTCCCCCCCCCCCCCCCCCCCCCGCTTTCTTCTCTTCTTGGTGATTTGCTCTTTTTAAATCACCGTCTAGTTAGTTGCTTGATGTGGTTTTGAAAAGGCTCTAGTGCTTCTACGGACGGCACACTGAAGACACTGACTGCCTTGCGGCTCATTGCAGCGGAACATTTTAAAACAACAATCGTTCTGCGATATGCGACAGTAAACAAATCCCGAAGTTATTTCGCGTTCCGCTAAGAGACTGAGGTTATTCGGCCCTAAAAAGCTGTTGGGAATTTGCGAAACCTGGGTTGTCCTGATATTTTCATGTGGTTGCTTTTCAGTACGCTGCGGTAGGGCAGTTTTTTATATACCCAAGTAAAGCAGAAAACAGCCGAGTTTTTTTTTTTTTTTTGCTTGTTTTGTAAGACGTTTGGTTTTGAAAAACAATAGATATTAAAGATATTGAGAAAAATTATAACTGAGTGGAGTTTTCTCACTGCTTAATTTGGGACCTCTTTTTTTTTGCTTTCCCTACCTAGTATTTCAAATTAAGTTAGTGTGGAATAATTTGTATCTTCGTAGTAACCCATTCGGCACGTGTTCCGTCCCCATCGCTCTTTTACAACGTTATTAGCAATTAAGGTATTGCAGAACAAAAAAGAGATTTGACCATGTTATCTTTCATTAGAAGCAATGGGCTCACCCACTTTTTGAATATTCACACACAAACACATGTACACACACATACGAGAAAGCAGACATCGTTCGCTCAATGTACAAGCGGGCAGAAATTTAGTTTTATGTCCGCTTTTTATGAAGTTTTAGAAATGCCCCTTCGGGAAAACCGTTTTGTTTTTGTCTTGGGGAACGAGTTTAAGGAAAGGCGTATCTGTCCGGTATAATATGAAAGAAGAAACTGTTTCCCGCACAAACAGTTGCTGCGTTATTTCACTGCCTCCGGGCGACGCGCAACAGTTGCCCAACAAAACATAGTTCTCCTGTCTCGTAGATTGGAGTCGACGCAACATGCTGTCTGACTGCTCATGGTCCCTAGTGGCGGTGGTGGAGAAGACGAGACGCTCTCCAGAAACCTAAACAAGCAATAAGTAACGGACATAAAGCTAAAGAGCAGGATACAAAAACAACCTCCATAAAACAACAAGCGGATAAACCTCGGAAGAATTGGAGCATTCCTCTGAAGAGTACAAGTAGAAAAAAAAAAAAGGAAAGAAAGAAACAGCAACAAAATAGTAAGCGAACAAACGACAATTCGCTGTCTGAATAGCCCGAGTGTCCCAACAGTCTTGTATATCTTTTTAAGACGTAGAAAGACACAAACAAACGGCACAGACAGCACCGAATCCTGTACGACACCTAAAGAAAAAGTAGAATTATTTCCGGAGGAAAAGGATATAACGACATCAAACATAAACACGAAATGCTCTATGTCTAAAAAGGTTCGGGAATGTTTCGAACAGCGCAAGTCCGAAAACACGCTTTTTTCTTATCGGATTTATTTCGGTTATATTCTCGTCGTCCTACATGCTCATGGGTCAACATTACAACTCAGTCGAAAGTTACAGCCTATACTCGGAACGACCACCATCTGCAAAGAACAGCACAAAAAAAAAAAAGAACTAAAAGGAATTGAGAAATATTTGCTGCTGTCGTATTTGGAAATCTACGGGGAGGGACAGTACCAAGATCTTGGTCGACGATGGCTGATTGCTTTGTATGGGCGACATCGAGCCAAATAGTCGTACTCAGCTTATTTTATATTGTATATGTTGTCCACATTCATTTAGAACTTGTTTTTGTATGTCTCCTGGGATATCGTGGATGGAGATTGCAAAATAAAAACAAATAAGATGTAACAAACGCAAAAAACGGGGAGGTTGTGTGCGATTCGTCGCTATGGGGGTTTATGGGACAGCTGGAATAATAATCGGTGCTGTCCAATGGACGCAATGAATGACCCTTGTACAAATGCCGGACTTGTAAAAAGGTGAAGAGTAGGCAGCCAGGGTTCTGATGCGACCAAATTTGGCGATCACATTTGGTGATTTTATATATGGACAGTGGCAGACTTCACACTAATCGCAATTTTTCACTGCAATCCTAGTTAGAGCATGTCATTGGGCGTATGAAATTGCGTGTGTCTTTGTGGTAAGCCGTGGATATGTTCATATTGCCACGCGCGTTGCCGAGCAAGTACGTGCGTGGCCGAGTGGTTAGCGTGCTCGACTGTCGCGCGTAGGATCCGGGCTCGATGCCAGGAAGCAGATTCTTCTTTTATTTATTCTTTCTACATGGCGTTCTCGTAAGTTCGAGAACCTTCTCGTCCGATCCAGTTACGAATCTTCTACGAGCCGAACGTTTTAGGCCGAATGTTCCAGAGAAACACGCGGGTACAAAAGGTGCTCCGCGTGGCAAGCCGGAGTCAGTCTCGCCCCAGCGCTCGATCCTGCGGTTTCGCCGACATCGACGCCCGCGACGCTCTGCTGTCTTCTTCTCTTTCCTTTTTGTTTTGGGCACAAGTTCGCCCCGTTAAACGTTTAGTTTCTTCAGTTATAATCGCCTCATCATTTGTCATCGTGACAATATCAGCTTAGAGATCTGGGCAAGAGTTATGGTTTCCGGATGAAATAGGGGAAGTGATCGGGTTGTTTTCGCTCTTCCGTTGTAGTCCAAGTCGTATTTGATTCATGCGCCAGGCACGTATCCAGGGGGGGGGGGGGGGCCCATGGGGCCCGGGCCCCCCCCCCCCCCCCGAAATTTTCCATTTTGCTGGGACCTCCTCTCCCCCCTCCCCCTCATACAGCCTTTTGTCATGGGCGGGCCCCCCCCCCCGAAACAAAATCCTGGCTACGTGCCTGTCATGCGCCCATGTCCAACGGCAGGCACGAGCAACCGTATGACTTCTGAGATGCTAGTGAATTCCAGTGTTGTACGGAACGGCGTTCCAAGGAACGGCGTTCCTGGAACGCGTTCCTATTAGGAGGAACGAAGGAACGCCGCCGTTTCATTCTGCAACGGTGGAACTGGAGCGGGAACTCGTTACATTTTGACTGGAACGGAAAAAAGAACGGCGTTTCTCTTTTTTGTCCAGTGGGTTAATTTTTATTTTATTTCTAAGACAGAAATTTTAAAATTATAAAAATATCTTTACGAAAAGCAGGATATCGTTTACTTTTTAATTACTTACTTAGGGTTTATTTTGTGCGGTCCTCACTTGGTAACAGTTGGGTGCAGGAGAGCTAGTGGACTTTGATCCTTTTCTTAGTGCCCGAGACTGCGGTACAAAAAGCAAACATTTTAGCAAAAGGAAAAGACACAGAAAGATGGACGCTTCAAACTGAGCTACTTTCTTTTCTTCCACGAATCCTCATATACCCAGAAAGCTAAGGCTGGCTACAGTCATCACTGAACTTCCACAAAGAGACCTACAGTTACAACAAAATAACAAATTACCATACATCGAACACATCCTTGTATCTCGAACATTGGTCTCTTAAAATACAGACAAAATTGACCTTTATTCCATCTCCTCTTGTCCCCCAACTTCACTGAACAACGAATCCAACCTTCACGAAGAAGGACTTGTAGTTTTCAAGACTGGCCTTCTAAAAGCCCTTCCGTCACCTTCACTTGCTCGTCTTGCGGACAGCAACATAGAGAAGTAACTGTTGTTAAGTTCGAAAAATGCTTTGTTAGATGGAACGTGTGAGGCTGTTGTAACGCTCGTGCATGGGGGTATCAGTACTGTGGAAACATTAGCGTGAACTCCCTCTGCTTGTCGCGGCGAGACATTTACGCTCCTATTGTTTCCGATAGTAATTTGCTTGTCGAATCGTCCACCAACAACTTAATCGAAAGCTGATATTTTCACAAATGAACGTGCTATGTTGGAACCTGCGGTACTGCTCACGCGTCAAACGGAGTCAGTCTCGCCCCAGCGCTCGATCCTGCGGTTTCGCCGACATCGACGCCCGCGACGCTCTGCTGTCTTCTTCTCTTTCCTTTTTGTTTTGGGCACAAGTTCGCCCCGTTAAACGTTTAGTTTCTTCAGTTATAATCGCCTCATCATTTGTCATCGTGACAATATCAGCTTAGAGATCTGGGCAAGAGTTATGTTTTCCGGATGAAATAGGGGAAGTGATCGGGTTGTTTTCGCTCTTCCGTTGTAGTCCAAGTCGTATTTGATTCATGCGCCAGGCACGTATCCAGGGGGGGGGGGGCCCATGGGGCCCGGGCCCCCCCCCCCCCCCCCCCCGAAATTTTCCATTTTGCTGGGACCTCCTCTCCCCCCTCCCCCTCATACAGCCTTTTGTCATGGTCGGGCCCCCCCCGAAACAAAATCCTGGCTACGTGCCTGTCATGCGCCCATGTCCAACGGCAGGCACGAGCAACCGTATGACTTCTGAGATGCTAGTGAATTCTAGTGTTGTACGGAACGGCGTTCCAAGGAACGGCGTTCCTGGAACGCGTTCCTATTAGGAGGAACGGAGGAACGCCGCCGTTTCATTCTGCAACGGTGGAACTGGAGCGGGAACTCGTTACATTTTGACTGGAACGGGAAAAAGAACGGCGTTTCTCTTTTTTGTCCAGTGGGTTAAGTTTTATTTTATTTCTAAGAGGGAAATTTTAAAATTATTAAAATATCTTTACGAAAAGCAGGATATCGTTTACTTTTTTAATTACTTACTTAGGGTTTATTTTGTGCGGTCCTCACTTGGTAACAGTCGGGTGCAGGAGAGCTAGTGGACTTTGATCCTTTTCTTAGTGCCCGAGACTGCGGTACAAAAAGCAAACATTTTAGCAAAAGGAAAAGACACAGAAAGATGGACGCTTCAAACTGAGCTACTTTCTTTTCTTCCACGAATCCACATATACCCAGAAAGCTAAGGCTGGCTACAGTCATCACTGAACTTCCACAAAGAGACCTACAGTTACAACAAAATAACAAATTACCATACATCGAACACATTCTTGTATCCCGAACATTGGTCACTTAAAATATAGACAAAATTGACCTTTATTCCATCTCCCCTTGACCCCCACCTTCACTGAACAACGAATCCAACCTTCACGAAGAAGGACTTGTAGTCTTCAAGACTGGCCTTCTAAAAGCCCTTCCGTCACCTTCACTTGCTCGTCTTGCGGACAGCAACATTAAGAAGTAACTGTTGTTAAGTTCGAAAAATGGACTTTGTTAGATTAAAACGTGTGAGGCTGTTGTAAAACGCTCGTGCAATGGGGGGTATCAGTACTGTTGGAAACAATATGAGCGTGAACGCGCCTCTGCTTGTCGCGGCGGAGGAGCATTTACGCTCCTATTGTTTCCGATAGTACATTTGGCTTGTCTGAATCGTCCACCAACAACATTAAAATGCTTGAAAAGCTGATATTTTTCAACAAATGAAACCTTGCTTCTGCTTGGTTTTTTCCTGCTGGTGCCCTTCCATCACGGCATTCAAAATCGTATGTTTCCATTTGATGAAATAGATACAAAAAAAGAAAACTTTACTTAATCTAAATAAATATGGTAATCAGCAAAATACGTACAAATGTAACGTATATGTAACGATACGTTCCATTTTTAAACTGTAACGGGAACGAGTTCCTTTCTCATAGATTGAACTTGTAACGGGAACGTGTTCCAAAAATCATAAGGAACGAGGAACGGGCTTTCGTTTCTTTTTTTGAGGAACGTGTACAACACTGAACTCAGTGGTATATTCAGAGTTTCAGGAGTGAGAATTTTTCATCTGTAAGAGGAGAAAATTCGGCAACCTTCAGGATTGTTGTGAATCTAAAAGCACTTCATATTCTGTTTATGGTTGACGTATCTTTGGGTAGCCCATTTTCACAAAACATACTCATAATTGCAGAAAAAAAGACATAATCGCGAAAAAAAAAACTACTGATAATAATTTCGACTTTGCGAGCATGTTCTATATATAGAAAATGAAATTACTACAATTTTGCTTGATCACTAGTTAGAGTACAAACCCATCCAGAGTTTATATATCAAACAGCAAATAGCAAATAAATTAGAAATTAACAGTTAGCCTCTACATATTCCACAGGAGCACAACCGACTGACTGATAATGGTTCCAGAAAAAATGGGAACAATTTTCAAACACATCAATAGATTTTAACGAAATTTACAAAACAGCACGATTATCGAAAGATTCTAGGGATCTGTGAAAGGAATCTCTAATATCTCAAAGTTGGACGGCGTTCAGGTCTTAGGCCTCGCTCAAATTTGTATTTTGAGGACCTCACAGGTTAGAGCGAGAAACAGCAAACACAGTTCTCCAATGTCAGAAATACAAATTGCTATAAACTTTTGTGTTGTGCTAAGTGTTTACCAACTTCCATTGAAAGAGCACGTTGGAGAACAAGCCGTGTTGCAGAGAGTTACTCGAGTCGCAAAAGAGTTGATCTAATACTTTGTTACAGCATAAGTAAGAGCAGTGACAAAGGCAACAAGACGTGCAGTGCTCAACAGAACAAAACAAAACAGCGGAGCGCCTGGCCTTGTTCACAAGCAGGTATTTCTAACGATACCTAGAGTAAATTAATGATAGCGCCATATTGTTACTATAGTCTAGGATAACTCTATAACACCCTATAATAACTGCCTATGCTCCACAAATACTTAGGTAAGAAAGTTCTTTTGTTCATAATTTGTTTTTTCTCTGGAAATTTAGGACCTTAAAAAGCCAGACGAAACCAGAGTCGATCCAAATTTTACCTTAGTTTACAGTCTGGCTATATTGGCCATAATTCCCCGAACAAGTGCCAAAGTTAGGCTTCACTGATAGTAGTTTGGCAGTCATCTGGTACATTTATTAAGGTTGTGCGAATAGTGGCTAAAATGGAATAGTGCTTAGTCATTCATAGCCTTGGCAGTGTAAGAAAAAGCCAAGACGGAAGGTTCTCTCAACGGTAGAGAAGCTATGGATGGCGCTGCGCTATAGTATTTTTTTATAAATAAATAAATATCTTTTATTGTCTCGTTTTCAACACAGTACATAGACCGGCCCGCAAAAGCATGGGTATGCTTGTCTGCGGGACCTGGCGTCCGACAGGTTGCTTACATAGTTATAACAAAGCATGCATTTGGTTTTTTTGCATGCAACTAAACAAAACAAACAAAGAGAATTAAACCTGACAAGAGAACAAGCGAAAAACTTGATCCATTTCAGTCACCTATCGTCTGACAGCACCATTCTCTCAGGTCTTGTTTTAGTCTTTTTAGGGAATCCAGGTTATGAAGCTCTTCTGGTAACTTATTAAAATAAAAAGGAACATAGTATGACCTTGCATTTTTTCCATATTTAGTATAAATCCTAGGGAGTATGAACTTTTCTGTCCGCCTCAAAATTCGTTCTTTTGTTAACGGAATTTTAAAATCACTATTGAAGTAATGTTTTACCAAAATTACATAACAGTGCAACCTCTCAGTGGTTAACACTCTCGCGGCATTCATTTTCTTATCTTTCTCTACTTCTTCATACATTGCTCCCATATGTGATATTACAAGCAATTTTATAGAGTATATTATCGATTTTTGTTTTTTTATAGTTGGAACACATTCCGTATAACGAGATTCCATAACGTAGGATAGACTCACCCAGTGCGTTGTATACCCTCCTTCTCAGAGAAACGTTCGCCACACTACGCAACTTGTACAAATAGGCCGAGACGGCTCTATTTGTACAAGTTGAACCAGTCTTCGCACGCCCCTAGCATTGGGACCTCAATTACGAAACAATTCGCAGTATTAGGCTTCACTACTCGATCTTTGAATCACAGGTATCTTTGAATCAACTTTGGCACTTTGAAAATTATGTGGCGAGACAAAGAAAGGTCATAGACACGCTAAATGAAAATACTTTTGAAGTAACTAACGCCTTGGAGAAAAACCTAATTAGGCCCAACTTAGGTCCTTAGGATTCCCATGCTTGCGCCAATTAGGCGTTTCTCTGGCGGGTTACATGAGTAAAATTACTCTACCCAGGCCACGTGCTACGGTGGTCCATTTTGTTTTGTTGGGCGCTGTACAAACATCGGTACACCAGGTACTAAAAGCGAAAGGTTATGATGAATTCAGTTGGCTTGATGGGTTTAGACGATTATAGAAGAGGCGCAGCAACTTGCAAATACCGTGACGTTGAACGTTTGGTGATTTTTGATCTTCCCCATCGGCTATTTTCAGCCTTGATAGCGCTCGGCATTACACTCTAAGAAATACCTGAGAGTCAACTTATTTCGCAAAACACTCGAAGAGCCAATCTCTGCTATCTACGAAATTATCTCAGCGAATGATGAGGCGGGACATCTGCTTAGACCTCAAAATTAAGTCTGGGATGTGGCATTAAGCAATGCAAGCATGACGCTTCGCATTGCGTAATGCCGCAGAGTAGACTTCAATTTTAGGTATAAGCGAATGTACCGCCTCATCATTCGCTGAGCTGATTTTGTAGATGACAGATATTGGCTTTTCAGTGTTTTGCGGGTAAGTAGACGAGCAGACATTTTTTAGAGTGTAAGGTAAAATAGGGAATCGCGTAGTCGCCACACAAATATTGATGTATGTCACGGCAGTGAAAATATTATACCTAAAATCAGTGTAACTTTAAATTTGTTAAACCGAATTCTAACGTGTCTTATTCTTGCTCCAGATGGCAGCACCGCCTTCAAAATTTGCGTCTGAATATTTTATTATCAATTATTTCCAGTTGCTCGACGTTCTGATTTTCGAACGTAATACGCGATAAAAGTCAACGCCCAGGAGGAAATAATATAAGAAAAAGCTAAGCAGAAATGAAACATTATGCTCCACCTTCAGAGTAAAGATGTTCTCCTTCCCCAGAAAAAAAAAATAAATAAAAAGAACGAGCAAGCAGGCAAGCGACAATTCCCTGGAAACTCGTACTATATGAACCGCCTTTTTTTCATTTCGGAGAGCTGTAAATGTCGGGACGATTTTGGCGCGCAACCCCAAAGCACATTTTAAGTCAGAACTTGCGCATTCGTGTTTTGTTTTGTTTTGTTTTATTTCTTTTGAAACTACTTTTGTTTGATAGTTTCATGCTTTTCAAACGACGCTGAATGCTTTACATGTATTCGTTCTACTTGGTTTGTACTTGTCTTTTTTGTGCATCATTGTGTCTTTCTACATCTGATATCTTTCATCGCCACTTCCGACATATTTGTATTCCACTTGAAGGAGCATAATGTTTTCTAATTCACCTCATTTATAAAACGAGGAAAAATTATTTAGAAAGTGCAAAACAACAAAAAAAAAGAAAATAGAAGGGCAGCATTGTAGAGGTTATGAGCAAAACTGCATCAGCATTTATTTATTTATTTATTTATTTATTTCACATACTGTCAGTCCCGAATCGGAACTCTTACAGGAGTGAAAAAAAAGAACAATTCAACGATGGTACGCATGGTTCAAAAGCACACCCGTTCATTCACATACACATGGTTCAAAAGCACACCCGTTCATTCACATTCACATACATCATTCACATACATCAATCATAAGCGACAAGGGCTCTTGTGATAGTTTGGTTTCTCGTTCATGAAATATCCGGTTTATTGTGTGCAGTACACAGCTGATATGGTGTTAATTGGAAATGGCCAGACATGTACAAATTACTCAAAAAAGGTAGTTAAGTTACGTTACTGAGTATCGACGCCAAAAGTAATTGGAGTAGAGTAGAAATTACGCATTTGTAATAGTAATTGAGTAAACTACTAACTACTGTCAAAAGTAGCGAGTTACTTTGAAGTTACTTTCGAAGTTACTTTTTTTATATTTTTGTGGTAGCAAAATGAACAGCAGTTTTAATCCGTGCAAACTTCTGCGAGCCTAAAATAAATGCAGTCACTTTATGGCTTGCGTTTTCACTAAAATAGTTTATCCGCTCGCAGAAGCAATTCACTTTCAAAGTTCTCGATAGAAGAGTTTTCCCCTTTTCCTCCTAAAGACGTCCCCAACCAAGCTAAAAAGACGTTCCACCGACGCGCTGGATGGAACGCCAGCGTTGAATTTCAGAAACAGGCTTCATTGCGAACCAGCGCACAGGCAGACAGTTACTCAAAAAACCAACGAACCAGCGCTGTGTGAGTGTATTTTTCTGTGTGGTTGGTTTTTTGAGTAACTGTCTACATGTGCGCTGGTTCGTAATGATGCCTTACCAACTCGCCCAATATGCAGTAGAAACAGGCTGTGCAGGGTCGGGTAAGCAAGTGAGGTTTGCCTCGGCTAGAGGGTCTTTTGTAACAAACTCTCCTCCTTTTTCTTTTTTCTTCGGCACGTTGAGATTGTTATGACTGGCCCCTCTTTATTCCCACAACATTCGGGGAGTACGCTGGGCGAGTGCACCTGACCGTCAAGGTCAGGTGCACTCGACCGCCACAACGATGAGATCATCTGGACGACTGCGCGTCTCGTAGCAATGCTAGTGCTACGCTACTGAAAAAAAAAAATTGTTTTGGTTTAACAGAAAATGAAACGAAGTATACTTCGCCGATGACGCCGGGTCCAACAGGGGCATGCTGCCCTCCCAAGTGTGACTCGCAATCCTCGCCGGCGACTACGGTATCCTGACGAGCCTGACACGCCAGACAAGCAAATCGTTTTAAACAAAGAGGAGGTCTCCCCAGCGTGGAAGGTCGGAAGGACTCGAAGAATTACGTGAAAAAGCATCGTCGCTCGTACAATTGTGGCTGGAAGCGGGAACGTGCTCCCATGAACGGCTTATCCATGTCTGTGTTTGTCCGCGGGGAAGTCCGGTTTGAAAAGGTTTATGCGCTGACGACGAGGCGATCATGGGAACAGGCGCCCAGCTGCGAGGTCATTTCAGTGGCTCCTCCCCAGGAACCCCCAAACCGCTTCTGTTAGAACTCACTAAAGGCAGACAACATTAAAACAAACCAACAACCCTCGGAGTGTCCCCTTCTTTCACGGTTGCAGCTGGAGTTGCGGTGTCTGCGTGCATTACGGGATTAGGTTAATACCCGTCCAAGGCTTGTTAAGCATCACCTCCTGCTCCTGCGTTCGTGCGCGCCGGTGTTATGTTTTAGGTGCTCGTCACCACCTTGGCCCAAAGACGCCTGTGAGGCAGTTTTTACGGCTGCCGAGTAATAGTGCGTGGGAACGGAATGTGAGGGGGCCCCTTGTTCGGGAATGCCACTTCATCTGCCGGCGTCTTACTTATTTCTGCGCTCAAACTTTCGTGATGAGCCAAATTAGCACTAGATTTCGAAAGTAGTTAGTAGTTTGAGTAGAAGTTACCTGAAAAAAGTAGTTAAATTAAACTACTAATTACCCGAATAAAGTTGTAATTGAAACTTACCAAGTTACTCGGAAAAGTAGTTAAACTACAGTAGTTTGAGTAGAGTAGTTGAACTACGTCTAAGTCTGGAAATGGCTTGAGACGGGTGTAGGCGGCTTAACAGAAAGTAAGGTACACGAATACTCATCAAAGTTATCACCGCGGTTAAAGGTAATCACCTGTATCTATCAGTTTGTGGGATGGAGAACTTGCGGTGTGCTTAGTACGACAAAGATATGAGCAGTTTGAAAGTTTGTCATCATACGCACAACGGTAAAAAAATGCACGTAGCATGTCGGCCATAACCGGTACTGGTTAATTATTTCTCAGACTTTTTTGGGTTTTAAAGCTGAACTTTCTTTTTGGTGTTTCACTGCAGGGTTAATGACATAAACGTCGATGCCAAATATGCATTATATCTTGGTTGATCACGTTATATGTTTGCTGAGTAGTCTTTTTTCTTACCACTCGGAATACAATATAGTTTCTGTTCCCGTCTAGAGAGCCCTAATGGCCATTTGAGAAAGAATCTTTTTTTTTTCTCTCCTTGCTCTCTGAAGTTGTGAGTAATTTACTTAGTTTTTACGAGCACGCTTTTTGAACTTCATGTCCAATTTTTTTGTCTTGATATAAATTCACTCAAAAACCTAAATGCCGTTTTGTGCACAGGTGGCTCTTTGTTTACCTACAATAAGAATGGCTTATTCTGTTTTGTTTTTTTCTTTTATTGTTATAGCGAATATTTTAAACAGGATGGAGCTCGGGACGAAGCTATATGTTGAGCGGAGTACGAACCATTTACTCGGAAAGAGGCGATCTTCTATTGCCTTCTTCATTTTAACAGATTGGTAAAGCCGTTTTTTTTTTATAGCAGATTAATTTACTTTCTATGCTATGCATTGATTATGTATTGTTTTCTTTTCGTCTTTTTAGTAGGGTAGCCGTGGAGCAGAGGAGAAAGAATGTGTTTTCTACCCGTATGTGCTTTGTGCATACATCTTCTTCCCCAGCGATTTCTGCGAAGAGCAGCCAAAGTAAAACGGTCGTTCAGGATTTATGGTTTACCCTTCTAAGGGCGAGATTGAAAACCTCCGCCAGGTGCATACAACAGACGAGAGGCCAGAGAAGGATCGCATTTTTATTCTGGTTGTTTTCAGCATTTTGGCTTCTTTTTGAAAACATATTATGCCGTATTCCGAACCTTAGTATTTGTTGCTTGACTACTCTTTTCCCCCAGAATATTTATTAACCGAAAAACGCACATTTTCATTTGTGTGCGGTTTTCAGCCTGTTTTGCCTGTTTTTTGCCTGTTTTTTTGCCTCTTCAGCTTTGTAATTTTGTTAGTCTCCATTTCCGGTGTGTAGTCTTAAAATCTCTCCTGAAAACGTTTGGCGCCGGCACTTCCCACATCTTGATTCTTCATATTAACGGATAACTACACACAACGTATCAATACACAGCTATGTTTACCCGAGTTAAGTTGTTTTCTTCAGCTCAGTTGAGTTGCTTAGGAGATAATTAACCCGAGTTTTGGGTTTATTATTGTGGAATTAGTACGCCAGCTTGCCTGTATTTTTTCTGTCTCATCTTTATGGTGTTAACATCACAACCGCCGTCTCTTCACACCATATTCACTTAACAAAGTTAAAGTATTATTCCGAGTTTGTCTCGCAGTTGAGTAACTCGTAAGATGCTTCAGTGCATTTTCAGACGGTTCTAAGTCTCTGTACATAAAAACATACTTAACAATTGCACAAGGACGACGGAAGGAAGAACGAGAAGACAGAAAAAAAACGCTCTTTTTTAAAGGATGTTAACCCAACTAGCCCACCAGTTGATTTTATTGCATTAAAGGGTACTGTTGCAGACAACCACTCATTTTTCCGACATACCCAAAGGGTATGTCGGAAAAAATAAATTAAGCATTAGATGCTGTATTGACCGGCGTTCGGTTGCTAAGACAGCCAGACCGAAGCAGCGAACTCGGTGAACAAAACTGAAGGAACGTTTTATTGGCATTCCTCATATAGCAGTCAGCATAGCAGCAAAGGGGGCGGCACTGACGGTATTACAGGGCAACGCTTACGCCACGCAGCACGCAGGCTGCATGAGTTAGTACAATACATCTCGCTTTGTTTAGGAAATAAATAACTAATAAAAACATAAAGCACACAGTTTGCTGAAAAGTTCTGTTGTACTCCAAACGCCTGAGAGCAAAAGTTTCTCGCGTAGAGCTTCTGGGCACCGGAGTTACGTTAGACGTTCTTGGCGAACTTGGATGAAGCTGTGTTTCCACTTCGGCGTCTTCCGTGTCATCGCCATCGCTGTCACCTGATGACTTGTTGCTGGTTGCTTCTGACGTAGCTAGACGATGTTGAAGATTCCACTTCAGCATCTTTCCATTTGCTGTAACAACTTGATCCGACCTGGGCGCGAGAACTCTCATTACGCTAGCCTTTTGAGGCCAGACCTGGCCTCTGACTCTGAGGACCTGTTCCTGTTGGAGAGGATGCGGCCGCCGTCCTGCTCTTTCCGGCTGGCGATGCTTTTTGACGGGACACCTCGGCTGTTGGCTGAAGTCGGGGAGTCGCGTACACAGACGCCTTCCTTGCAGCAGGCCTCCTAGAGCACGGTCACCCTCTAAGGGTGAGGAGCGGTAGTTAAGTAGACGTCGCCAAAAGTCTTCATGTGCATCCCTTGAGTTTTGAAAGGGCCTCTTAACAAACTGCACACCCTTTTCTGCGAGACCATTCGAACGCAAAAACTTTTGGCTAGAATTGATGTGCTGGAATTTGTGCAGTTTGACGAATGCCGCGAAAATACGGGACGAGAACTGTGGCCCGTTGTCTCAGAAGACTTCTACCGGTATCCATATCTTGCAAAGATGGCCCCCGTTTGTCAATTGCAGTTCTTGCGGACGTGTCGGCCAGCTTTTCCGCCTCTGGGAAATTTGAGTGCGAGTCAAATACGGCGCGATAAGCACTTCCTGCATATTAAAATTTATCAACTCTTACCCGGTACCAAGGTTGATATGGGTTTTTTCGCAACAAAAGAGGTTCACTCTGCTGCCTGTATGCATACTCTTTGCCAATTCCGCATTTGTTTACGATAAAATTGATGTCCGCATTTAGACCCGGTCAGAAAACCAAACGCATTGCCCCAGCCTTGCATTTTTTAACACCGAAATGCCCGTCGTGCATGAGCCGCAGCGTTTCCCAACGTAATTTTTTTTTTTTTTGAACGGATACTTTGCATCTTTTCAGCATAATTCCTGCTACGATAGAAAGCTCAGAAGTGAACGGTTTCAGTTCCATTTCGATATCCTTGTTAAAATACATGTTTTTCACAACTGCTTGTAACTCAGGGTCGTTGCTTGTTTCTCGCGCAAAAAGCAGTTTTGTTTCAGCCCTCACAAGGGATGCCAGAATGCCGACCGCATGGACCTGCACGTCGGTGAAACCGCAAGTGTTCCCTAACACAGCAGGCGTCGCCCTTGAAAGCCCGTAAAAACACCAGGCTAACAGTCCTACTCCATTGACTGAATTTCTCATCTACCTTGGGTAACTATGTGCGTGCTGGCTGATTGACATCGCATGTGAGTACTGTGCTTATGTAGTTTCCAAGTACCTACATAATCACGTAATTTTCATAAAACGGTGTTTGCGTTGAAAGAAAAATGTCAAGATCAGAAAACGAAATTAAGCATATATTTGGTTTTCTGTCCTCGCTTTCGCAGCACGGCTTCTGACGACCTGCCTTTGTTTTTAAATGCAGATGACGCCGTGTTCAACTCGACTTTTCTTGTTTAGGACTGGGAGGTGGGGATATTGTTTTTTAAGAACTAGTCTTAACTGGCAAGCGCTTTGTGGGGTTTTTATGGCAGCGTTCATGGCGTTGCAGTATAATATGGTTTTTAACAATCTTTTTTTACTATTGATTTTTATGTTGCAACACTGGATGTCCCAAGTTCATTACAGTTAGCACTAACAAGTGATCGCCTGATATCATGTTTTCTCTTCTCTCTCAAATAAAAAGGCTTTCATACAATGTACTAGTAAGGTTAAATATACTACTCATTGCGGGTAACAACTATGCAGCTAAAATATGGTGCTCTTGAATACCTTGTAGCAGCAAAATATGGAAAAGGGCAAACACCATGTTTTTGCTGTTTATATCAGAGTACGTGCGGTCTTTTTTTATGTATTTTGATTTTAGATAGAAGGAGTAGCGTTGCTTTTGGATTTCTAAGCGGTAATGCTATCTTCTTTTTAATTGAAATTATATAGGCATCGTAACTATCTCTTGTCAAAAACAATACTTTTCTCAAGTTTTTTTTTTCCTCAGTTGTGTGGAATTCTATTGGGCGTACGCACCAAGAGTCGATTGAGAATGTTCAGAAACGTTTTTTTCGAATTTTTTACGACCGCTATGTTGGTCGCACTGTTTACTTTGAATATAAAAGACTTTTAGAACGTTACAATTGTTCCACTTTGAGTGCCAGACGACGCGACAGAGATCTTGTATTTTTGTTCAAATGCCTTCACGGAGTCATCGATTGCCCTGACCTAACTTCAGCGATAAATATTCATGTTCCGAGAAGAGTTTTGCGAACTTCTCTTCCATTTTATGTTAATCAATTCTTCCAAACCTGCCCCATGACACGCATTCAGACCTTGTATAATACTTTCGATGATTCCTGCATTGACATTTTTAACCCATCCTTTGCAGCGTTCAAGTTTTCTCTTATAAATCTATAACTTTTAACCCATCATTTGTAGCGTTCAAGTTTTCCCTTGTCAATTTGTAAAATTATTATTCTTTTGCTGTATGTTAATTGTGCATCATCACTAAGGCGAAAGCTGTTCATGAGCACAAAAAAATAAACAAATGAATGAATGAATGAATGAATATACGATAAATAGGTTTATTATAAAGCTATCGTCCAGGATTCAGGATGTAACAGTATTATTCAGGAAAACCCGAGGCTTATAGTTCGAGCACCGGGTTTATTTATTTTGTCTCCTGAATAACTTCAGAGATTCTGCGCTCACCGTTCCACACAATATATTTGTCTGCGCAATATGAAGCGTATACTATATCTTAAGTTATGACTTGCACGCATACTCATACACCGAACGTCCCTGACCTTTCATTTTAAAGCCAGCAGGTCACACCTCATTTCATATTTTTTACCGAAAAGCACAGCTCTATCTTGTAGCTTGGCACGTGGCGTCATATTTTATAAATGGCGAGCCATGCTCAGTACACGTTTCCTAAAATATAGACAAAGCAAACAAAACACCAAACAAAGGAAGAAATTAAATTTAAAAAAAAAAAATTTAGAAACAAGGACTCCTAAAACAGCGTTGTGGAAAGAAAAGGCTATGCTGGCGGGGGAACCTGCGGGGGCACATGAGCTACCTTTGCCCGTCTCGTCAATAACAATATCTCAAACAAAAACGTTCCTCGTTTCGTTGTGAGCAAGTGTACACACATGATTGAAAACGTTTACACAAGCTTGGCCATACTCATGAAGACAATCAGGGAGCCCAAAATCTGTCCCGCACAAAGCACATAGACTTACATTTTTTTTAATGTATTTGTTATTTTTTATATTTTTGATGCAACGGATATGGCGTGAAAACATATGGAACATGGGTCTCGCGACGTCAATTTCCCCGCAATAGTTGGCTGGGAAACTGAGGGTACGGTGACGTGAATTTCACTGGTATATTTTCCGGGAGTGTGGCGGTATATAGGTCACGTGATATGAATTTTCTCGTAACATTTAGCGGGTAAACTGAATTGGTGTGGAGGTCTCGCGATGACAGGTCTCGTTATACGTGGGAAACTGGCGGTAAATAGGTCACGCGACATCAAGTTTCCACGCAAGATTTACAGGGAAACCTAATTGCTGCATAGGTATCGTGACGTAAGGTCAAATGACATCAATTTATGTTTTGTGTGTGTGTATTGATGACGCTCGTAATTTTGATGACCCTCGTTAATGACGCTCGTTGATGACGCTTGTTCATAACGATTTTTTTAATAAAAAATGAAAGCCGTTTACAACTCCCTGTAACGCCGAATTAGAGCGCAGCTCTTGAGCAGGAGGAGGGAAGGGTACTGGGGGGGTCACGTGGCCTGGGGGGAAGTCACGTGACCTCGGGGGGGGGGGGGGGGGGTCACGTGACGATGACGTCATCAGTGACGCCGTCAGTGATGATGACGATGACAATGCGGATGCCGATGACTTCATCAGTGACGTCACTGATGACGTCATCTGTGACGAAGCCGATGCGGATGCCGTCATCAGTGACGTCATTGATGACGTTATCAGTGATGATGACGATGACGATGCGGATGCCGATGACGTCACTGATGACGTCATCAGTGATGATGCCGATGACGATGCGGATGCCGATGACGTGATCAGTGACGTCACCGATGACGTCATTAGTGACGTCACACGTCCCATAATGCACCGCGCGGTTACCCCGACGGCGACGGCGACGCCGACGCCGCTCAAGCCAGAAACGGGCGCCTAAGAGCTGCGCTCTAAAACACGTCCAACAAAACACATTTTGTGTTAAAAGGTACTATACTTCGTTTCAGCTTCCGTCCGAGCGCAGCCGAACCTACGTGTGGCCGGAGCCTATCACACGCCGGCAATAGGTCACGCGATCTCGCCTGCACTTTTGTATAACTGCGCTGCGCCGCTGGTCGTCCGTGCCGCTGGTCGTCCGTGCCGCCCGCGCTCGCCGAGTATTTCGTCTGCTACGGGTGTATCAACTGTATCGTCTGCAACGGTTTAAAAAGTGCCCTTTCACGTTCTGAAATTTAGTAACACGGGATATCAATACGTAGGCTGGCCGCTGGCGTCTGTGTCCGAGCTTTCCACCTGTTCGGCATTTCGGCATAGTTTCGAGATGTAAGTACACATTACAAGGTGCCCGATGACCCGGCCGTTGATGTTTCCTTGTATTGTCTGGATATACCAGGGCTCGAGGCGCAGTACTCTCCACCAGCTTCTCGACGTTCAATGTGATAGGCAAGTAGAGGGGTGCCCTGATTTCGCCGCGTATCAATGAATTCTAGTGACCCGGACGCTTTTCTTGTTTACAACGCATTCGCGGTACAACGCGACCGGAGTCTCCTGCCGAATTTAAAAGTAGACATTCTTCATGACCTCTCGCGCCTGACGCACAAGCGTGCTTTAGCGAAAGGACGTTTTGAAGCGACTCGGCGAGGAAAGCAACGAAGCACATGATTTGGCCATTACCGGAACGAAATCACACAGAAAAACCGAGCGCTGCAGCCGTGTTGCCAGCGGATGTACGTGTTTTCACCAAAACACGTGCATTTACATATATTAATAAAAACATAAACTTCAGATATCTAGTTCCTTTAGTTGCAAACAATTCTCAGCAGTACACATCTGGAATATTGTGCAATGTTTAAGCACAAAAGAGTTATTTAAAAAAAAATTACTTTCCCGGACTACTTTGTGGTGCGTAGGAATGCTCTTCTCGAATTTGCGAATCGTCCCTCAGCCTTGGCTGCGCTCGGACGGAAGCTGAAACGAAGTATAGGAAAATTGATACACAGGAGGGTGTTTTGGTGTCCGGATACTAAGCCGGACAAAATGTTGTGCACAAAATATAGGAGGAGGTGGTAGGGAGTCTCCATTATTGAGTCGGATGATGCTAAGCACTTGAGCAGAATGGATTGCACAGCGAGAGTTTAAACTGTGGACTATTCCATCGCGAGCTTAATTTTTACGCCTTCCGATGTGGACTTGGACACATGTTGTATCAGCGTGCATCTGCACAATCACTGGCCTGTGATACGCCTCGAAGACTTTAGGGTAGCCTTGTTGCTTGGCGTGTCGTATTGCCCCTCTACAATTGAGACACAGCTCTTCATATTTCAGCGACAAAAAGCTGACTTCCTGCTTCCTGAAGATTCAAATTGTAGTTCAGTATGTTCCAGGATACATTCAGGCATTTTACAACAGTCACAGCACATCGAATCTTAGAGAACGCTTCGCTCAGGGACAGATATTTTGTTGAAAGCACGTTTTACACGACAAGCAAAAAACCTCGGGCTCAGAAAATGCATCTTTCTAAGTGATGCAGCAAAGCGTATTGGGAGACTGTGTGTTGCAGCTTTCCTTTCTCTGCGGTGTGTAGCAGGCAACAGCCAAAGAAGACGAAGGGGGTCAGTGAAAGATACAAATAAGCTGGGCCGGCACGATAAAAATAAAGATAGTGTAAGAAAGTGAACAGCAAAGATTGCGACAGAAGGGATTGGACGAACGACACTGCGAGGAGCAAAAGACGATGTTATGAATGAAAATCTGAAACAGGAAGCTTGGGTAAAGGAGATGTGTGCATTACCTTAGTAGGCGTCACACGTCCTTCCAATAAGCGAACAACCGCGCAACCTCTTTGCTTTTCTACTCGACTTAGTTTCCCCCTTTCTTTTTTTCATGGGAAATATGAAAGGGAAAAGACGTTTGTCAATTCGTGGCATTCATTTCTGTTCCATCCAACTTATTCAGGATATCCCCCATAGCCCCCTTATGATTTTTTTTCAAAGATTTTGTTGTAGCAGCTTTGTTTTTTTCATGGACGAACGGATGCTTTAAAAACATCACACGGAGCGTGATAAAAAAAAAGGGTAGGATAAAATATAGTAAATGGGAAGCGGGAACGTCAGGCGTGGGAAACAAAGCAGCCGGAAGTTGTAAATAAAGAAGTGAAAGCATTTGTAGCTAGGAAAATGTAAGAGCAAGATGCAAAAATTAGCTGCGAGATAGCGAGATAAAAATACGAAAGAAACGTACGAGGAAAAAGGGGAGATTGGGTTGAGTATGGTGGGAAATGAATAAGAAACACAGTAAAAAAAAGTCAACTAAGGGGAATACGAGAAAGGGGAGTATAATGCAAGCTTAAGAAAAAGTAAACATCACACAGGGTAGTGCGTGTGCGTAAAGTGAGAGAGGGTAAACATTTCTTCTCTCACGTGTGGAAAGGGCTTACGGAGAGACAATAAATCCAAATGAGTAAAAAAAGGCAACAAAAACAGTGATATGGAATAAAACAAACAAACAATAAAAAAAGTCGAAGGCAGAACACAGATTAGCAATGCGGATGCCATGGTGCTGCGTTTCATGAAACAGAATAAGATATTTCGGAACATAAAGTAGCAAAAACAGTCACAAAAAACAGGCCAAAACCAGCTGTCGCATTTCCCCATTGGTCAACGCACGAACAAAATAATGGCGCCCAAATGTGAATCGCCCATTGCAAGATGACGCAGAGGCCCAGTTAGTGCCTCGCACGTTTTCTTTAATTTTGTATTTAGTTTATGTTCTTGACTGCGTTCAAAGGCGTCATTTTGTAGTACCCTTGGTTTTTTGTCGCGTGCTTCATTCCTTGGGTTGGTGGATGTCTCGACCGGAGTATATTTGTCAAGATTGCCTCAGATTAATTCCTTGGAAACAAAACCTCTCGGCCTTATCGAAAGAGAGCACTGCCATCACAAGCACGATTCTCAGGAAGCAATTACGGTCACGTAGGTAGCCAGAGGTGATCGTCTTCTCGGTGGTGCCCAGAAACGAAATCGGGCGAGTTCTAGTTTATCGGATTGTCTGAGCGAGCGGCTAGTTGATTTTGCAATCTTTTTACAAATGGATGAGCAATGGTGTCATTTCTTGTGTGTTTTGCTTTACTTCATCGAAATGTGATGCGGAGTAGAACAGTGTTTCAGCGATCATCTGCTCAAACGGTTTTAGGACGTTGCTGGATCAATAATAGCATTAAACAATCATAGCTCAAAACGTAGTCAAAGCGATGGTTATATAACATGGCTCGTGAAACTGTGTCAATAAAATGAAAAATGGGCTATTAAGAAAGCTACCTCATTAAATTATAACGAATTCTTCGGGCGCAGACGTTCTCCTTCTCTTCCTTGTCGTCGTCTGTCATTACCTCAGTCTCGGGTTTTTCACTAAAATGCAAAATTATATTATATTCTTCAAACCCGCTCATATATTCACTCGGCACGTCTATTGAAGGCTGATTCAAGATTATAAGTTATTTGAAAGAGAACGTATTATCCTTCTAGGTTCTTCCGTCAACGGTATTTTTTTTTCTTTTTCCACTTCAAACTGTTTTTTTATATATAAAAGCAGTTTATTTTCTCGCTTTAACCAGGAGCGCCAAACAAGGCATTTGTATGACAATAAAAGAGTAATTTCTTTCTATCTCTCCGCAGAATCTCCCATCGCCAGTTTGAACTACAAGGAACTGACATTCTACGCATTATTCAAGCTATTCTCATCAGCCGAGTCACGTATGGGACACCGTACACCGTACTTGGCCCTGAAATCCGCGGAGAAGGAGAAACTCAACGTTGCCATATGCCAAGCCTACAAGGCCGCCCTGGGACTACCCTCAAAAACGGTCACGCGAAAACTCCTACAGCTCGGCGTCTCGGAAATACAAGAAGCCCATCGAGTCTCACGATTCCCCCGACTCAAACTCACACCGGCAGGCAAAGCTACGCTCAGCCGGCTCGGCTACACGCCTCCTGCAGGATGCGAGCAGAAGAAACGCATCCCTCTCGCCATCCGACATTCCATCAAAGTCGCACCTGTCCCAAGAAACATTCACCCCATCTACAACAAGGCACGCCGAGAAGCCTGGATACGAGCCCTCAAAATTCAATACGAACACTCCCCGGACTCTTCTTTTACTCGTTACACGGATGCTTCACCGTACTCCCCCCCCCCCCCCCCCCCCATCCAGCCCATGCCGTGAGCGTCACCGACGCCAATTGCAAAGAACTGACGGCAGCTACAATCCCCACTACGTCTATCGAGGCAGCAGAAGAGCTCGCCATTGTTTTGGCGGCCACCACTGGCAACGAGTACATCACTGTAATGACCGACTCTCAATTCGCCTGCCGCAACGTCCTACTAGGCCGCATATCATCAGTGGCCGTCAAAGTTCTATAAAACGTGCGCCAGCTCCAGGAACTCCATATTGTCTGGACTCCCGGACACGAGTCCTTCGAGGGAAACAAAGCGGCACACACCGCTGCCCGCGCTCATACACACCGGGCCGTTTCTCAAGAGGGCGGCGACATGCAAACCCCATGCGCCCTCAAACCCACTCCTCTTCAAAAATACACGAATATCCTCGCTCATTACCGCCACGAACGACGACAGTTCCCGCCACTGCACCCCCACCTATTCAGAGCCGAAGCGACCGCTTTTCTCCGGCTACAAACCAACTCGTGTTCCCACGGCACTTTACTGCACGCCATGTACCCCACCCTCTATCCTGCTACCTGCAACTTCTGCTCCCAACCTGGCACCCTGTACCACATAATCTGGGAATGTCAGAAACCCCATCCCTTGCTCTCAACCCTCACGCAACCTACGAGCATTGGGTGGGCCAGCTGACCAGCTCCGACCTCTCAGTCCAGCGTAGCCTGGTGGAGAGGGCCCGGGCAGCCAGCATGGACCTGGGCTTCCCTGACTAGAGGAGGCCCCCACCAGGCGGGCGCCCAACCATCAGCGCCTGAACCTCCATTTATTAAAAGTTTCTTCATCATCATCATCATCATCTTTCTATCTCTCTCTCTCTAGCTATCTCTTTTTTTTTCTTTCTTCTAACTTCAAATGTCAAAAAGTATAGTTGGGAATCCGAGTAACGTGAAATTGTCCAGATATTGCGCAAGGTAAAATATACCTACTCAAGCGGCTTAAAGTATTAGAAGGAAATATGAGCTTTTGATGAGCGTGCTCTAAATTCCCGTTTTCCAGTAACCACAGAAATAGGAACTTACATTTTTATAGGGTGTGTTTCACGTGCCATTGCCATGACTTGAACGGCGCAATTTTCGCCTCCGGTACTTATTTAGTTCTTTAATAAATTTATTCTGCATCGATCAAGGTGGATGTCTCATCTCTCTCTCTCTCCATCTCTCTCCTTTCCGACTGGCCGCCGCCTTGGACTATGGACCTCATCGTCTGGTATGTCTCCCAACCTCATCGTAGGGAGCCAATAAAAATGTAATATAGAACTTCCGGACACACGCACAAACCACTTATTCACAGCGTGTTTTGTTTTTTGCTAAATTTCTATATGAGCTGTTATCGAATTGCATATTAACACATATCAACGACAAATATTTGTTTTTCTAAGTACCGCTATCTCATCAGGATACTATTCTGCAGATAAACGTATACTAGAATGCCACATGTACGTGAACTATTTGTTCGGCTGACTTCCCGGTGGGATTTTTGGCGTCATTTACAATCAGTTGCACTGAACTTGGTAGAAGATTAAATGCTTCACGACTACACAGTGACATCCAGTTCATATAACACTTCACGGTTAACTTCCTTCCCTTGTGTTGTCGCCGAAGTTTGTGCGTGTATTACATTTAACTCATACAAACTATTTGATGGACATCATGGTTGAGGTACTAAATTTAGATCGATTTTGAATAAGCCATATGGTAGTTTTTCGAAGATAAATTTTTATAAATAGAGTGTGCACAAAGTAATTAGAGCGTGTTAAAACATCACAACTGTTTCTGGTCTCCCCCTGGTCGTGTTTTAACGTCCGATTTGGGAGTCTTTGTATCAATGTAGGCGACGATCATTTCCTACTTCAATATGAGCATAAAAAATGTAATGAGTTTTTGTTTCTTGCAATATTATAAAAGGAGAGTCCGCAGTATCTGTCTTGTCAGCATCAAACACGCGACCATTTTTGGGCGCAATTTAGCTTACTTCTCTTTTTACGCGAAATAATTGTTGAGATAGTATCCTGAACACTGTTCGACTAAACATCGCAATCGTTTCTTAAATTCTATAATCCAATTTTAGTCGCGTTCTATACACACCGCAATGCGCGTACCGTGTTATCTAACGCGGGCGTCAACGCTAAACCGGCGGGCACTGTCCGCGAGAAAAGTGACCAGCCAAAAATGCGGAGGACTTTAGGCAAATGACACCCTACTCTGTAGAACCACGCTTTGCGCGAGATAGGCGAGAAAATGGAGGAGGGATGACATGATCCCAGACTCTAGGCCATGTGGCGTCATAGGGAGGAGGCGTTCCTGATTACTCTAGGTCGGCCAACAAAGGATTTGAGCGGAAATGGAAGTGGTTTCGGAATTCAGAAGACACCGCCACGGCGTTGCCTCCATTTGTCGAGCGAAGGAAACATTAACAAGCATGGCTGAGACAAAGAAAGGCGCCAGGAGGCAGAGAACGTATGTAATTAGGGTTACTTTAAAGGAATAACAAAAACTCAAAGAAAGAAAAACTGAGGAAGACGAGAAATATGGGGAGTGGCTGAGCGGCGGTCTGTTTTAAAGTGGCGCCCTCATTTCAACCTCATTTTTCTCACCTTTGTATATACTTGTCTGTTCGCTGACCTGAAGAGGCCTAAACAAATGAAATCACTGATAATGTAGAAGACATACCTTTTTTGTGTTTTATCCTTAAGTTGCTGGAGATTTCTTTCCGACAAAATTATCTGAGCGTTGTGAGATGAAGGCGTGGTAAGCATATCGGACGGAGACGAGGTGGAAGCACCACACTAAAAGAGCACCTTTAGTTCTGTGAAGCTCAAATATGCAACTGTGGGTGACCATAGGTTTTCAGTCTGGGTGCTACCCTTTCTTCTAACAACAACTAAAACAAAAAACACTTTCTTCATTACAAAACGCAGGGCAACCTGGGATATTACGTTTAGTGTTCGCACACTATCCTTTAATAATAAATAAAGTCCATAACGTCAATGCATAAATAAGTGTCCATAACGTCAATGCATAAACAGATCGCTTCGATTAATCTTGTTATTCCTCATTGCCAAACCGTGTATTTATTTTTCTTTTTAAAACCCCTCTCCTCCTCAAAAAGAAAGAAATATTCTCTGGAGATTAAGTTTCGTACCCGCTTATTTCCCAACGCGCGTGAGAAGGGAATTAACCTCGCTTTGCCCCAGTTATGTAGTAAAATGAAGAGTACCATTCTTCGCTGGTCCCCAGAACAGGAATTAAACTTTGTCTGCTCGACAAGCACGGCGGTGTGTCCCTGGAAGCGCGGCGGATCATCTTAAGAAAGGCGGGCGTTGCAATTACGCGCAACATAGGCAGCAGGTATAAATCAAAAGTGGCCGAACTAATTTAAGTCATATTGCCTTCTCACTCCTTTCTTCCCATTTCTTCCTCTCACATTTCGATTTTTTTTTTTCAATTTGGAAGTTTAAGGCTTTGCTTAGCGTTCTTTTTGTTATCAACCGTGCGCGCACAAAACAACTCGGACTATACAAGAAAGGGCTCACGTAGTTTTTGGAAGAAAGAGTGGACGAAAATATAAGAATAGAAATAGTCGAGGGCGTTGGTAAGTGGAACTTTATAATTTCATTGTGTTTATTTTTTGTTGCTTTGCGTAAGATGTTATTTATATTTGACGTATGGGTGTCTTTAAAAGAAAATTACCGAAGTGATGGCGCGTGAGTCCTTGTCTCATGCCGTCGTTTATGTTCGTGTTTGTCCTTATTAACGTTTCTTCGCCATGGGCCATTGATGTATAATTTCCGGCAGCATAATAAAGAAATACAATTTATAAACACTTTTCTTTTGTTTTGGTATTTTTTATTCCGAAGTGTTATACGTATTTGGTGCGACCTAAATAATATATATATATATATATATATATATATATATATATATATATATATATATATATATATATATATATATATATATATATATATATATATATATATATATATATAGTGCGCTTTGACGTAGAATTGACTTTGACGTCTCATGCTTCGACATAATGGACAGGACACTTACAGATGTAATGAAAGTGACATTTAAAATTGGTATAACGCGCTGCATAAACATTCTTCAAACGTATTGAATACAACTCTGACCACTGATCACCAAAAAGTCTGTACATTTGTGTCCCGTTCACAAACCCAGTACCTCGTTTAATGTATTTCATAACCAGCAGCTCACATGTGTTCCCCCCTATTTCCTTTTATTTAATTTTAATTTTGATTACATTTGTAATTCGCATACACGGTGAAAAATATTATTTGTTTCTCGTGCCTCCCAATAATGCTTCCGCCAAGAATTAGACTGAAAGCAAATTAACTAAGCGTGTTATCAATCGAGCTTTGATTAAAATAAATAGCTTTAAGACATAATTTGATGAACACAATAATAAAATAATGCTCCGTATCATGATGGAAAATTGTCAATTTATTAGGCGTCTTTAAAGGAAAGACATTTTTTTTTTCTTTTTATCTCGCCGCTGCGTTGCGCTTAGGGCGGATGTCAGGCGTTCGTCCGCATTAAATATTCAACGCGTTCGTTGTGAGTGTCTACGTGATGGGCGCTGAACGAGCCCGCTGCTCTTCGCGTAGGCCTAACGAGTGATGGGGTAACGAGACTCGTTACTGAATCGTGCGAAAGGCGCTAATTAGTTAATTATTTGCCACCACCAAGGTACGGTGGACCGCGAATGTGTTGAGTGCAATTAGCGTGAACGGTATGCCTCAACGGCGAGGTGCTAAGATAGCCGAACGACTGAAAGGGCTTGTAGGTGCTCGTGACTGAATAACTTTGTTTCACTTGTTATTCTCAATTTAAATTCAAAGCCACACAAACGTTGTGAGAAATTAAGAGGACAGGAAATTTTCGGGGACTCGAAGAAATATACACTTTGCAAGACCCCTTTGCTGGGATTTTGTTGGAACACAATGAGCTATCATGAGCTATAAGGCCCTTACCAATGATATGGTGACTATCAACGATAATGCCAATTTTGGCTTTGCACTAACCAACCACTTTCCTCCGCAATGCTCCCAGGAGCACGGGGGGGGGGGGGGGGGTACTTGAAAATGCACGAATAAATATTGTGGAAACAGACCGATCTCACCAGCCAGTTTGACTACGGCACCGCTGCCGCATTGCACCGAGGAAACTCTAGTCTTTCAGCACGTGCGGCAACCTCGCTGCATCTCTGCGCGTGTGGAGCAAGAGACGTCACATGCCCTCTCCTGCACCGCCGTCTGCCTACAGCGAACTAAAGTTATGGAGGCGTCACGCGTGCGCCGGACTCTTAGTGAAATCGGTTTATTGAAATGTATTGAATACTATTAGTTGTGCACTGTGCAACTTGGCGCAACATGACATCCTAGGTTATCCATATTTTGATCAAATAAAATGTTCACGACCAGAGTGGATTCCTACATACGTTAGTATTAATATTCAAGTTGGAGAGGTTATTCTACAATGGCTAGTTGAATACAGTGTTTCTTATGAGTAAAATAAACGGTTGCACAGGTAATCCGATTTCTGTGCTAATTGCGTGGAGCTTTCTACTTATAGCTTGATCCCTGAACAATGTATTTATTATTTCTAGATGAGCTATTTTTGTAAGCCTAACGAGCGTGTTAGTAAAGTATACGAAATATAAGGAGATTGTTTAAGACGGGTATTTCTGTCCCGACTTCTTTTGACGCAGTGCAGTACAAGGGTGAGAAAGAAGTGAAATTGACGATATGAAATTTTTTAAATTTATTTCCACCGAAGTTTGACGCATGTCTTAGATGAAAACGGTGAACCGCGTTTTGGAAATGTGCATTGACGTCAAAATGGTTTGAATATGTCTTAATTAAATTTGAAGTTGAACTTAAACTTTATTTAAGCAACACTATGCCGAGGACATAGGACAAAAAGTTACAAAGAGCTAGCTTCAATGTCCCATAGACTGTTGAGACCATACAGGGTCGCATACCTATTTAGAACAAGAAAAAGTAGGGCTATGGGCTTTCTTAACCAAAGTATACAAGTGTAAGGAAATGTGTGCGAAGCGCACTAGGACGGCGTAGGAAATACTATATTTTTTTAATGTTTTGGAGTATGTGCATTTACTGGCCCTGAAGCTACACAAACCAATTCGCCCCATCTGAGAAATCATAGTTAATGAAATCTCAAACATAAATGACCCTTCCGTAAATTTTTGAAGACAATATTTAATGCCAATAAGCTCAAACCTTCCTCAGGAATCTAAAAAAACATGTTGAGTTTTGTGTTTCTGTTGGTTTAGGTATACGTGCGAGTTTCCCTAATCAAAATTTCAATATAGTGATTTTATGAGATCTACGATGTAGTTGTGTAGTTTTGGAATTTGTATCCTCTAAACGAGGAAACACTATTGTTTGTTTTTTTGTTGTTTTTTTTAAGGCGCTACCGGCTGCTGATCAGCAAATTATTTTGTCTTTAGCCTTAAGTCTATTTATTTAGCTCTGGAGAGCCGCGTCACCGCGGAAAGGCAGCAGCTCGTACCAAAAAGGCCCGCGGTGCCGCGTCTAGTGAACATGATAATGTGATAAGTATATACATGCAAGATGACGACGATATATATTGTTGGGAAGGGGGGGGGGGGGGGTTGCCGTCTCATTCGCAGAAGTCCAGATTTCGTGAAGCCGGGTTGGGCGGGTCAGCAGCGAGCCATGGGGATCTGGCACGCCATTCGATCGGTGCATGAAGGAGCCTCAGGTACATGATGGCGCTGTTGTTCACTGGGGTCCACAGGGGTCGAAGCATCAGGCGCCAAAGAAGTAGCCCAGTCAAAGTAGAAGCTTCCGCCTCCGAGCAACCGAGGCCCAGGGCTCAGATTGAGGCACCGCCCGGTGTGTCATCCTCTCAACGTCGTCGTCGTTGTGTTCTTTATTTCTACGCGTATATATAACGTATATATATTATATATATATATATATATATATATATATATATATATATATATATATATATAATTAAATAAGATTGATAAAAAAACACACAATCGAACGGCCAGCGGCGCGCCCATCGGGCACTGTCTTTCAAGGAAAAAACCAGCCTCAAAATCAAGAACCACCACCATCATCTTCATTATTTACCGCCCGATAGCCAAGACCTCCCCGACGATAGATGGCTCTCGCGAGCCAGAAAACGTGTGCGCGCTGAGGCTATTGAATTTTCGAGGAATGGAATGTATTCCCCCAAGAAAAGTATTTGGTATTAAACAGAAAGGTAATAGACTCCCGAAAAGTTTTTTTTGGTTCCTGGGAGGTGATTCAAGAAAAATCGCCAGAAGCATGAATCGCCAGCTACGCGGAGGACAGGGTTAATGATTGTTTCTCTATCTTGTCGCACGATTCAATAATGCAGCTGCGCTTACTTGTCACGTTAATAGGGACTTTTCGTAGATCACACACGAGAGTATGAAAGGGTTTTGCGCTGCTTGGGGGAGCCGTCACTTTGAGGGCGGACTTAACTCGCGTGGGGCCCGCAATTTGACGCTGATGTTCTACGATAAGTCCCTCATGTAATAGCTATGACGGTTCCTCATGACTGCCGACAAAATAAACTCGAATATGCAGTTACCATTGTTTTAAACAATTTTAAAGTTGAGAATTAAGCTCACTTTGCTTACCCGCCAGTATTGTTCACCGACGTTAACAAAAAAAAGTAAGTAAGCGGCAAAAAACTTGAGGAAAAATTAGGCAGATAATTGTAACCCCTATTGCGTACCAACCTTGAACGCATACTTAAAACAAAAAGCAATTTACGTCTGTATTCTAGTTTTTTCTATATGTTATTAAAATGTTGTAGTTAGCCCACAACAGGTATAATTACTTTCCAAGGGTTCCTTTAAAGTAGACACTAGAACATCCCTGGGTCGACCAATAGGAGCGTGTTGGCAATGTTAGATGTTCCTAATGTAATAGCTAGGATGGTCCCCCGTGGGTGTCGACAAAATAAACTCGATTTTTCAGTTGCTATGTTTTCAAAAGAAACTTTAAATTTGTAAACTCAACTCACTTCGCTTACCTACCAATTTTCTATTTTAATTAATTACTGAAGAATGGGTCGATAAAACTAGAAGCATCAACCATGGAAGAGACAGAAAGAGGTATCTCTCTTCCATGGTTTATATTTTTATTTTTTTTTTCGCCCCAGTCTCGGGCAATTCATCCAATTTTTTATATACACCCCAGCTTGCCTGCGCTCTCACAGTAATTTCTACCAATTTCTTTCCCCAATGCTTACAGGAGCAGGCAACTAAGCATGAGGGCAAATGAGGGAAAATGAGGTAGCCCGTATTGCGCACTGACTTGAGCGTATAGTTGAAAAGAGGTTTACACTGACTGCTGTAATCTCAATTTTTTTTTTTGTTATATATCATCCAAAGACGTAGTGAACCTACAATAGGCATACTTACTTTCCAAGGAACTCGAAAACATTAGACCCTAGGAAATTTCTCGGTCTACCAATAAGTCTGTGTTGGCAATGTTAGATGTAAAAATTGAAAGCAACATAAAGAGGGCGAGGACAGGGCACGTCACAAAGGCCAATAAATAAACATTCAGGCCTGAAATTAAAATTAAATAAAAGTTTATTGCAGAGAGAGTGAAGTAATATTGACGATCCTTTCTTGACACAAAGACTAAATATATATCAAATTTAAGTGTGCATAAACTGCAAGCAAAACAATTACTTACGCAAAAAATTTGAGTAGTAGTCAACCGCAACAGTGTTCAAATTTATCATTTTGCGGTCAAATAAAAAATTAAGTTGAACAAAGGCGACGCTTTACGACGCAAAGGCAAGTAGATTGGAGATCACTTTTCACTAATAAAATTATAAGTGGGTTACTGACGCACGTTCATTAATTGCGATTCTACCACTTTGGCGGCAGCGGCAGATGCGCGCGAACAAAGTGAGGTTTCGCGGCGAATATGAAAATATATTTTTTCGACCCGCTTAATATATTTGGGAACAGATGAGTGGTGGCGTTATTGACGTGCCGCTTCGGTTTCTGATTATAACTTGAACAGGTGTTGCGATCAGGCTGTGCATGCCTTGTCATTAACTTCATTCGGATGAATTAGAACAGGCGAAGCATGCTTCCAGCAGCCGGGAACTCCCAGTTTCTAAAAGCACTGACCTGAGATTAAGGAGCGTATGCGACAGCGCAGCTGTGCGCGAAAAAACAATTTTAAACAATGTGCTATCCTCATCTTTGTTGAAATCACCCCGACTTTGAAGAGCGAGCGAAACCATAAAGAAAAAGAGCATTTATCATGAGGCGGATGTTACAGTCGACGCTGTCTTGCACTTGCGAGAAGCACTTCGCCTTCAACAAAAGTTCTTATGCCAGGATTATTTCCTCCAACCCGGAGACCTGACACACAGGCAACCTTTCTTTGCGGAGGTTCGCCTCCCTAAAAAAAGATCAGTTTTTCAACGGACAGAAAGCCTCAACGCGGTGTTCACCATTGCAACTGGCACGCGCGATGGGACGAGCGAATGTCTAATTAGGGCGAATTTGCGCCACGGCGCGGCGTCACTGGTATCGTTTCAGAGCACCCCTGTCCCAGCTGAACGGTCTCATTGGGATAAAATACCGTTCAGTCTTGTACACCTTATTCTAAAAAAGTATTCGATTAAAATTACACTATTATTGGTTAAAACGTATTAATTGAGATTACGTTATTACTTTATATAAAAGTAACGTACCGTTACTTGAGAAACGAACTGTTTCTTTTTTTTTTACGGTTTCCTAAAGCATAGCCTCCTCTATACTGACAAAGCCTAGCAGATCGCCACGAGACGAGGCCACCGAAAGTGAAATGATAGAGAGCAAGACAAGATGCATGTAATGGGCGCCCCGCTGCGGCGAGACGCCGAAACAAACTTCTTCCGAACGATGGAATCTCCCTCTCGTGCTCCTCGCGTTCTTCGCGCTACCGCTTCCTTTCTCTGTCGGGTTTGGAAACCATGTTTGTGTCCTCGCTGC